>CM062644.1:21076550-21615692 GCA_025617555.3 Puccinia polysora
AATCCAACACACCGGCGGACTAGGCTGGGTTGGCCACACAACTCTTTGAGCCGTGGGGGGTTGTACATGGCTCGGATTGGACCGTGTGGTGTGCCACACGGCCCCTTTTGAACCATGTGGTGTGCCACACGGCCCCTTTTGAACCGTGTGCATGGCTCAATGAGCCGTAAATTTAACATTTCCCTCATATTTATTATTTTTGAGCTTTTTAGGTGTTTATTCCTTGGAATATTATTATTCCATCACTGCATCACTTTTTTTAGCCAAAGGAATGCAAGGTTCCTGGAATCAGGAAGCTGAAAACAAGGGTAGCACAAAAAAACAATTCCCATTTCCCCTGTTGCAACTGCTTCTGGAATGAAAGATGCAGATTCCATGGGCATGACTTTTGACAGAACTTAGGATGAAAGGATAATATTTTAATTTTAATTTTTTAGGAAATAAAAGACATGAACCTGAAGGGTGAGAAGTGGATTCTGGAAGTAAATATCTGAGGAAAGGGTTATTTTGAATCCTATAAGAGCAACAGAAGGAAGGGGGCAGGTGATATGAGTCCATAATGCTGCTTCATGATTTTCTTGTGCTGATATGAAACCCAATGTATGGAGACTAACCAGTAAGAAGTAGTATAATAATTCTGTGGGGGTATATTTCCAAGAAAAAAGTAGAGGCCAGTATGTGAGTATTGGTGAGGAGGCCTTGAGGGATGGTTGATCTAGTAAGAGAGGAGAGTTCCCAGGGGTTTTCATTTTCTTCAGATTGCTTGACACTTTATTTGAGACCCATTAGTAATGGGCTTTCCCATAATGTGACTTATGACTATTGATCTGGAAGTTGTGGGACAGTTGGATCATGAAAATATACCTCTATGTACATTGTAGAAGAGATTGAGAGAATACTGAACCATAAGAAGAGAGGAAGCCTGTGAAGACGTAATGAAGCACATGAAACATTGGGAAGGTGTACATAGCCATGGAGGTATAGATATTGCATTCAGGGAGAGAGTGAGCCAGGAAGGGGAAGTTGGAGGCTTCAGGCTATGCAGGGGAATTATCCAGTGGTAGGTAGAGGATTAGGTAGAGGTAGACTTGAGCTTGGATTGAGGTTGATGAGAGATTGAATTTACTTGATTAAATTATTTTGATCTTGTTTTATTAAACTCCCATAAAAAAAACCTTGCTTACCACTTGGGATGGAGCCATGGAGTATGTGTACAAGATGGAATTAGAGAAAAATGCTTCAACTCAAATATCAATTTTATCATGGCCATATTTTACCTTTCCTATCTTGAAATATAAAAAGATTGGTTTCTTCACCCTTGGAAAATACATTAAATTTTTTCCTCAAGTTTATGGAAGCTATTTATTTCCTAGATTTCTGTTTCAAAATTTGTAACTGTTTTTGAAATATTTTACTAGATTTGGTATCAAGCTCTGTAGATATTACAGCAGTTTTTTTTCAACCATTAATGTAGTTTTCTGGTTTTTTTTCAGTCATTGGTGTATTTACAGTAGATCATACAGTACTTAATTTTTTTTAAACTCTAGAGGTGAATAGCAGTACATGTAACCCATCAAACACTGAAAACACATTTAGCATTGGTCCTTGACCCCACAGGTAACACTGACCACACCTGAGATCCATGTAACACTGAAAACACATGTAACATAATTCCTTTCTCTCAAATTAACCATTTCATGATTGCACTTCTTCCTCTACTTGGCTCAAGCTTTTCAAGATGAATCTTGCTTCCTTTTTTTCATGTAATCCAAAAAATTTTTGGCCCTCTAACTCAGTAATTTTGGATTCTGTCTATCCCCTCATATTTGCATACACCATCACTACTTCCTCTATTACATAAAAACAACATGATCCAGTTTAAAAATTCACATGCAATGAGGTACTCTCTTACACCCATGCCAACTCACAATACATAACATCACTCAAATCCCTTTGGACATTTGCACATTTCTTATTAATAATGCTTCAGGAATAAATCAAATTTGATGGACTCTTTTGATCAAAAAAGAATTTTCCCTACCCCCATCACAGATTTCAAAATTGTGTATTTCTGTCCACACTGAAGGTTAATAAAAACACCCAGCACAGAATAATTATCTAATTTTTGGAAAACCATTCTGTCCTCCCACTGAATTTCCACCCCCAAAAAACTAAGACACCATCCCATCCTACCTTCCACACTGGGAACAGCTCACCATCGCAATCACATTTCATTTGTAGAAAATCATTCCATCTTTTTCACTAGATTACCACCCAAAAATCATAAGACACCATCATTTTCTCCCATCTCCACTCAAAACTGTTCACCACCCCCAAATTATAATTTTCAGTTCTGTTCCCCATCTTCATTGCACATTGGCCATTTTCCTCAATATAGAAAGGAAGATTTCTGACTTCCAAACTGATCACCTCTGGAAGCATATAAGACAAAAACCCTTTCATCATAGAAATTCAAACTTGAGAAATGCACACATTTTAAAAATTCCCATGTAAAATGATGCTCACCCTCAATTATTTTGTTAAATTATAATAATGGCCTCAATAATTCTCTCACCACTTTGGAAATAATTCATCCTGATCCAAACAATCACATACAACAATTCAATTTTGAGAACATTTATGGATCCCCTCAATCATATTCTCTTTATAATTAAGGCTAATTTGGAAATAGAACTCATGAGAATCTGGTCCCAGGTCAATTTATGGAGTTTGTAACATTTGAAAATAATCAAACTGTTTTAGGATCTGAATAAACAGAAGAGATTAAACAATAAAACAGTGTACTTACTGTTTCTGGTGGGTTGAAAGAACCCCATGGATTCCAACCATGCATTTTACAGTCAACAGGAATCTTCAGGCATTTCCCAGAAATCCTCTTCCAAAGTGATAAAGCCTCCCTATTCTATAGCAATTCACAATTTTTATTACCACAGAAAAACCCAACATATGATTTGATCAATATGTTCAACATCTCTACTAGGGCTCATCATTCCCATGAGGATAAACTGATTTCCAATGCTAGCCTGATAAACTCAAATTTTCCCTTAAAATCATTTAGTGTTCCTAACCAAAGCACTTGCAATTTCCTCAATTGCCATACAAGGGGGATACAGAAATTTTTTTTAAATTTAAATAAACACCATAAAATTTATATCTTTAATATAACTAGTTGAAATCAACCATCATTCCCCCAATCTTAATTATTTCAAATGTAAAATGAATTTCAAAATTGGCACAGTGTCAGCTTGCTACTATTGCAGAGCAAGCTGCAAAAGTAACATAAATAATATAAAAATAATAATAATAAAATTAACCTAAGAAGGAGTAGAAAAACCATAAATATTATTGCAAAAATGGATTCTCCACCTAAAATTAGGTGGGGTCACTCACTGACCCCACCCTTGAAATCCAACTCCTTATATTTTTAAATAATTAAGGAAAGAAAGACCAAAATACCACAGCACCACTATTGAACTTTTTGGCCAATGAAATATTTCACATGCATTGTCACGTTTAGATTTCACACCTGAAAATTCAGTCACAATTGAGGTGTTGTGTATATTTTAGGAGTTACAGACAGAAATGTGTTCTGTCAAAAATCCCGCACACAGCCGCGGCAGCCAATGCACCCGCACACAGCCGCAGCAGCCAATGCACCTGCACACAGCCGCGGCAGCCAATGCACCCGCGCGCAGCGGAGCTACAGCTCTTTCACTCTGTCAAAGTTGTGTACGCAGCCCCGGGTCTCTGACAAGTACGCAGCTGCAGGAATACAGGTTGACGAAGTGACAGGCGGCCTGAGAAACCTAGGAACCGCATAAACATGCTAAAACCTACACAGGAACATTCTAAATATGTAATGAAAGTTCCCATGGATAGTAGATAGTCTAAAAGTACATAAAATTATATGAAAGTACTTAAATAACCTTTGTACATATTTTTTATTAAATATAATTCAAAGTACCAAAACGTCGAAAATGAGACAATGAATACTTCTAAAAATATATTAAAACACTTCAATATACTATTATGAGGATTTCTAGACATCAACATTTTTGTGACATACTAAGAAAACTTATGATGTAAAAATATTACATGAATACCCATGACCTACATTTTTAAGTAATTATTCTAGTAAATCAACTGAATTTTGAAAATAAGGAGTAAAATCTATATCATCACTTTACTCCAAATATTTAATACATAATTAGATCTCACCTGACATCAGAATATCCGTAGGAATGTCTGTTAAAATAATTATTAACTTACTGGGAAAATTTACTAAGGATAATTAATTAAATAATGAATAAAATGGAAATATTAGTGTTATTCACATTTCCAAACATCAATTATAAAGCAGAGAAATTCCCATACCCTGTGGAATTAGATGCTACCCGTGTTACAGCACCAAGAACACGTGACAGGCTACCACTGGTTACCCTGCTAGCCTCAGTGTCCGTCCCTTTGAGCCCCTGTACCCCTCATAAGAACAATATTGGGACTCCAAAAACTATAAATAAAGAGCTCTTTAGAGGATATTGATACCCAGAGACCCAGTTATATTTATACCCAGACGCGGTGCCAAGGTAATCAAATACTTATATGAGATAAGTAAGTGATTTATGGCTTTAGTCTGATTAATAATATCCGTCCTCAACCCTCTTTTTATCAATTTAAACTGCTGAACAACCTTATAACCCCAGTATACAGGTTTAACCCATCAGTGCACATCCCAAACAGATACCCAAAGGATTTAATAATATACCAGTGAGTTTTATTATCCTTTCTCTGTAGTGGCAGCTTGGTTAAAAAGCCCGGCCACTCCACCATGTATTTTATATACATATTATCTTTGGGCAAAAAATCTTTTAAACTAAAGGGTCCAAAGTAACCAGGCCTACGTGTTTTCATACTGAGTTCCCTGGAGAGAGGTGTTAAAGATCCCCAATATAATTTTGGCCCCTCTATAAAAATATTTAATAATCAATTTATCTATATTGATTTATAACAATAAACCATAACCAAACCAATTAGCCTTGCAATAAGCTTTATCCAAATATGTTATGGATTTTTGCTGCATTTATTAAATAATATATTTATTATTTATTCTATCACCTCTGGTAGCTAAAGGATAGCAAGGGTCTTGGCATCCAGGAGGCTGACAATTGGGGGTCTGGCCGGGAAATATTTCATTTTATTATATTTAATACCTTGGACCAGATATTTCACGTAAAATTAAATCAAAGATAAATTTATCTGAATTTTTTACCGGGATTCATCATTAAATTCTTTTGCAGTGGATTTGAAAACCAATGCAGAATTAATTATCTATTATTTAAATCTTTTAAAGATAAGAAAAGAAGAATATATTAAAAATTATAAACCTACTGGTTGGGAAGCTTTAACTCAAGCTGAGCAAGTTAATATCTCTTCTTCACGTAAAGACTTAAATAAACTCCTTGAACAAGAAGATCTTGAGAGGCGTATCAACTTCCAGGCCCTATTAAGAAAACATAAAGCTTGGAAGAAATACCGTATAAATTACTTTTTAAAATATAAAAGTAAGTATGAAACTTTTATTATCATATTATTTTTATTAAAATGATATTAACATATTTTTGACCAATAAAATAACCTTTTACCATCAGTGAACCCTCCTATACCAGGAACCACCACCACTGAAACTGATTTATTGGATGAAGAAGTCCCAGATATCTCTGGACGCCCTGAAAATATTGATTGGACGGGTGAAGACCTCATTGGGACACACCAAGACCCCATAGGGTTACCTATTAAGGAGCAATCTAATCCCAATAAAGTCCTGGTACCTTTGAATATCAACTTAAGTCAGTTTTAAGTAAAACTTATTTTTATGGATTTTTTTCTGTAGAAAAATACTTATAAACATTTTATTCAATATGAATAGACGTAACACAAGAGCCTCAGGGAGAATTCCCTCCTATTGATCTTTGCCATAAGCCCCCAGTAACCGTGAGACCAACAATGATGACAACCATGAGGGGACTGGAACCCGTGAATCAAATGTTGGTGGACAAGGAACAGCCCCAAGTACTTTTATCCTCCCCCAACCTAGAGCCAGAGAAGGTATTAGAATTAAGCCCCCCTCCATTACCAGAAGGTTCCCTGCAGCCACCCCAGCAGAATCTGGCCAAGGAAGCCAGGATCAAAGACTTAGTCAGAGAGCAGGTGAAATATTGGTAAGATTCCAAAGAAGCCCAAGCCAAGGAGGACATGGTATCTATGAAAACCATAATCTCCCAGGCAAAAGCTACCCAGATAGCTCTTCATAAAATGATTCCAAGGAAAGAGGTAGAATCCTACTCAGATAAGTGGAATCCTTGGGATCAATTAGCCCAATTTAAAGGTAAATGATTATGAAAGAAGAGATCTTCTTCCCATCCAAAGCCAAAGGGAAAGAAGGATTGGGATCAGATAATATCCTTAGCTCAAAAGTGGGAAAAGGTGTAAAACAATTAGCCTCTAATTCTGAACCCAGTAACTTGTCTAAACCAACCTCTGATGTAATTACTTCCTTTTGTAATGATATGCGCCATAATTTCAAGATTTTTTGTGGAAATTTGGACGGTGTTTATACCCAGATGGATGAGTTAACCTCAGTAGTAGCCAAATTAATTAATAACCAAACAAAAACTGTAGGAATGGAAGATATTAAAGAACATACAGAACAATTATTGGAGACAATCAATCAAGGTAAAATCAGACAGACTCAAACAATTGAGAATATGCTATCAGGTATCCAAGAAGATTTTATTATGTCTTTTCAACCTTTAAAAGAATAATTGGTAACTACCACTAACAGCTCCATTCTTTCCCTTAGTGAGGAATTAGATCTGCTTAATAATAAAGTGGACCTGCAACTTAATCTGATCAAGAATGATCTTAGAGACTTAAAATTCCATCTGACCAACACCTTGGGGAGTACCACAGAGGAACCAAAACCTCCCAGACAAACAACTACACCTTATGCATCACCCTTGCTAGGAATGCATAGGAGTGACATCTTCAGGCCTAGCCCTACTCCTGAAATGGACAAGCCCTCAAACTTTTACTCCCAATTTCTGAATTGCCTAAGTTCTCCGGTGAAGGAGAATACAACCATATAAATTTCATTAAATTTATTTACTATACTATTAACTCTTATGACTTACCAGAAGCTATAGCTGCGGTCAGGCTGGCCAGACTCTTTGAAGGAGTAGCTTTAGACTGGTTTATCAGCAAAAGAGAATAATTGGGATCCTTACCATGGAATTCTTGGAAACTTATAATTAAAGAAAAATTTGGTTCTAGAATGTGGAAAAGAAAAATGATGAAAAATTTCGAAAATTCCTGATTTGATCCCTCCAAGGATAAGCCTCACAAATGGTGCTTGTAACAGAAGAGAATACTAGATTTCTTCTATCCAGATGCTGATAAAGAGGAAGTAAATGAAAGACTCCTCAACTTGTGTCCTTGAAATCTTAACCATAGTTTAAGATGCAGGATCAGTATGGACGCTGACTTACCAACTCTAATAAATGTGTTAGAAGAAGTGATCAACATGAATGGGTTAGACAAGAAGGTTACTTCTAGAACTAAAGAGAACTTCAACATTAACAAAACCAGAGAACAACCCCCTCTGATAAATACCTCTGATAATAAGAAACCTAATGAGAACAGGTACAAAGAGAGAATTCCTGGAACTTGTTGGAATTGTAACAAGACAGGGCATATGAGACAAGACAGCCCATTACCAAAAAGAAAGATAGCATTCTTGGAAGGAAAGCAGGAGGTTGAATGGAATCAGAACTATGAAGATATAGCTGATACTGAAGGATCCCTTTCTGAATGTGAATTGATCCTGACCAACCCTGTTAATGTTATAGAAGTAGATATAGGCACTTATATAGAAATCAATAACATCCATGGGGACTCTAGTTTGCCCCAAAAATGGGATCTTACCATAATTCCTAGACATATCACGGATGTTAAACTATTAACAGTTAAACCTATGATTGGTAAGAGTTATACCACTGGTCAAACTTGCTATGCAAAAGGATTTTATAGAGACAGACCTATAAGGTTATTACTGGATAGTGGAGCTTTCTGATCATGTGTCTGTACTGAATTCTTAAACAAATGGGATCCCAATTGAAAAGAAAACCTTCTGCCCGTCCCAAAAGCCAAGTTTAGCTCTTGCAACTCTACCATGAATGCTATTGGAGTATGGAATGCTCCTATAATATTACCCAATACTAAAGGATCTTTAAGAATACAAGTGGAATTTGTGGTATTGCTCAACGGATTATGTGACTACCTGATAATAGGCAATGATGCTTTATTTCTATATGGTATAGATGTGTTCCAGAGTAAAGGCAGATACTTCACAGTGGGTGGTAATTTCAAAAAGAATTTTAATATATGCACCATCCAATCTAACTTCCCCTCTTCCACTTATGAAAAGCATTTAGAAGATTTTAATCAAGAATACTTCTCTCAAGCAGAATACTTCTCTCAAGCAGAATACTTCTCTCAAGCAGAATACTTCTCTCAAGCAGAATACTTCTCTCAAGCAGAATACTTCTCTCAAGCAGAATACTTCTCTCAAGCAGAATACTTCTCTCAAGCAGAATACTTCTCTCAAGCAGCTCTAAATATGAAACTTTCTGAGGAACAGAAGAAAGATATATTGACAGTCTGCTTTAAGAACCAAAATGCTTTTTGTACTAAAGATCATCCCATTGGTGATATTGAAGGACATGATATGGTATTAACATTGACCAGTAAGCCTCCTTATCCTACAAAATTAAGAATACCAGCCTATCCCTCTAGTCCTAAGTCTAGAAAAGCTCTTGAGGAACATATCCAAGAACTGATAGACTTACAAGTATTAAGGAAAGTAGGGCACAATGAGCAGGTAGATGTGACCACACCTGTAATCATAGCTTGGCATAATGACAAGTCAAGAATGGTAGGAGACTTCAGAATGCTCAATAATTATACTCAGGCAGATTATTATCCTATACCCCGGATTGATCATGCTCTGCATAACTTGTCCAAGGCCAAGTATATCACTACTATGGATATGCTTCAAGTTTTCCGCCAGATACCTATAAGCCCTGAAAGCAGGAAGTTTTTGAGAATAATTTTTCATTTGGGAATATATGAATATCTTAGGATTCCCTTTGGTATAAAGAATGCCCCATTACACTTCCAAAGAACAATGGAAACAGTTCTAGTTACATACATCAGACAAGGATGGATAATGGTATATATAGATGATGTTATCATATACTCTGATGATTGGGATACTCATATCAACCAAGTGAGATTAGTAATCCAGACTATATCCAGAGAAGGATTGAAGGTATCCATGAATAAATGCAACTTTGGCTATGGAGAATCAAAAGCCTTAGGACATATAGTCTCTGGTCTAACTCTAGCTGCTGATCAAAATAAGATAGCTGCTGTCATGAAAAGACCCATGCCTCAAAATAAAACAGAGTTACTGTCTTCAATTAGTTTTTGCAGTTACTACAGACAATACATACCAAAGTTTGCTATGCTAACTAAAAGTCTTTACAAAATATGCCACAATAACACTCTATTTGAAATGACACATGAAAGATTGAAAAACCATAAGGAACTAAAAATAGCTATGAACTCTACTCCTTTACTCATTCAACCAGATTACTCCAAGCACTTTAAACTGTACATTGACGCCTTTATGGAAGGGTTACGAGCTGCTCTACATCAAGAAAGAATAAGAGAAGAAAAACCAGTGGAGAAACCAGTACTCTTCATATCTAGACAGATCAAAGATACAGAAAAGAGATATGGAGCCAGTCAGTTGGAATGCTTGGCTCTATTATGGGCTTTAGAAAAGCTACACTATTACTTAGAAGGCACCACTTTTCAAGTGATCACAGACTGTAATGCTTTAATAACTCTCATGAACATGAAAACCCCCATCAGAAATATGCTCAGGTGGCAAATTGCTATACAACAGTATAGAGGTCAGATGACTAAAGTGCATAAAGCTTGAGCTAAACATCAGAATGCTGATAGTCTGAGTAGAAATGCTTTGCCTAATGACTCTAGTAATCCAGCATATGACCCTGAGGATCAAGATATCTTTCCTATCTTGAACATCAATCTTTTGGCATTAAATGCTCCAATCATGGGGATCCACTTATGTGAATTAGATGCTGCTTTCTTCAATCTAGTCAGGAACAACTACTCCCCTGAAATCAAGCTGCTGATTACCATTATGGAATGTGAATCCCCAGAAGCAGCTCTGATAAATAGTTTACCTGCTTCATTACTTAAACCCTATAAAGTAGGAAGGTTCACTTTTTTGGATGGCCTCCTTTACTACAGACACCAACATTCCAGTGTATTAGTACTAAGCAACAAAGAACATATACAACACATACTCCAGGAATGCCATGAAAACTGTTCATCAGGGCATTTATCCACTGAAAGAACCTTGGAGAAATTAAAACAAAATTCTTGGTGGATAGACTGGAAAGAAATCACTATTAAGTATGTTACTAGCTGTGAGATTTGCCAATGATCTAATAAAACTACCGGAAAAATGTTTGGACTCCTACAGAAGATCTCTGAACCCAAAAATAGATGGGGAATGATTAATATGGGTTTTGTCACCGGCCTCCCCCCTGGAGGTACTCATTCATATAACTCTGTCCTGGTTATAGTTGACAGATACTCTAGGAAGGCAAAATTCTTACCTAACCACAAAGAAGATAGTGCTATGGATGTAGCTCTACTATTTTGGAATAGGATCATAGCTGATGTTGGTATACCCAAGATTATAATCAGTGACAGAGACCCCAAATTCACCTCTGAGTTTTGGAGGAATCTAAATGATATACTGGGTACTACTCTAGCATTTTCTACAGCATACCATCCCCAAACTGATGGATTAGCTGAAAGAATGTTACAGACCCTGGAAGATATGTTAAGAAGGTTCTTTAGCTTTTTTCTTGAATACAAAAACTCAGATGGTTATTGCCATGATTGGGTAAGCCTACTTCCAGCTCTAGAGATGGCTTATAATATCAGTAAACATTCTACTACCAACAAAGCCCCTTATATACTAGAAAGAGGATGGATTCCAAAACTCCCTAGGAATAACTTAAACTATAACTTAGCCACCATTCATCCAACATCTCTTGAATTTAAGAAAATGATAGATCTGGAAAATAATCATTCTCAAAAATTTGTAGAAGAAGCAGTAGAACACAACAAACCAAGATGGGACAAATCACATAGGGAACCTGACTTTAAAATAGGAGATCAGATCTTGATATCCACTACCAACTTCAAAAATCTAGCAGGTAACAGAAAGCTGAAACCAGCCTTTGTTGGACCATTTGTTATCAAAAAGATTAATGGCAAAAATGCTTTAGAAGTAATCTTGAGTGACAAATTATCAAGAAAACACCCAGTATTTCCTGTTAGCCTAGTAAAACACTTTCAACCAAGAGAAGGTAGCAACCTCCCTCCAGCAATAATCCCAATAGAAACTGACCCTGTGAAAGAAAAAGGGAAATTCAGCAGGATATTGAGAGAAAAGAAAGAGAGAGTGCAAGTAAAAGATGTTAGACTATACTTAGTAAGATACCAAGGAGAATCTGCAGACAAAGATGAATGGTTGCCAGAGAATAATATACCTGATGGACCAATACATCTTATAAACTACAGAGCCAACAAAAGGAACTGAAACACACATGGAATTAATTTTTTCCCAACATGCTCCAGATTTTTTTCAGATATGGACATATCTTGGAGTGGGGGAATGTCAGCTTGCTACTATTGCAGAGCAAGCTGCAAAAGTAACAGAAATAACATTAAAATAATAAAAAAAGATTAACCTAAGAAGGAGTAGGAAAACCATAAATATTATTGCAAAAATGAATTCTCCACCCAAAATTAGGTAGGGTCACTCACTGACCCCACCCTTGAAATCTAACTCCTTATATTTTCAAATAATTAAGGAAAAGAAAGACCAAAATACCACAGCACCACTATTGAACTTTTTGGCCAATGAATTATTTCACATGTATTTTCACGTGTAGGTTTCACACCTAAAATTCAGTCATAATTGAGGTGTTGTGTATATTTTAGGAGTTACAGACAGAAATGTGTTCTGTCACAATTCCCGCATGCAGCCGTGGCAGCCAATGCACCCACGCGCCGCTGAGCTACAGCTCTGTCACTCTTTCAAAGTCATGTACGCAGGACCAGGTCTCTGACAAGTATGCAGCCATGGGACTACGGGTTGACAAAGTGACCGGCGGCCTGAGAAACCTAGGAACTGCGTAAACATGCTTTAACCTACACCGGAACATTCTAAATATGTAATAAAATTTCCCGTGGATAGTAGATAATCTAAAAGTACATAAAATTTCATAAAACTATTTAAATAACCTTTATACATACTTTTTATTACATATAATTCAAAGTACCAAAAATGTTGAAAATAAGACAATGACTACTTCTAAAAATATATTAAAATACTTTAATATACTATTATGAGAATTTCTAGACATCAACATTTTTGTGAAATACTAAGAAAACTTATGATTTCAAAATATTACATGAATACCCATGACTTACATTTTTGAGTAATTATGTTAGTAAATCAACTGAATTTCAAAAGTAAGGAGTAAAATTTATATCATGACTTTACTCCAAATGTTTAATACATAATGAGAACTCACCTGACATCAGAATATCCGTAGAAATGTCTATTAAAATAATTATTAAATTACTGGGAACATTTACTAAGGATAATTCATTAAATAATAAATAAAAAGGACAGATTAGTGTTATTCACACGTCCAAACATCAATTATAAAGTAGAATAATTCCCATACCCTGTGGAATTAGATGCTACCCGTGTTACAGCACCAAGAAAACATGACAGGCTACCACTGGTTACCCTGCTAGCCTCATTATCCGTCCCTTTGAGCCCCTGTACCCCTCAGAAGGACAATATTGGGACTCCAAAAACTATAAATAAAGAGCTCTTTAGAGGATATTGCTACCCAGAGACCCAGTTATATTTATACCCAGACACCGTGTCAAGGTAATCAAATACTCATAAGAGATAAGTAAGTGATTTATGGCTTTAATCTGATTAATAATATCCATCCTCAACCCTCTTTTTATCAATTTAAACTACTGAACAACCTTATAACCCCAGTATACAGGTTTAACCCATCAGTGCATGTCCCAAACAGGTACCCAAAGGATTTAATAATATACCAGTGAGTTTTATTATCCTTTCTCTGTAGTGGCAGCTTGGTTTAAAAGCCCTGCCACTCCACCATGTATTTTATATACATATTATCTTTGGGCAAAATATCTTTTAAACTAAAGGGCCCAAAGTAACCAGGCCTACGTGTTTTCATACTGAATTCCCTGAAGAGAGGTGTTAAAGATCCCCAATATAATTTTGGCCCCTCTATAAAAATATTTAATAATCAATTGATCTATATTGATTTATAACAATAAACCATATCCAAACCAATTAACCATGCAATAAGCTTTATCCAAATATTTTATGGATTTTTGCTGCAATTATTGCATAATACATTTATTATTTATTCTATCACCTCTGGTAGCTAAAAGATAGCAAGGATCTTGGCATCCAGGAGGCTGAAACACAGATGGGGACTAAATTTGGCACAGGCTTTGTTTCTCGGGATACAAGAAATTCTACAGAAAAATAATGTTTTGATAAATATGTTTCAAAGATCTGTGCCTCAGGTTTATCCAAATAAACCCATCAGGCTTTCTGATCCATACTCACCAAATATGGATCTAAGATTCTAAAAACTACCAACCAGAGCCCAAATAGCTGCAATAAGGCCAGAAGGTATGGCTATTTTTTTTTTCTGATTATGAAATCCAATATTCTCTTATGAATTTTTCTTACACACCAGAAATTATCCTTCTCAATTTAACCAAAGAGAGGTCATGATCAGGCACTCAGGTTTCTCCTTGAGGAGAATTAGTAAATTGAGCAAATCGTATGACCCTCTGCACCATTTTTGTTTTCATCCACATGGTCAATTTTTTTTTTTTTTCCAGAATTTAAAGACAAAACAGGAGAGAATAGGTTTGCTTCCAAGAATTCTTGTTCTACTTTTCTGGAATTTAGTCAACCTGATTATTCACTTTTTCACTGGGATGGTTGTCTGTTCCAAAAATATGGTTTTGATCAATGCATTGAAATTTAGACATATATATACTATATCCTAAAATTATTGGGTCTTTCACCCTTGGTAAATACCAGTGTTTTGCTTTCCTTGTTCCTGCATCCTCTGTTTGTTTCCAAACCTCAAGGATACACCTGTTGCATCTCTAAGCCTTTGAACCAGTCAAAAGCTTACACCAGGAAAATTCCCCTCCCCAGATTTGAGGCAAAAATACTAATATTATCCTATATTGGTCATCATCATAATAATCTAAGGGTTTAGAATTTATACAGTGTTGTGGATGCCATCAACCATGGTGCTGAGATGGATCAGGGAGCTGGTAAGTGTTTTTCTATTCAATTTTCAATTTGAGGTTTATGTCTATCTTCTACCTAGCCTTATGCATAAGTTAACATTTCCTTATTCTTAGGTTTTAATTTTTATCCTTCCCCAATAATTCATAGGTGTCCCAAGGTCAATGAAGGCTTTATATCAAGATGCTATGGCAATTGTTTGGCATATGGAAAAGCCTGACCTTTCCTATAACAGTAACATGTAACCCAGCATGGCCATAAATTCTAAAAGCTCTTTTGTCAGGTCAAACAGCACAGGATAGACCAGATATTTTAAGATGTGTTTTCAACTCGAGTGCATCCCATTGTGGTTCCAAAGTTTCCTAGAATTCCAGAAGAGAGGCCTTCCACATTCTCACATCTTGGTGATCCTCCATCTTGACCACAAGCCTAGAACATCTGAACACATGAACATGATTGTTTGTGTAGAGATTCCTAATGAAGGGAATCAGTCTCATTATTTTTTGAGAAATTAAGAGACGCATGGTAGATGGACCATGTGGAATTTTCAACCTTGAATCTCCTTGCATGAATAATGGTACATGGTGAAAGAGATATCCTAAAGCATTTGGCCCTGAAACCATCATGGTTTAAAATGCTTATCCTATCTATCAAGGACACCAAAGTGGAGTTATAAACTCAGGTTCCAACTACCAAGACAAACCTGGCATTGATCATTCCTGGTTTTGGATTACAATCCCTACCTCTTGTTGAAATACCAATATCCCATCAATGTAGAAGGATGTGCAGGTATCTCAGCTGTCAAATAACTCTGTCTACAAATATTTTTACAAGGGACATGAATTGTTTACTATTGATGTTGGTGAAAACATGGATGGAATAAACCATTTTAGGGATTCAAGATGGGTTTCTACTCCTAAGGCCTGCTAGAGAATCGTTTTTTTTATTATTATTATTATTATTTTTATTTATTTTTTTTCTCTCTCTCTCTTTTAAATTTTCTGTCATCTCAACTGCTGGTATAAGACTGGACATTCACCTGCCTGACCAACAACAAGTCATGTTTGAACCTGATGAAACTCTGGATGAAGTTGTTGAAAGATTGAATCAAACCAGAACTATGCTCACAGAATCTTACAAGAGGGATTTTATTGATCCATTTGCAAGGAACATCAAATACTCTCAATTTCTACAACATCTCACATGGCATCCCCAGAGAAGAAGATGGAGGCTAAGACAGAGAGTTTTCTCCATTGGGAGGATTTACACCGTTTACCCTACAGATACTGAAAGGTGGTCTCTCAGTTACAGGTCAAAAGGATCTCTTACACCACTTTCAGAGAGGGAGCTCTGTCCAAGGGTCTGCTTGAGGATGATCAACCTTTGGAATCAATAATGCAAGAAGCTGAGGAATCTCTTTTAACTTCTGAGCTAAGGAAGTTGTTTGGAATCCTTTGATCAGATTTTCAGCCTGAAAAGCCATGTTTCCAATGAAAACAAAAAAAAAAAAAAAAAAAAAGAAAAATCTTCCTTCAATTCTATGGTTGATGAATTAATTCATTCTGGAATTATCGATCAAAGAGTTCTTGGAAATGAGATCTTAAGATCGATAAGCCCTATCATATTTCAAAACTGTGGTACAAGTGTTCAAGAATATTCTCCTGATGTTCCAAGACTTGATCGATCAGTGGAGGCAGGAAGGAACACCAGGAACTAAATCCTTGAGGGAGAACAAAATGCTGGTATAAATCCATCAAACCTTTCTGATCTGAATCACAGACAGAAGCCAATCTTTGATGAGATAATGAATGAATGAATGGAATTCTTCTCAACCCTCTTACTTCCTTATTGATGGACCTGGTGAGTCTGGAGAGGTCTTACCATCAAAAAATTCTCATTACTAGCTTCTATCACAGATCGATCATCTGGAAGAATGACTATGGCAGGTGGTGGTGTGGTGATTGAAATGAATCTACCAAATGGAAGAAGTCAGCTCTGTGATTCGCTTGAGGTTAAATTGCTGCTCTAGTGTATCAAGCGTATCCAAGAATTCTCCAAAGGGTGAAGCTCTCGAGACGGATTCTTTGATGAAGTACCTATGAGTCATAGGCACTCTCCTAATATAAGAAGTGTATAGATGGTTACTCGATCGTCTTCCTGGAAAAGAAGAAAATCAAACCATGAAGAGTTTTTGTTAGAGCAATGTCTTCTTTGTTGATACTCAAGTTCTAAACCATCGTTAAAGAGTTCCTCAACGCATCATTCCCCCCCCCCCCCCCCCCTCCCACCAACGCCCCAATGTTGGATTCCCTTAGATTCGGATGATCACTTAAGATCCTCCTGATCAGTCCCCTACCCCCTCATGACAGGTTGAGGTTGATCAGTCTAGTCCAATCGATCGATCAACTCAGGATTGCCAAGATCTTCGTTCGCAGCCGTCTTGCTCGCTCGGACCGCGGTGGTCAGGTTGCACTGGTCTCGAGTAAATCTTGTGATGGATAGCGTCGTATCTGGAAATAAGCAAGCCTGACTAGTAGTACTTGAGAGCTTGGAGGAAATGAACCAAGGCTCCTCCTATACTCTTAATGAAAGCAAGACCTAAGACGACTTGATTCCTAACCCAGTACAACATTCCCACCATCTCATTCTCAATCGAACCCTCCAGTTGGGATGTGATCGACATAGTTTACTATGTACCGTAGACGTGTATGGACTCTAACGGGTGCGTAGTGTAGGTACAATCTTATCTATACTACTAAGTTAGACTGGATGGATGGATGACTGACAAACACTCCTTCTTCATCCAACCAGCTCCAAGCTTCCAAGTGATCGACTCGAGCATTAGGCTTCGATTCGAAAGCTTCCCTCCCAAACCATCACTGAACCCCATCTTCCATCCATCCTCCAAGAACACATCCCCATCGCCCTCAATCCTACCAAGCCATCGTTATCATCTCGAGCTCGACCTGCGTTAGGACTCGCAACCGACTCACCAGCGCCGAATCAAACCTGACTCTCCGGCGGATGTCATCCCGCTCGGCAGAACCGGCGGCAGCCCTCGGCGATCTCCTCCGGTCCCGTCTCCGGGCCCTCCTGCCGGTCGGAGTCATCGCCCTCTTCGGTCTTACGATCTATCTATTCTTCAGCTCCATCACCCCTTACGATTCCTCAGACTCATTCCACTTTGAAGACTCCCCCCAACATCCCCACTTTCGAATCGATGGCCTCGGTCGGGTAGGAATCCCATCCTTTGGTCCCACCGACGATGCCGCCCGATCCGATATCAACCAGAACCATAGTCCCCAAAGTCTCATGAGCTTACCAATCCTCCAAAAGACCTTCAGAGACCCATTCGATCCCAGTGGTTCGACCAAACAGCTTCACGATCCTAGATTCCCTTGGTCCGCCAATACCTCAACCGGTGTGATCCTCATCAATCGACTCAGTAAGAATCGATTTCCATCTGCCGATGCTCTCGATCCCGATCGCGGAAGCTCTCCACCACCTATCCCACCTTGGCCATCACCTGAGCTCCTGAAGGATAAACCCGATTCGCTGAGGTCTCCGATCCCAAAGGATAGCATATTTGGTTTGAATACCAGTTTCGTTTGGACCGATCGGACACGGATCAAACACGGTCGACTGCCCAAGGTTCAATGGTCTGGATTCGATCGGCCGGGCTGGGAATCCGAATCGGACCGAGCCATTCGAGTAGAACGACAGAGCTGGGTCAGACGTGCCTTTCAACACGTCTGGGAAGGTTATAAAGCCAACGCTTGGGGCCATGACGAACTCAAACCTATCTCCGGAACGGTCCGTTGTTTCCCCTTCTATCCGTTACTTCCACGTTCAAAAGTCTAAGACGTCGGGGCCAGATCCCAGGATCGTGCCTCCTGGGTCACCATCTGGCAGCAACCAGGATTTTGAAGATCGAGAGGAAGGTGACCACACGAGCTAATCTATGATCATCCTTTCTGAAATAGTTTCAGGATCCGTTTGCTGGTTGGGGGGCTACTTTGGTAGACTGTTTGTCAGTTCTCTCATCGATCCTTTGAATACCTCCTACAAGATGCAGTAGCAATTGAAATCCGATACCAGCCTCTAAGCCTACATCTTGAACTCCTTGGGAGTCTATCAAACACAATGCCTTGATCATTTCATCAAATCGGGGCGTTCTGTTGAATATTCAGACATTCTGTCATGATTGATTTCTGCCCGGGAGATTTGTGTCAATCATAGTGTTGAAGTACTCCAACTCTCATGTCCAAATACCCTCCTTCCCTTCCCGTGTCTTTTATTCATTTATTTTTTCATCTTTCTCAGATCAACAGCTTGGTCGTTGTCACCGTAAGGTTGATCACTGACCCTCCTCTTTTTGGATCGAATACTTCTTACTCATTTTTATGAAGAGATACGTTGCTGATCATGAACATGACCGTTGAGTATAACGTAAGTGTCTATCGCGTCCAGCTTGAAGCGCTTTCCTGGTTAAAGATTTCTTATCTTTTGCTCAAGCTGACGCCCATAACCCATTGCTGCGAATCAGTATGCGAGGACACATGTTAGAGCCATCGATTGGTCTTACACGATTGACGCTTCGAGAATCGGGTCTTACGGCTTCTACTCTCCCAATCAACCTAGGGTTTCGTTTTTCGAGACAGTCATCCGTTGTGAGCAGAAATTGTCTGAGCCACTATCTTCACTGCAAAGTTATAAGAATCCATTACGCTGTGATTCACGATTGAACAGGCGGCTGATGTCCGATTATCAATTTGCAATGTACCTTTAGATATGGGCGGATTGATCTCAGCTTTTGACTTGTCCGGTGATGAGTTGATGTTACGAAGGGCAGAAGAGTTGGCTGACTGGCTGTTGCCAGCCTTTGGAACTTCCACTGGTCTTCCAGTATCGCCTTATCAAATGGGATCGTCCGTGTTCTTTGATTCTTTCTTGCATACTGTATAATCCAATCCGACAATCTTGTCCAGCTATTTGGCTTGCCCGAATGAGAAAATCCACCGCTTTGATTCAAACGTACTAACGCTAGATTACGGGGCGATGGTGCGCTTGCAGAAATCCGCATGGCCAACTGACGGGCAGGGTTTGCATAGCCGAAATCGGATCTCTAACTTTAGAATTTACTCGATTAAGCCAACTGACTTCCAAAGATTTTTATTATGATGTGGTGAGCTCCTAGGTCACAAGTTGTTTCGGTTTAAATGTTTCGAAGAACGTGGCCAGTAAGGCTGACCCCTCTACACCCACCCCAAGGTACAAAAAATAACCGATTTATTGGACGGAAATCAGTGGCAATCTTTAAGCCGACCAGGCACTTTATTTCCCACTCATGTTAATCCTAATTTCCCACAATCACTTGCAGGAGTATACACCTTTGGTGATTCTCTCTTTCTACTCTTCATTTTTTTTTTTTCTTCTCCATCAAGGTCATATACGTGTGTACCTTTCAACTCACCCAATCATACTGCTATGCTCTGCTTAGGTGCGATGACGGATAGCTACTACGAGTATCTAGTTGAGCGAGTCTTCCTTTTGTTTCCAACTAGCGGAATCTTACCGGTCTTCAAAAGTCATCTGTGGTGGCTTCAATGTGATTTGACCCTGGTGACATTAACCATCAAACAATCTATTCGTCCGTCAGATAAAAGAGTATCAACTGTTACGAGGGACAAATTCGCAGTATAGTAAAATGTTTGCTTCGGCGATCGACTCTGCTCGTGAACATTTAGTGAAAACGTACAACTTGGAGGCGATCGAGAATGGAAAAAATCTCACGGTGATTGGCGATCTCACCTGGGGTAATTTCAAACCTACCATCGATCATCTTACTTGTTTCGCAGGTGCTATGATTGGCTTGGGATCCAAGCTGTTAAACCGTAAGGATGATCTAGATCTAGCCTTGGCCGTCAGTTTGTTTCCTCGTCATCGTGAGATATGCGCCTCTATCCCACTCCCCCACTCCGCTCAAATTCTACCTACATGCTCAAACGCGGGGGTTTTTTTTTTCATACTCTCTCTTCCGGCAAACAGCATACAGATGCATGCGTCTGGGCATATGAAGTTACCAAAACGGGTATTGGACCAGAAAAAATATCACTCATGGAAGGTGACGATTTTACTCGATGGCAACCAGTTTCTCATGAAGGTAAGCCTGCATAATCAAGATCTTTTCGTTTTCGTTCGATTTCATAAACTGACTCACTCTTTTCTCTATGGTGCATGACTTGAGGCCAAATGTTTCGCGAGTTAAAATCAAGTCCCTTGCCAGGCGCCATCATCCAAGATGGTCGCTATCTCGGTAGACCTGAGACGATAGAGTGCGCATCCCCCCCTTTTTCTACCATTCTTCATTAGAGTCAAAAACACTGGATCATTATTCTGTTGGTCGCCGAACGCTCACGCGGATTGGTTCGAATAATTGAATAGATCCGTGTATTACATGTGGCGAATTACGGGTGATCGCCAGTGGCAAGATCGAGGATGGAGAATGTAAGTTTTTTTTTGTCATTCCTCCCCTCCCCCTTGGCTTTGGAGTGGTATGATCACCGACTCTGCCTAGCCAATGCTGGATCTGATGTTTTAATGCTTGAAATCAATTCATGCGCCCCCTTATCTAGGTTTACAAGTTGGATGGAAGCTTCGATGACCCAGTTCGGTTTAGCTGATTTGAGTAAGGTTGACTCCTTGCCAGTTAAATTATCGGATAAGGCCGAAAGTTTTGTCTTAGCGGAGACGTGAGTTTTCAGGATCGTTGAGACTCTCGAACGATTGAACTGCCTCCTAAGGTCCTCAGATAAAGCGGCTGATTTGCTGACCAACTTTTTTTTTTTAAAAAAAAAAAAAACTTTGGTCACGAAATTTGATATAATTAGATTGAAGTACTACTATCTCTTATTTTCCGAGCCGGATCTGATTTCATTGGACGAGTTCGTCTTGAACACCGAAGCTCATCCGTTTCGAATCGATGATGGTGCTAGTCCAAGGGGAGCTCACAAGTATTGGATGGGACCGGATCCAGAAATCGAGAAGAAGTACGACCCACCTGGGGTGATGGCAGGTCAAGCGGGATTCGGTACGTTCCTACAACAATGGTCGAGGGTCGATTTGAGCCGAATCGTTCGTGAGGAAGATCGTTTGACTCGTAAAAAAGTCTTGGGCCTTTGAGGCGAGCCCGACTCGGCATCTCTTCTTAGATTATCTTACAAGTCACAAGTTTTTTTTTTTCTCCGGTTTTTCGGGGGGGGGGGGGGGTTATTTCTTTTTATTATTTATTATTTTCTCTTCATAAATAGAGTAAGCATGCGCACACGATCCGAGTGGGTCTTTCCCCCCCCCCGCCCCCCCACCCCCTCCTTTTTTTTTTTGCTTTTGTCCTCAATGATGATTATCGTAACGTTTGCCTCAGCCTACTTCCTAAATTCGTGCCTTTCAATCTTCTCGCTCGACCCAGCTTACGACCATCGATCTTCGGTCTTCCTACCCTATCTTTCCTAACCTCTGGCCTTCACCTGGTCGGGTTTTTTTTTTCTTCGAGGACTCTAGCCCGTCCCGTCGGGGTCGGCTGGGTTGATGATTTCTTCGGCTTACGTTGACGATCTATGTATACTATAAATCCTTTGCTCCTTTTTTAATCGGTTACTGTGACCATGTCATGCATTTGTATCCCCCACCCCTTGCTCCCCCTTTTTTTTAACCCGGTCCAGATCCCTTATCCTGTTGGGATGAGAACCTCGAGTGGAGAACCCTGCGATGCCTCAGGCGCTTCCATCATCGACGCTCTCATCCACCCATCTATCTCTCTCAGCGAAACTCCCCCCCCCCACCCCAGTGATGATTAAGTTTGGATGGTCATGACACGATGAGCTTGGCTTGAACCAATCTATGCGAGTACGTTTCGAATGATCGAGATCCTCGTAGAGCATCCCAACCGTCATTTATGATCCGTGAGTATTTACATAACTGCGACTCCGATCCGTGAGGTGATCGTGAGACGCCCGTTCGATCATCTAGCCGGGCGGTGTCTAAAAGACTCAAAAGAATCCGTTCCTTTGGGGCAAGGGGGGGGGGGTTTCTCAAGTATTTGATCTAGGCCTTTTCAATGATCAGCTTGCAAAACAAAACACAAAAAAAATTCAATCGAAAGATAGGCGACGAGGGATTGTTTTAGGCCCGAAGTTTCTTAAAGTCTTCGAGGAGGCAAATCTCTTGGCTTGGATCAATAAAATAAATAAATAAATAAATAAATCAACAAATCAACAAATGAATAAATAAATAAACAAATAGAATAAAAAAATAAATAAAATAAATATCAATATAAATCAATAAAAATAAATAAAGAAATAAAGGGTATTATTTCTCTCATGCATCCAACCCTTTATTTTGATACATTTTGATGTCGTTGTACGGTCGCGGCCCATTTGATATGTCATGCAAAAAAAAAAAAAAAAAAAAAAAAAAACTTGATCTCATACAAGTTTCAAGAATTCATTCATTCATTCATTTTTTTTTTTTTTTTTTTTTTTTTTTGTTGAATTCTGACTGGGCAGCCACCCTAAGCAGGGGTTCTTAAACCCCTAACCAAAAAAAAAAAAAAAAAAAAACCTTGGGTTATCTTTGGAGCAATTAGAATTGCTTCAAAGAAACCATCAAAAAAGAAAAAAAAAAAAAAATTGGGAAAAAAAAAAAAAAGATTCTGTGAGAACAAATCTTGGCATGGGTTTTTGGATCCTTATTTTGGCTATTTTTTTTTTTATGGGTGATGTTAAATTCACGGCTCCAACCATATGGTAGTCATGTAGGGCCCTACACGGCTCAAATGAGTTGTGGGGGCCCAAAGACGACTACAAAGGGCCTTCTCAAACACGCGCAACCCCTGGAGGGTGGTGTAGGAGCCATGTTTGGGGGTGCACAACCCCCCAGAAGTGGTGCCAGAATTTTGGGCACCCCCTGGACCACACTTGGGTTCTGTCAACCCAAATTTGGGATTAACATATACTTTGTGGGACTGTTGTTCCACACCTAGCGATTCCAAAGAGACATTAAAGTGAAACTTAAGTGAAATTAAAGTGAAAACTGAAATCATAAATCATATAAAATTCTGTAAACAATTCTTTCTCAACTCAAAAGTGATCAAACTTTTTTTGATCAATTGAAAGTTGGATTGAATACTGAAGTATATACCATTGCATTTTTTTCATGGGAACAGTGGCAAGACCTCCTTCTTCTGACTTGGCTGCATGGAAGGTCTAGATTGATAGTGCCATCAACAAAGCTTTGAAAAAAGAAAAAAATGGATTTGGGTAATGAAACATTGGAAGCCCCAATTGTATCCTCATCAAGGGTGACAATTGAGGAAAAAGATGAGTCACAAATGGACATGACCGCTGGTGGTGAGTAAAATTTTATGTTATTGTTCTTTGCCGTATTTAATTTGATTGAAACTGATGGAGTGCATGCCATAAAGATAACTATGTAAGTATGGAAGATCCACTTGAACCACCTCCCTTGAGAGATTTTACTACTAGGGAAGAGGCCCAAAACTATTTTCAAACATGAGAAATGAAGCATGGTTACGCTTTAACAGTTTTAAACTCAAAGTGTGACCAATATGTGGATTTAGCCTGTGATAGACATGCTTCCTATTCAGGAAATCTTCTTAACAAACGGTCTAGAAAAACTCACACAAGGAAGGTTGGGTTCAAGTTTTGAATCCATGCAAGTTGCACAAAGGCAGACCCCTTGTGGAGCCTCTCCTACAAAGAAACCTAACATAACCATCAACCATCTGAACATCCCTCTGTGTATCCTCAACTGAGGAGAATCTTGGGGGTGGCCTTAGACAATCTAGTAGAAGGCATGAATGATGGGCTCAATACCTTACAACTGAAGAGAAAATTGAGAAAGATTGATGGGCAGGATTATGTTGATGACCAAACAATCTATAACATTAAGCAGAAGTTCATGCTTTCAGAAATAAAGGGAAAAAGTGTTATGGAGGTACTCTATGAACAGCTTGATGAAAAAAGTTGGATTCACTGGTAAGGGTTCAGTGGAGAGGGTCACTTGGAGGCCCTGTACTTAGAACATCCAGAGGCAGTAAAGCTTTCAAAACAATTCCATCATATTGCTATGTTGGATTGTACTTATAAAACAAATAAGTACAAAACCCCACTACTGCATGTTGTAGGAATGACAGCCAATTTCAAAACTTTCACAAAATCTCTTGTTCTTATAACAAAAGAAATGTTTGAGTTCTACAGTTGGTCTGTAAATGCATTAAAGGAGTTGGCTTATGATCCTGAGAGATTTCCAAAAGTCTTTGTGATGGACCATGAAAAAGCTCTGATTTATGCTATTTAATCTAGTTTCCCTGAGTCATCAAGACAATTTTGCACTTGGCACTTGTCTAAAAACATACAATCAAACTGTAAAGTGCGCTTTGTTAATGAAGTTGAAGGATGGAAAAGCTTTATGACTCTGTGGGCAAAGTATGGGGCCTCAAAGACCAAGGAGGAGGCAGAGGTCAATGATGCGGAACTCAGAGTAGGTCCAAATCACTGCTTCTTATTCTTCCTAGTTTTGGGTTCTGAACTTTTGACTTGTATATTGTTTCTTGAAAGACTATGAGAATTTACTTGAGTATATGGAAAATAAAATTTTCCCTATCAAAGAGACTTTTGTAACAGTGTGGACTTGTATAAACCCAGATTTTGGAAACAAAACAACATCTTGGGTTGAAGGGGCCCATGCAACTCTCAAACAATTCCTTGCAAACTCTTTGGGAAACCTGTTTGATGTTTGGAAAAGCCTTGACCCAACAGTTTTGAATCAAATTAAATCAGTTCATACAACACTTTATAACTCTCAAATTAATTTAGGGAAAGTTCTTCCTCCTGAACTGTTACCATTGGGTTGAAAATGGCTTTAGAGGCAATCCATCTTGTTGGGGAAAAATTCAAGAAGTTCAAGCGTGATCATGATGGAAAATTCTGCACCAATTCATATTCCAAGACTATGTATGGGTTTTCCCTGTTCCCACCAAATATGTGACCATCTAGCATTCAGAGAATCTGTGGTACCCAAAGATGTTCATCCTCACTGGAGGTTGGACTATGACCCTTGCAGTTCTAGTTCTGTAAGTTGGCTTAAGTTGGATTGTTCAAATCACTATGTGATTAATTCTTTTTGATTAATGAAACCTAATTCACTAATGGTTGATCCTTTTGAATTTTTCCAGTGAAATGTTGATGAAATGCTAAGCATTAATGAGTTACGTGAAAAATTCAATGCAATGATCTTGGAATCTCCAGATCATGAGCAAAGCAGACTATTGAAGTATATCATTCAGAAGATTACAAAATATTGATTGAAGCCAAGACTTGTACCTAAAGCCTTAAGATCAAGTAAGGGCAGGCCAAAATTGACAGATAAGCGGCAAGAACCATCTTGGTTTGAGCTTGTTGAAAAACAACTCAAGGGGGAAAAAAGAACTTGAAGGGCTCCAAACAGGAAAAGACAAAAGATTGTAAGTCTTTCCTTTTGGGATATGTTCATTTTTTTGGTTTAATGAGCTTAGTCACTAACTAATGATGAATTGTTAGTCAAAGTTGGCAGAATCTGAATATGAATTTCATAGTTCAGAGTAAGAGACTGAAAGTGAATCAGGATCACTTAATTTGGAATCAGAATCCTCTTCAGAGGAAGAGAACATGCAGCAAAGCTCAAACAGAAGCTCATCTTTGGTGAGTATTCATTTCATTTATCCAATTAAAGAAATGATTACTAAGTTAGTTTTCATGATAGGAAGCAAACATGAAGTACCTCAATCAAATACCCAAGAAATTCCATAAGTTCTTGGGTGAGGTTTGGGATCCAATTGGAGATGGGAATTGCAGATTTAGATTCATTTCTAAATCTCTTGGTTATGAAGAACATGGTTGGTTTAAATTTAGGAAGGAAATTATTGAAGCACTAGAGAAACATAAAGAATGCTACATTAAGATGCTTGGTGGTGCAAAGAAGGTTGAAAAGATTAAAAAAAGACTTGATGTTGAAGACATCAATGAAAAGATTCCCTCCTCAAAATGGCTGGCTAAATTAGATATGGGTCAAATCATAGCAGACACATATTCCAAACCTATATGTTTCATTTCATTGGAGTCATGTGATACTTATACTCCAATGAAAAATGGTGTTACTGATCAATCAGATCCAATGTTCATTTCCTTTGTAAAAAATAACCACTGGGTTCTATTAGTACTTGAGGTAGAAATGAGTCCAATCCTGCACATTGTAGCAAAACCAAGTTCCTTGATTTCTAAAAAAAGCCTCTGGTTGGGTTGATCATCTCAAATATCAACTGAAAATTTATTCTAGACTATATAGAACATAGACTTTGACTTCATTTCATCGTTGGGTTTCATATAAATTTTCATTCTAATGCAGCTAACAAGTTCTATTAATATAAAGGGTTATCACATTTTGAACATCATTATTTTGAGTGTTTTTAGTTAACATCATTATATTGAGTGTTTTGAATGAGAGTTTAATGGTAAGTCAGTTCAACTTGTGTTGGGCTGATTCCATCACAAGCTTAACTTATGTTAAGCTTGGGATGGGATCAGCTTAACACAAGTTGAACTTCTTTTTTTTTTGGTATTTTTAATTTAGGGCTTGTCAAAATACTTGTAGTTTTTTTGGCACTTTTACTTTAGGGCTGGTCAAATGACTTTTGTATTTTTTACCTGGTCAAAAGACTGGTATTTTCTTTGGAACTCTTACTTTAGGGCTGGTCAAAAGACTTCTTCAATTTTTGTGCCCTTTCACTTTAGGGCTAGTCAAGTTGAACTTACTTTAGGGCTTGTCAAGTTACTTGTATTTTTTTTATGTTTTTACTTTAGGGCTTGTCATGTTACTTGTCTTTTTTTTTGTGTTTTTACTTTAGGGCTTGTCAAGTTACTTATCTTTTTTTTTGGTGTTTTTAGTTTAGGGCTAGTCCAGTTACTTGTGTTTTTTTGGGTCTTTTTACTTTAGGGCTAATCCATTGGATAGTACCAGGGTTTTTTTATCTTGATTTATTTATTTATTTATTTTAACCAAAAAATGAACATTCTTTGATTTTTTGGTTGATTTCTGTTTTTTTGGAAGGTTTATTTAGTTTAATGGTTGTGTTAGTACCCTTTCATTCCTTTTCCTTTTCCTTTTCCTTTTTTTTTTGTTTTTGCTCACCCCAGTCTGGTGCTGTGTGGGATGCCACAAAACTACACTTGAGCCATGTACAACTCCACACGGCTCAAATGTAGCTGTGTGGAAGTCCACATTGCGGCAGACCAGGCTGGGTGGGCCGCACAACTCCATGAGCCGTGGTGGGTTGTACACAGCCCAGATTGAACCATGTGGCGTGCCACACGGCCCCTTTTAAACCATTTGCATGGCTCAATGAGCCATGAATTTAACATTACCCTTTTTTTGTTTTTTGTTTTTTGTTTTTTGTTTTTTGTTTTTTGTTTTTTTTTTTTTTTTGGTTATTTCAGCTGCCATGAATTTTGAAAAACATTCAGTCTTCTGATATATATATATATATATTCCATACTTTTTTGGATGTATCCTTTCACCTTAAAAAATTCCTTCAAAAAACCCCCCCAAAAAAAATCAAAAACAAAAAAAATCAAATTTCTCTTTGGACATTTCAATCCTTTGATCTTCCTTTTTATCTCATTTTTTTGGTGATTCAATCTATCAAAAATTAATAAAAAAAACAGTTAATGAGCATTTGATTTTTTTTTCAGATTTCTTGGATGTATCATTTTACCATAAAAAAAATTCCTTTAAAAAAGCAAAAAATTCAAAAAAATTCAATGTTCTCATTAGACTTTTGGGTTCTTACATTTGCCATCTTGAATATTTTTTTTTTTGGTGTTTCAACCTGTTATAAATTTAAAACAACCATCAAAGAGCTTCTTAAAAGTTACTTTGGAATTTTTTGGATGCCGTTTTTGACCTTGAAGAATTCCATTGAAAAACAAAAAAAAATTCAAAGGATTTACTTTTCTCACTGGATTTTCGAATCCTTTTATTGGCCTTTATAATTGATTTTTTTGGGTGATTCAAGATTTCAGAATATTAAAAAAAAAATTCATTAATACTTTTTAAAGATCATCTGCATTCTTGCATACACCTTACAAACTTCATTCAAAAAATTAAAAATAAAGAAAAAATATGGATACAAATATTAAAATTCATTCAATTATGATTGGTTTAATTTTTTTACTTGATTTTTGTGGAGGGAAAAAAACTTCATTACCAAGATCCAAATTTCTCTGAACAATGGTTTTCCAAGATTTGGAATGCTTTGTCACAAATCTTTTCCAAAGTGGATCTAATCTGGGAGCTGGCCAATGATCAGACTTGAACTTGAATGATACTATATGTTTGGATTCTTCTAACAGATTGAAGCAAATAGGAAAAGTTTTGGAATTTGGAGTGGGACTGGAATTCAGAGGAAGATAAGTGCAAGGCATTAAATAAGAAAACAGAACCACTGGACACCGATATGTTTCAGCCAGAAGGAAACCATGGCATGTAAATTTCATCCACATATTTATGGGAGCTGGGCCATAAGGTTAGTTCAATTGCCTTCTTGCTTCTTGGAAAGTTTCACCCCAGATATCATGCAGTAATCTTGTGTCCTTGAAGATTGGGTTTGAATCAAAATCTTTTACCATTTCTTTCCTGACTTCAATCCAGTCTTCTGAGATCCTCCCCAAGAAAATGGCTTCTGCTCAAAAGACACAGTTCCCATCCCCTATGAAATCTTGAACATGGGAGATATGTTGAATGGCTGTTTTTGGGGACATAAAATATTTGTATTGGAACTAAAACCAAAAATCAGAATTGTTTGTAAGAGAAAATATGTACTAAAGATAATACTCACTTCTTCAATTGATGCTTGGTCAAAAATTCCAGAAGAAGAATAAGATAATGTGCAGGAAACCTAGAGGAAAAAACCAAAAGAAATCAGAAAAAATTAAAAAAATGAGAACATCAAAAATTTACTCACTTTCTCACTGATTGTTGGGGCTGCTAATACCTTCCCCTCAGGAGGATGGTAAGTAGCATCACCATCTTCATTGGATGCCTTTAGTATCTTGATTCTTGTCCCAGTATTGTATTCAGGAGAAGCAACTCACTTATTCACAATGGTTCCAGACCTCTGATAAAGGTTTGAATGAAAACAATTAATGAAAAATAATATTCAAAAAATTAGCCAAAAATAAAATAAAATGAAAGCTCACCATCTTAATTAAATCCACATCTGGAAGCTCTTCATCTGCTGAATCTTCCCCTTCATCCAAATCTGGCACCTCTTCATCTTCTGAATATTCCTATTCAGTCAGAAATTCACTCTTTGTTAAAAAAATGACAAGGACTCATTAAAAAAAAACAACCCATTGCAGAAACAATAAGTATTGTTATCAAATTAACTCTTCCTCTGATTACTCCTCCTTTTTTCCCTTCCCCTTCCCTTGGATGGCCTTGCACCTTCTTGAAACCTGAACACGTAAGAAATAAAAAATTAATTATGAATGTTGATATATTTTTTTTGCCCAAAGAATTCGTAACTGACCTTCAAATTTTCTATGAATTTCTTCTTTGGCCTTCATCTCCTCTTGGGTTCTTCTAAATATTCAAAACCAGATGGATCTCTTTTGCTTGAGGAATGAGAGATCTTCTTGAACTTGTTGGCTGCTCCTTTGGGTCTTCCTCTAACTTTGGATCTTTGAGTGGAATTTGGCTCTTCAGTCAGGGTAAGTTGATATCTTCCACTGTACAGCTTCATGCTTTTACCCAGATAATATAGCTGTTCTGCAGGTGGAAACTTGCTGAGTTCTTCAAACAGTTTAGTAAAATATAGGTTTTCTTTACTTTCTTTGGTTGGAAATTCAATTTTTTCTGAATCTTCAGTTGATTCAAGGCTCACAGTTAACTGGAGAAATGAAAATCAAAATCAATCAGGAAATTATTCATTTCAGCTTGAATCCAAAAAAAAAAAAAAAAAAAAAAAAAGAGAGAGAGAAAAACTTAATGAGATGGGAGCTTTGACATTCCATTGAGGATGAAAATCATCAGTTTGGAAGAGTTCACCCTTTCTGATGGGCAATTTGACTTTGTGAACACATGGTATACCCATGTATGAAGGGTAATCACAGATGTTGAAATTGATGGAAAAATCCGGAACTTGATGGAATGAATGCATGATTTTGAGGTCAAAGTGGCTGATATTTCCAGAAAGATGATCCACACAGTGAGACAAACCATTGAGATGCTTGAATTCTTGCTGAGAGACTTCAATGGATCTCTCAAGGTTTTGGATGGTGATGGAACTGTAAATTTTTTGAACTACATTATAGAAAGAGCCAATAGAAGAATTGATGAATATTTCAAGGTAGGATTGAGGATCTTCTATTCTTGATGTACTTGCGTTTTAAAAGTGAAAGTATTTGTTTGCCAAATAGATTAAAAAATTTTCTTTTTAGAGGAATCAAGTTTTCAAGAAGGTAGTCAGAAGTGGGAGGATTGCAGACCAGCAAAAGTTTTGTGAAGTTTTTGTGATAGCTTGATTCAGATTTTGAATAGACCAACTGATGCCATTGTTTCTGGAATAGCTTCCCTTTATCTTCAGATTTAAAGTGATTCCTTCAATGAGTTTGGATATTCTTGAAAATGTGCCAGAAACAGAGAAGATGATGAGAGGAAAACTGATTAAATTGAAACAATAATTTCTTGTTCCTTGTCTGTCACAATCACACTTGGTTCTTTATCTTCAAATATTTCCTGAAGCTCAGTCAGGGCCCAATCATAGTTCTGTGTTTTCTCTTGAGATAAAAAACAGAAGGAAGCTGAGAAGCTTCTATCAGAATTGTTCACCCCAAGAATATGAAGAAGGGGATTTCCTCATTTGTTGGTTTTATATTTACAGTCCATCATAATGACAGTAGGGAAAAGTTTGAGAAGTTTCATGGAATCAGGGTGTGAAATGAATAATAAAGTAATTTGACCATCCACATAGTTAATTTTGCATTAAAAAGAAGAATTCCAGAGTTCCAGTATGAGCGCTTCCACAGGAGTTTGGCCATCAAGGGCATTTTTTTGTATTTGGGATCTTTTGTTGAAAATTGTAGGGAGATTTGTATGGATAGGTGATGATGAGTTTTGTATAAGAGAGTTGAGAATTTTTAAAAGGGGAACTCTAGCCTTGGATAAATTTTCAACCACCTCCTTTTTCTCCCCTTGGATTCTTCTGTGGATGGGATGAGTTGAAGGATCAATGGAAGGTGGATGGTTGTGCTCTGGAAATATATTCTTCACCACCCAAACACCCAATCTTTTTGAAAAATTCCCTGATAAACTGAAAGGACAATTGGTATTTCTTGATTTTTCAAATTAGTGGTATCTTTTCTTGGTTTATATTCCCCGGATTTATCAGATTGATAAGTGTAGGCCTGATTCTTGCAATTTGATACTCTGGTAGATATGGCATATCCATGGGTCTTTTCCCATGATTGGATAGTCTCAACCAGCTCCTCCTTTTGGTTATATGATAGCTCAGGAGGAGGGGCCAGAGGGGTGGAATCAAGAGTTTGATTATATGAATAAGGAGAAAGAGGTTTTGAATCAGTAGTTTGATTAGATGAGATCATGGAGAATGGGCCTGGTGAAACAGTTGAAACAGTTCTGAAAAGTGGGTGGGTGTTTTATTGAGCCATTGGAAAAAGAGATGTTGCTTTTTTGAATTATTTGGAGTGTTGAGTTGTTTTTATGAGTGGTTGGTGGCGTGGTGTAATGTGGTTTGGTGTGGTGTGAGGAGGTGTGATGTGGCGTGCTGTGGTGTGGTGTGGTGTGGTGTGGTGTGGTGAGGTGTGGTAGTGGTGGGGGGTGATGGGAAGGTGGAACAGGTTGAGGGGGTGTTTTATAAGATAATTGGAGTGTTCCAAGATGGGTGGGGGTTTCAGGAAAAGATTTTCAGTCATATTGAATATATGCATGTGAAGGGAGCAAAGAAGAGTGAATTTTTCAAATTTTTTGGTTTTTTGATGGAATTTTTCAATATCAAAAATGACATCCAAAAATTTTGAAAAAAATGTTAAGATGCTCTTTAATAGTTCTTTTACAACTCTCAAAGCTTGGAACACCAAAAAAAATTAGTCAAAATGGCAAAAATAAGGATCCAAAAGTCCAATGAGAACATTGGATGTTTTGAATTGTTTGATTTTGTAAAGGAATTTTTTAAGGTAAAATAATACATCCAAAGAATCTTGGATAAATATTTGAATTATTCTTAAATTTTGGTTTAAATTTTTGAAAGCTTGAATCACCCAAAGGAAAATAACAGGATTGAAATGTCCAAAGAGAAATTTGATTTTTTTTTGATTTTTTGTGTTTTTTAAGGAATTTTTTAAGGTGAAAGGATGCATCCAAAAAAGATGGGAAAAAAAATATTTTAAAGCTCTTTGAATGCTGGAAAAAATTTCTGGTGGCTGAAATAACAAAAAAAACCCAACTAAAATAGCCAAAATAAGGATCCAAAAACCCATGCAAAAATTTGTTTTTAGGGAATTTTTTCATTTTTTGATTGCATTTTTGAAGGGGTTCTAATGGCTCCAAAATTACCAAAGATTTTAATTAAGGGTTTAAGAGCCCCTGATAAAGGGCTGTGTTTTCAAAATTCAAAAAAAATGAATTCTTGAAACTTGCATGAAATAAAGTTTTTTTGCATGAAATATCAAAGGGGTGAAACCGCACAACAATGTCAAAATGCGTGAAATAAAGGGTTGGATGTGTGAGAAAAATAATTCTTTAAATTAATAGATTAATTAATTAATAAAAAAATAAATAAAAAATAAATAAAAAATAAAAAAATAAAAAATAAATAAAAAATAAAAAAATAAATAAAAATAAATAAATAAACAATAATAATAAAATGTGAAATTTGAAACCCTACACAACCTGTTCACAACTCAATGGGTTGCTTGGTGCAGTTTGCAACCCATCTAGATTAATTAATTAGTAAAAAAATAAATAAAAAATAAATAAAATAAATAAAAATAAATAAATAAATAAAAATAAATAAATAAACAATAATAATAAAATGTGAAATTTGAAACCCTACACAACCTGTTCACAACTCAATGGGTTGCTTGGTGCAGTTTGCAACCCATCTGGGTTGAAAACCGCGCTATGCAACCCATTTTGACTTGTGAGCAGGTTGTTTAGAGTTGCAAATTTGAAATTGCCCCTTTCTCACTTCTCTTTCCTCTCAAGCCCTTGGTCACTCCAAGCTCTCCAACCTTCTGCTACCTTTCTGATTGATTTAGAAGGACTTTCAACACCCCCTTTTTTCATAGTTTCCTTTCAACTTTAAAATCTCATCCTTCATCACCAGTCCCACCCCCTCCCCCGGAAAAAAAAATTATATCTGGTCTGGAAATAATTTTTGATCAAGGGAATTTCAAAGCCTTGGAGGAGAATTTTTCAGAGTTATTTGGATCTTGGTCACTAGGATTTTTTCCCCTCAAAGATGAAATCCAGCCAATCAAAGTGGATTAATTTTTGTAATCATAGTTATTCTTTGTATATATATATGCATATAAATATATATATGTACCAGAAGAGTTTTCATGTTGCTAGTTAGCAAGCGTCATTAACAAAGCTCTAGTTGAAGTTTTCTCCATTTTCTAGTTGAATCTATCTCCATGTTTGAATCAAAGAGTTGTTGCACATTCACGGTGCAGTGGAGCTTGGTCAAGGCTTGAACTTAGCTTGCTGAAAGCTTGACTTGCGCTTGGTCATAGGTTGGGCCTGAGCTCCTTGATGACACTTGAAATCAAACACTTCCAAATTTTTTGTAGTGGTATATATATTATTGATTAGAAAATAAAAAATGATTGGATTCAACATTTTAAAGAATACATTTTTGTTTTTTTTGGTTATTTCCATTGCAAGCAGTCTTTTGGTGTGCAAAACCCTCTCAGAGAAACTTTCAAAATCATTTTTGAATTCAAATCTTTTGAAATCTTTCTTAAGGCCTGTGAAAAAAACACTATTGAAAGAAATCTTGAAGCTCCATGTTAAAAAATACTAAAAATGTTGTGTTTGTGTTTGTGTTTGTGTTTTTTTTTTTTGAATTATTATATCTTTGGGCTGCTTTCAATTTTTGGAAGCCAAAAATATTTCAAGAATAATAATAATAAAAAAAAAGAAACTTCTTTGAGCTCTTTGATTTGAAAAATCTTTGTGAATCCAAAAAATACCAAAAGATAAAAAAATAAAATGAAGATTAAGTAAAAAAGGCAAGGGAATTAGTGCAAAATTGGCTGGTGAATTTTTTTTTCTTCTTTTTTTCTATTCAGTTTTGGAAAGATCTTTTAAATTCCTTAAAATCATACAAAAACTCTGAAACTGAAAAAAAAATTCTGGAGTTTTTAGAAAGCTGGCTAAATGGATAAAAGATTTTTAAAAAAAATAAAAAATAAAAAAAGAAGCTCATGAAGAAAATGTTGTGTATGCTGGATGTTGTGGCAACATAAAAATTGAATTAATTGAAGCTTTGAAGCCATGTGAAATATAATGACCTAAACATCTAACAAAAAAGGATTGATTATTTCAAATATTTTGGTAAAAATACCACAATTGATAGCCAATCAGAAAAAAAAAGTTACATTGAAGTGGGTGTTGATTGCTGGCGTGGAGGGTTCAATTCAGGGAGGGATAAATGGGGACTTGACTGGAAAGTGACCCTGCACTGATTTTTCCATTTTTCATAAAAGGGACAGGAATTCCAGAATGCAAGTAGAGGAAATATGCAGTGAAAAAAAAAATAAAAAAAATTGTGGCCTGTGGTTCAGATTTACTGCTAAATGTTTCCCCTCAAAAGATTTTGGTATAAGGGAACTGGTTCTTATGGGAAAATTTTTAGAATCTTAGTCTTAAATTGTGTTTCTTAATACTTGAGTGCAACCATTTGTTAAGCTTTATATTCTGATTTCATTCTCTAAGTGTTTTGTCTAGAATTATCTATATAATAAGCTTTTTAAGTCTAATTTCTAGTATAATCTTTATTTTAACCTAAAGTGGCTGTTACCACAATTATGCTAGTCTAGTGAAGTCTTTATTTTGTTCCGCCACTATCAACTCTAGTGCTTCCTTTATCCTACATCTACTGTGGCTCACCTCTTGAAAATATCTTGTGATATATTATTTTTAAAATATATGCTTATAAAACCTATCTTATTCATCCATCTTCTCAACCCACATTTAAGCCTCATTGTACTTAGTCTACTTAAGCTGCTTGTTTCAAAGTGAATGAAATATCATGTGTTCTGAATTACCTTGAACTGGAGTGCCATTCTTTGGCTCCCTATATCTGCTCCTCTTGGGGTCATAAGACTCTTCCTCATCCTCTCTAACTTCTTTCAAACAGAGAAATAAACTTCAAATTAAACAAAAATAAAATGAGATAAAGTTCACTGATCTCTTATACCATTTGATCCTTCTTGTTCCACGCTACTTCTGAACCAAACCTGTGATCATTTTGTTAAATAGGGCTTAGCTATTTTAATGCAACTAAATCACTAATAGAGGAACCCTTTTTGGTGTGCAAGGTCCCACACACCATTTTTCTTGGAATGCGCAGTCTCATATACCACAAGATGGCTGGCATATGATGTGGTTTGTGGAATTGTGCATTCAAAAAAAAGTGGCCTGTAGACCAATGAACACCAAAGTTATTGGCATGTGGGGTGCACACACCCAAAATTAGTGTTTCACTGAAAAAAAAATCATCAAAAATTTCAAACAATTATTAAAAAATGTTTAGATTCAAGTTAAAAAGAAAAAGAAAAATTCAAAATGAAGCTACTTATGAAGTCTAAAATGAATTATGAACAGAAATAGAATTAACGGAAGGGAATATTTTGTTATGGTTCCCTTGATAATTGTAAAAATACAATATTTTATTCAGGAAAAGAAAAAATAAAGGAAAATTGCCTTCCTTTGTCATATTTGTTACTACAGTATTGTAGATCTCATCAAAAGGTTTGATTTCCATATTTTTTTTATTATTATTTTAAAATGACTCTTATTTTCTTTAATAATTTTTGAAAGGTTTCAATTTTTTTTTAGTGAGACACCAATCTTTGCACACCACCATCTCTGGGGTGCACAGTTCCACACCCCAATTCATATGCAATCTCATAGCATGTGGGACTGTGCATGCCAGTAGAAATTTCATGTGGGACTTTGCATGCCATATACAATGGTTTTTGGACCCCTGTGTTCCAAAGTTATTAGCATTTGGGGTGAACATGCCAAAAAAAGGGTGTGATGTCAACATAGCTCACCCCATCAAATATTCAACTTGTGTGTACAGTCCAACCTTTGGTGCTCTAGTCATCTGAAAATTCCAAATCATTCCTCATCCTTTGATGATTTAAAAACACATCAAAGTTTTGGCCTCTCATCCAGGCCAGGCCTACTTCCCCAATGATCCTGGCCTGAATAACTTACATTCTGGTGGCCCCCACCCCTTAAAAAACACTTTATCCACCTCCATAAATCCCTCCCTGTTCTCTATCTTGTCTGCTATCAGCCTCTCATTGAGCTTTGATCTACATAAATGAATATATATATATATATTTATATGGCCCAGGCTTAATTCATGCCTTCATGATTACTAAATAGAAAATTTTTTTTGAAGAAGCCATGATTATAGTTTTTTTATACTAAATTTATGCCTTTTAGTTTTTTTCAGATTCCAGGGTTGAGTTAAAACCTTGAAAATACATTACAACCAAAATAAAGGCACCAATATAGGTAGTTAAGGTTTTGAATGACTATTTAAGGTTTTAAGGACTTCCTGGGGTGGGAAAATATGCCTTTTTAGGATGTTTGCTAGCCTTTTAAGGTTTGAATGACTTTCTGGGGTGTTAAAACACAGTTTTAGGAGCCCCTGGGCTGTTGGGGGCCTGTAAACATCAATTCAGGCCTTGGGGGCTAAAATAAGCCCTGGGGAACCACTGGTGAGGTCTATCTGGGTTTGAATTTTTTGAGAATCCAATGTACACGAATTGAGTTAATATAAATTAATTATGATGAAACTCAGTTTTTTTAAGGAACTTGGATATGAACTCACTTTTGAATAAAAAAAAAACTTGATACAATATGAGAAAATTCAGAAAAATGATCAATAGTGAGTTTATTTATGCATTATGGAATTTATATGTGGTAGTACTTAAATTCAATTCTACCAAACATAAAAAAATATAAAAAAATGCAACTTTTACTTTTTTTTGGAGATAATTCAATTGTATTTCAGATGTGAGAAAAAAAATTCATCAAGTGAATCAATTATAATAAAAAATATCAAAAAATTAATGTTTTTGAATAATAATTTACATTTCTAATGGGATTTATGTACCTTTTTTTTAAACATAAAAAGAAAAAGAAAAATAGAAAAATGCTACATAGACCTTGAAAAAACCTCATAAATGTTGAATTTTATTCAAAACATTTTTTTTGTATTTCCTATAATTATCTTTTGCCTTGAAAAGTTTTTTTTTTTAAAATGATCACACATTTGAATTCCTCACATGAAATATGTTTATTGAGCATTTTTTGATAATATTCTGTTTTGTAAAAAATTATTGACATTGCATCAGGAATATCAAGTGTTATTCAAAACAAATGATTTTTTATATTTTTTCATTACTTCTATAAATTGTGGATTTCTTTGGAGACAATCCCATATATTTGAATTTCTTTTGAAAATTAACTCACATCATTTAAAGGAAAATGGAAAAAATGTGCTTATCTAAATAATATAATAAAAAATAAAATTTGGTCTTCAGCTTGCTAATATTTACAGAGAAACCTGTCAAAGCACCAAAATAAAGAAAAATGAAAATAAAAACAAGAATAAAATCATAAACTCAGGAAGAAGAGGGAAATTCATACAAATTATTTCAGATTTGGATTCCCCACCCAAATTAGTTAGGGGAACCCACTTACCCCACCATTGGATTCTCAATCCTTCTTATTTTAAATAAATTAACAAGAAATTGTCCAAAAATCACAACACCACTATAGCAACTTTTTTGCCATTTTAATATTTTGCATGCATTTTCACATGTAGGTTTCACAACTAAAATTAAGTCAGAATCATAGTGTTCTGCAAATTTTAGTAGCTACAGGCAGAATTATGTTTTTTAAGAATTCCCACATGCAGCCTTGCATCCATACAACACAGGCTACATGCCTTGGTCTGGCCCTGCAGGCACTTTTAAAAGAATCCTGCATTCAATATGCACATGTACACTTTCTGAAACTTAATATCAAATTCCTTCCCACATTTTTCAAACCCATGCACTTCAGGTCCACAATAACAAATCCCTGTTGACAAGGTACAGCATGCAACAGCTACAAACCATATGCACAAATAATACATATTAAATGAGCTAAAAGGCAGGCAGAGGAATGTTTGAAACCTACTAATACAAAATAAAAATAATGAAATAAAACTAGAAAATAGAACAATTGGAGGAAACAATGATAAATTTTATCACAAAACTGACACAACATGATCTTTGTGGACCACAACTCCTACCAAGTAGTCCAAATAAACTACTAAAAATTACCAAAGGGATCAGGAAATGACGGAAAATCTAATAATATCTGCCTCTGAAAATTTTCATCAAATAATGATAATACAACAATAGGAAATATTTCAAAACTGTAAAAATAACAAATTCACATAAAGACATGTCTTGAAATGAGAATCACACATAAATAATTCAGAAACAGGTACATCTGATTGAAAGAACCAAGAGGATGTCCTAAAGCAGTCCTGGTTTGTTTGATAGGCTTAGACTATAATCCCTACCCTCTCTACGTGTCCTGAAGAGGCTCCTTTCACCCCAAAAAGGCCTTTATACAGCACCCTTTTGGCTTTTTTACACCCAGAATTCATCAGTTATCAATCCAGACCCTTTTCTATCTGTGATCAAGTGCTTATAATAGATAAACAAGTGATATATGGACCCAGTATTTTAAAAATTAAAGAGAGCTGGAAAAACTAGACCAGGATATGTATTGCATTGAAGGAGGAAAGAAGAGTCAGTTAAACAACACAATGAGAAGAATGAAAAGAAATAGTTCAAAATGAAAATAACCAATGAGGAGAAAAGCTCTACAGACTGGGTTGTGGCCAATAAGCAGACTTATTAGAACTGAAAAGGCAGCAGCTGACATGCAGAAAGATGGAAGAGATGAGAAACACAGTCAACAGTAGGGGAAATGGATAACAGTAGGCAGACTATTGACTGCGCATTTACTTGTGGTTCTCTTGTGTTCTTGCAACTGATCTGACTTTACAAGGATTAATCTGAGGAGTTTGATCAGATTCAAAGATAATTCTTGATGGAGAGTTTAAGGGGAATTCTGAACCTACAGTGTCTGTCACAAATGGTGATCAAGTTTTGAGAATATTGAGCTATGTAGTGATAGTCAAGTTGCCCCAGGATTGTTGTGGTTAGGAGAATGAATGAGCAGTAGACTTGGAATAGCTGAGAGTTTAGAGAGAGCAGTGGAGTTGGAAGTGAGAGTCCCGCAGGGTATGACCGGGTGGACGTGGGGGAAACAACAGAGCCGCAGGATACAAGGAAAAGAAGGAACATGGCAGGGTAGATAGGCAGCAAGGATACACATGAACTCAGATAAATAAGAGACAAGGAGATAATTAAAAATTCTGATAGTATTACTTGGAATTCATCATAATTATTGTTCCCATTGAAGCAAAATCATCAAGCACCCCACCTTTGATCTAAAACCCTTCAACTGTGAATCATTGCAGTTAAACTGTGAGTAATTTCTCAAATAATTAATTTATTTCACTCCTGCTTTGGCTTGTGTGCTGTTTATCCCAGCCATATCAACCATTCCCTTGGGTGTTACCCCTTTTTGTTAAGTCATGAGGAACCCATTTTCCCAGGTTACAGATTCAAATTTAATCTCATGGAGAGAGTTTTTAATGACCCCCAGTTTTGTTTAGACTGTGGCCCCTCTTTATAATTAATACAAATTATATTGAAGAACTTTTAACCAAACCATATAAAACTTGCACCTTCTTCTTCAAAATTTATTCCTTTGGAGCTCCCACTGTGTTTTTTTTAAGAATATCATTATTCTTCCACTGCATCAATTTCTCTAGCTAAAGCAATGGAAGGTTCCTGGTACCAGCAAGCTGAAATTGGTCCTGTAACTCTATTATCATATTTTATTTTTAATTTTTTCCCTTGGAAAAATCAATGAAATATCTTACAGTCAATATAAATCAATAAACTTGGAATCAAATTTATTTACAAGGAAACTCTTAAAGATTTCAAATTCTTTGATATTTTTATTCAATTTTTTTTTATGAGCTGGAAATCTAGTGCACAGAATGATTAGTTATGTAGCAGTGATCTATTTTAAAGAAAAGATGAGAAGTAAAAATTCAAAATTGTAACTCAACTTGTTTCAAACCTCTCACTAAATATTAATATTTTGTTATTTCTCAAATAATTTTCCAAAAAGATGAAAGGAAGATCAATTGGAAATATACTTCATTCTCATCAATCATTTACACAAAAAAATTCTTTGAGGAAATTAAGAGAATCTAGTTATCTAAAAAAATCAAAAATAATAATAAAATCAATAATATGGCCAGTATAGCTAAAATATATCCCCCTTTTTTCTTAATTGATACAAAATTCTACCTTGAATTGTTCCATTATCTCCAATTAACTCCAAGAAAAAGGAGATCACTGATTGCAATATCCCCCATTATTCAGGTTTTCTTAATTTTATTCAAATCTTCATCAATTTGATTGATCATAATGTAACCAATCCCTCTAGTAAGAACAGGCTATTAAAATTACACTTGGGAAGTAAAATTTTATACATAAATTTGAAAAAACTTTCAATTTTATTGATGAATTCAAAAAAAATTGATCATTTCTTTTCAAAAACCATTTATTGAGTTTTCTTCAAATAAATAAACCCAGAACACTGGATTTCTTGAAGACAATGGAGCTTTGGAACCAGTCAACCATGCCTTAAAGGGTGAAACCTTGGCCCAAGATGAATTCTATGAAGCTCTAATACACCTAACCCTGGCCCACTGGAGAAAAAAAGAAGGAGACATAAGCCTGAGAATGACCCCCTACTTTCCAAATAGGAATTTTCTTCACACAGTCGAACAATCTTTTCTTCTCCTCAACTGAATCAAGAAAAATAAAACCTGACCCAGAAATTAGTAATGGTAAATTTCAAATTTTGGAAGAAGTCCTTAGGAACTCACAAAGAAAAAAAAACCATATGGAATAATCACTGACATTCATCATACATCTTCAGTTCAACCAGAAATAACCATAAAACCACATATTTGAGCAAGATTTCAAAACTTATTCATGGGTTTGAATCCATGGGAAAAACCTTCTAAAAGAGATGGGGAGATTAGCAACACTTCTTCCTTGCTTGTAAAATTCAAGAAAATGGTATAGATATGATACCATTTCAAGAGAGGGGCTCAGGTCACAGCCATGGAATCATTTTTAAAAAGAATTTATCTTGATTTTTTTTTTGAATTTTATTGCTTTTTATCATAACTTGTTCAGAGCCTTCCAGTAAAACTTTCTCATACTTGCCAAAAATTTGGATCATCTCTGCAAGCCTGTTGGAGTTCAAGGGCCTCTCTCGCTTTTAGTTGCAAGAGGTAATATAATAACAAAAAAAGTACTTCAATTTAAAACAACAAGAAAAATTATAAGAAATAATCAATCATAAAAATCCCATTCATTCAAAGCAGTCTTCCAGTAGAGTAGACTTTCAGTACATAAAATAAATAAAGAATACCTTCATTTTTCTTTTATTTATTTGATTGATTTTTCAAAATTAATGAATATATTTGGCTTCAAAACCCTGTAGCTCAACCTTCTCTAAAGCAACATGTCAAATGGCAGTTTTCATCTTTTTTTTGCATAAGAGACAGTTGGGGGGGGGGGTTGATAAAGGAGGGGGGGGGATGTTTTCCCAACCCAGAAGGCCTTAGAACCCTTGATGGTATGCCAAATTCTTCACTTTCAGTTGGCTCAGCCCTAACTTGCAACATTTGTGCCACTTGAAAAGGAATAAAAATCTTCTAAATTTAAATCCTTAAGTGAGACTTCTCAAGATTCACCCCTTTGTGGAGATGATTGTTTTCTATGGAAGTTCATCATTTGTACAATTAAAAAACAGGAGACCTAAAAAAGAACCTGCCTGAGGATCGTCTCAACATACAGGTTCTCTGGCCCCATAAAACAGATCACCGTTGATTTCACTTGATCTCCAGAACTCTATCATACGTCTTTCGATCCTTCTGACTTAGTTTATCCCGATCCACCCTGGACCATTGTTGCAAGAACGTTCCAAATCCCCTCTCTCCTGCCTTAAATCCCGGTGGATCATATACTCTATCAATTGCCGGGTCCGGACCCGTCCAAAATCTCTTGGCAGTTTTTCCTGGAGTCTCGATTCGGAATGGATGGGCTTCAGTATTAAAGACAAAATCGTCAAGCGAGATCAAGTCGGGTTCCGAAAAGAGAAGATAATAATACTTCAGGCTGGTTGAGGCGCCAGAGAGTCCAAAATCCAAGTAAGTCAGAAAATCAAGACCCCAGCATTCTCGCCCGACAATGAACTTGAAGTGTGAGGGTTGCGCTCAAGGCCCGCTTACGTTTCAGCTAGCACAAAGCTCTCTTGCTTATCCCACAATTTCGGAGGCAAAGTGTCCACTTCATCCAAATTCGCAAATCCAAACTCGGTCAAACTGACTTCCATCCAACTCGTAAACCTGGTTTGCCACAGCAAGCATTTATTGTCAGCTCGAATCCCCAGTGGTCCTCAAGGATTGATGTTCTAAACTTACATTCTCCACCCTCGATTTTGCCATTTATTGTCACCCGTTATCCGCCACATGTAATACACCGATCTGAGGGAAAAATTTTTCGGTTAGAGTCATATGTCTGTGTCAACTAGTAAGAAAAACCTTGAAAGAAAAACGATGCTGACTCAATCGTCTCGGGTCTGCCTCGATAGCTTCTCCCGGGGATGGTTGCTCCAGGTACTGGACTGGATATTAGTTCCCGGAAAGGTTTTCCTGATCAAGGTATGTATGAGCTTGAGCACCACTTTTGTAATTAAGGACATTTACACAAAAATAAAGACGACGATTGGAAAGTGATCAACCGATTTGCTAACCCTCATGAACCACAGCTTGCCATCTACGCGACTCGTCCCCAGTTGTTAGTGAGAGTAATTCTGGCCCAACGCCTGTTTTGGTTGATTCATATGCCCAGACACACGTGTCCGTGTTCTGGCGAGCGCCCGCAGGTATGGAAGGAAAACCCCGCTCGTCAATTACTTGAAGCTTAACTTTAATTACGATGAGAATATAGTCGAAGCAGTGGCTCAGAGGAAGATGAAAGAGCGAGTAGCCCACTGACAGCCAAAGCCAGATCGAGATCTTGCTCAAGGTTCAATAACTTGGAGCCCAAACCGATCATACCACCTGTGAAGCAAGTAAGGTGATCGATAGAGGCTTTGTACATCCCCCAAGATATATCCCCGATGACTGTAAGGTTCTTTCCACCGGGTGACTCGAGCTCGTAACTCTTGATCAAGTAGGCACGGGCCGACTTGATGGCAGAGGTAAACATTCTGCTATACTGAGAGCTGGTTCCACGCAATAATTGGTATTGCTTTATCTACGTATACACAGAGAATGGCAAAATCGGCCGGTCAATAGATCCATCGGTGGGAAAAAGACAATAATTGCTCAACTAAATATTCGTAGTAACTATCGGCCATTGAACCTGTAACAGTAGAAGAGTTTCATCCAAGCTAGCCCATATTAAGAAACGAGTCGAGGCGGCTTACCAAACGTGTATACATCTGCGAATGATCCAGGTGAAAGGGGATCGAAATGGGTTGGAATCAATGTACCGGGACGATTTGAACCCGACGGGAAACGATCAAAGAAATCTGTAATTTTTTGCACCTGTTGCGTTGAACCTGAGTTCATAACATGTCCCCATATACTGTGGAATGGGGGGGGGGCGGATTCCAAAAACATACCAAATCGTAGTAATAATCTTTGGAAGTAAGTTGGCTCAATCGCGTGAATTCCAAAGTGAGCGATCCGGCTTCGGCTAGACAAATCTTGTCGTTTTCGTAAAACTGAGGCTTCCTGTGATCGTTCGATGAAACAATACAAAACGTGAGTGAGGATTTTTATGAGCCTCATGAGCTTTGATGGAGAGTTTTCCAGTTTCGATTTTTACGGGAACAAAACTCACGTTCCGAGTTGATAGGGGGAAACTGGAAGTCCAGTGGAAGTTCCAAAGGCCGGCAGAAGCCAATCTGCCAGTTCCACTGCCCTATGTAGCATTAGCTCGTCGCCCGATAAATCGTAAGCTGAGATAAGACCGCCCACGTCTGAAATAGGTTCGAACCACCAGGCAAACCTCAAAACACATGAGCACAAGAACGAGGACGTAGGTCACGTCTCTGAACATGAGACCTGATGCATTTCGGGTGCGAGTATCACTTACAGCGAATAACCGTCTCGAAGGGGGATATTTTGGGCCGGCTGGTCGATCGCGAACCGAAAGATCGCCTCTCTTCATCGTTTAAGGTGTAAGACCAATCAATGGCCTTGACATGCGTCCTGGCATACTGATAAAGGTTTCACGATGAAAAAAAAAAAATCGAGAAGAATCGAAGCTACCACGATGTTGGTGCAAAGACTTACGTTGTACTCCTGGGTCATGTTCATTATTAATAGGGTATCTCTAGATTAGTTCATGAATGAATGTGATGTCATATCAGCCCCCCGATTTAAAAGTTCATCCTTGATTTTTCTTCCCGCAAACAGAGTCTCAAGGAGACATTTAGTCTAGCCATCATTCGACAGGGACGCAAACTGAAGCAAGCCCATCTTTGTTCTCGACATGGTCCAAATGATTTAGGATGACCAGTTCGAGTGAACAGGTCCCCAGTTCATTTCTTGCCAATGTGGATTTTCGAACACTGGGTGGTGCATGATCGCATCCCTATCAAGTACGCATATACTCACAGACAGTCCACCAGAGTGGCTCCCCAACCTGAAAAGGGGTCTTGGAACTTTTGGGCCACGTTGACACCGAGTGATGAGTAAATTCAAGGGGAAATTCAAAACAGCGTATTGAATCAGCCTCGAATAATCTTTGCTCCACCCAGTTACTACCATGATTGATGAACACCTAGGTATGTACTAACCGAACCCGAGACCGGTTTCAATTCATCGTGGCCCCATGCTTTGAGTTTGTAACCTTCCCAAACATGTTGAAATGCTCTTCGGACCCAACCTTGACGTTCCAAACGGATCACCCGGTCCGATTCCGACTCCCATCCAACTCGGTCAAAACCGAGCCATTGGACCCTCGGTAATTTACCATGTTTGATGAGTGGTCTCTCCTTCCAAACAAAACTCGTATTCAAACCAGGAATCTGCTCTTTAGAGATGGGGCGTTTGAGGGAATCTGGTTTCTCCCGCAAGGCTGAAGGTGGTGGCCAGGAAGGGAATGGCGGTAGGGAGCTTCGAGGGAGAGCACCCGCGGTACCAGGAGGGGGGAATCGACTCCTGCCGATTCTGTTCAACAAAAACTCACCCCTTGGGGTGTTAGCAGACCAAGGAAACTTGGCATCCAGGAGTGGCTTGAAACCGGCCTTGGGGTCAAATGGATCCTTAAAGGTGCGGTGTAGAATGGGAAGTTCCAATAATTTCTTGCCTTCGTACTGCTTCAGATCGAGCAATTTCGTGAGATTCTCGTGCTCGACCACGGGTGGATTGGTAGGGCTCGAGTTTACGGCGCTAGCTTGGCTGGGTTTATCGATTGGAGAGTGTGGATGCTTGGGTTCCTTGAGACTGAATTCTGGAAACCTACGAGGAGGGCCAATCGACAAAAAAAACCAATACATCGCCAAGCCGGACAAACATACCACCCCCAACGGGGTGAGGGTCCGAAGCCGGGACCGCACCAGACTGGCGAAGGCTGGCGCCGGCCGGGAGTGCTTCGAAGACATGCTGGGAGAGCTGGGGTGGGGTGCGAAGTATTTTGGTTCGACTTCTGGGCACCAGAGTCGGTAGGGCTCAGAGTGTACTTGCAAAGGGGAACGGGTAGGATGGGATCCGAGTAAGGATACACGGTGGAAGCGATTTGAGGTTTAGCTACATCTTAAGTTGGCCACCATCGTGAAGAACGCCTCACTGCACTCATGATGGAGTAGGGATGTGCGATTATCGCCGACCTTGCGTGGAGTCGGTCTCGATGACAGTGTCAGATCCTCCTGAATAAAGAAATCAGGGAGACAAGATTGCCATTGTCACGATGACCTTCGCGATGACCTGACCACGGACCCTGATAAGCCTACATACAATCACCAGGCAACGCCATCTTTTTTTTTTTTTTTTTTTTTTTTTTTTTTTTTTTTTTTTTTTTCTAAAGTGCTATTGATTTCACATACCGCACTATAATCTGTAAAAGCGGGAAAGAAGCCTAAGTACATGAGTAACTTGTAAAAAGTCGGTAAATAGTGTAGGTAAATAATGAGACTCGGTTAATGAAAGACATAATATATTTTATGAGAGAGAGCAGATGATATGTTTTGGAGAGAAGAAGAAAAAGAAAGAAGAAGAAGGAAAGAGAGAAAAAGCGGAAGAAAAAAGAAAGGGAAGAAGAGAAAGGAAAATCCATGAGAGAAAGGAAGGAACTTCTGCGTTAACAAAAGATACTAGAATTACTGAAAGCCATCTTCCGTCTGAGTGATTTTAACCGCAAGTTGTTATGAATTGGAGATGATAGCGAGTTGTAATTCAATCATAAGTTTGAGCAGAGGACCCCCCCGAATCCATTCGAACAAAGATATGAATTGATGAGTGAGTTAATGGAACAGAGCGGCAAATGGGTGGATGCCACATCTGTAAAGACCTTCAGATGGCTGCCGGAACATCGTTCTCTAAACTTAGGTAAAAGGGAGAAAAACTAGAAAACGTTAGTGAATAATAAAGGAATAAAAGAGAATGGAGATGATGTAAACGTGAAGGCGATCGCGAATAAAGGGAAAATATAATGTGGGAATAATAAAGGTAAGGTATTATAACTAAAGCCAGGCAACGCCATCGCCCAAGAGTATTAAGAATATGGATATATATTATGCATGGAACCTACGAGAACATTATACTATACGATAACCAACCATGGGAACCACAGATGGATCGGCTCATCCAGATAGAGGCTTAAGGGCGGCGGCCACGACGGAAGACGATCAGGTCAACACTATAGGAAAGCCCACCTGGGCGACGCCAAACGAGCAACCAACTTTGAGTGCGAAGCTGCAGGACTTCTACTCGGTTTAGAACTAGGCATGGACCTAATCAACAGAGGACTCTCCACTCGCATCATAATACTGTCAGAGAGTCAGGCAGCCCTACGTCGCACGTTGCGCCCCAGGGCGCCTAAACCAGGGCAGTACTTATTCCTCAAATTTCTCCACCTCCTCACTCTCATCCCGAAAGACACTGACGTCACGCTGAAGTGGTGCCCGGGCCACTCTAACATCCCGGGCAACGAAGCCGCCGACGCGCTAGCGGACTCTGCGGCCAAAGACGATTGCGACCCCGGTCCCCCCTCCCTCGATCTCCGCACGAACGCGCTGAAAGCCTTCAAGCGCCCTCCCCCCTCCCCTAGCAGGCGACTGTGCTCCACTTGCCCTACCGACTTCCCAGTCTCGGCAGCAATACACCAACTCCGCTCCGGCCATGTCCGCCTAAACGCATACCTCTTTAGATGCAAACAAGCTCACTACCCGATTTGCGACAGGTGCGGTGTGTTGGAAAGCGTCAACCACTACCTAACCTCCTGCAAGCGCTTCATCAAAGAACGAGAGGCACTCCGCGCGACACTCAGGCGTAACCGCTTGCGAACCCAGTACCTATCTTCCAACTATCTACTACACAATCCGAAAACGCAGGCCCCCCTCATCACGCACATCAAACAGAACTCCCGGCTCCCTGCTACTTCGGGGTCCTACTTCACCCCCAAGCGGCCCCCCCGGCAAGCCAACAGCTGAAAAGAAAGTTTCTCCTCCCCCTTCTTTTAGCGACAACTTCTCCCTGCTCCCGTCTCCTCCGTATCTTCCTTTCTTCCGGTTGTTCTCCTTCCTCCCTCTTCTTTTTTTTCCTTTCTTTCTGCTCCTTCCTCCTAGTATGTACTTTTGGCCAGCATAACCATTTCACAGTCTTGTTCCTCCTCAGATACGTGTAATCGGGCTCCCCCGACCCCCGACTTGTTGCTTGCATCGCGGCTCTCCGCAGCCCACTCCAGGATTTGAATATGCATAGTGCGCAATGTCAATACAAACTGCACTGTAAAAAAAAAAAAAAAAAAACCATGGGAACCCATAATATGGATATAAAATATTCTGGAAATAACCTTGTAGATAGAACATAAACACACCATGCTTGACCCTTGTTGTAATAGGGCAAACCTGACCATAGGGTATCACAGATAGGATATCACAAAACACATGCATATGTATATATGATATAATCTAAGCCCGCGCGCTGTGGTGCTCTTTTATGGATGCGAGTTGGAAAAGGGCTGCAGGCGGCGCGCTCAGCAATAGCGGCGGGCTCAGTAGCGGCGGCACACTCAGCAATGGGCAGGGCCTTGCCGCAGCTAGCCGCGCTGCGGGCTCAGCAGCAGTCAGGTAGGCCCAGCAGCAGTTGGGTCGGGCTCAGCACCTGGAGACAGGAGACGGACGGGTTGCGCAGATTGCGGACCGGAAGGATTGCGCGGATCGGAAGGCTCACGCGGATTGGACGGCTCACACGGATCAAGCGGATCGCGCATTGCAAGACACGCAGATTGGATCACGCGGTACGCCCCGGGTACCTGGAACGGGTTGTTGGGCGGACGCGCACGGGCAGGCAAGCCGGGCATACGTTGATATTGAGGGGTATGGGTTATGGGGCAAGGGATGGAGGGGTAGGATTGGGCTAGGGTTCTGTGCTTAGGGGTTGTATTTCATCATTCTTGCTTACTTGTGGTTGTACTTAGGTTAGGGTTGAGAGGGAGGACTTAAATACTTCACTCTCAACTCTGGGTTGTAGGGGGGGAATCACTTTACTTCACTGGACAGACTGGACTGCACTTTAGGTTATCACTTTTTATGGCATTGGATTGGATTGGATTGGAAAGGAAGGAATTCATCTTATTATCACTCTATCCCTTGCTCTCTCTCTCTCTCTCTCTCTCTTGACCAGCTGCATCCAATCTCCTTACAGACGCTTTGATCAATAACTTCCTGAACTCAAGGATGACTTCAGGGGTGTTGCCCCTTTAGTTTCCACATCTGGGGGTCTGGCCGGGAACAATCTTTTGTCAAAGTCTCTCAAAGGTACTCAAGGATGCTACCAACAGCCGCTTCTCTTTCTTCCTCATCCCACGGCCTCCGCGCTACCCCATGGATTAACCCGCATATTTGACTCAACATTGCGGAAGTGGAGCGCTTCATCTCACGGTATGAAACAATCGCGGACTCTGAAGGCATTTCAGATTTTGAGAAGGCGCGCCATGTGGTCCTGTTCATTGAGGACGCGGAAGCGCTTCGGAACGTGGAGGAGATGGGAGGCTACCTGAACCTGGATTGGCCGGAACTGAAGGAGGACATTCTGGCAAGATGGGGGAGGCGTGGTTCTTGCTTTTGGAAGGACAATCTCAAGCCATCCGCAGAATTGGGTTACAAGGTAGGCGCGCGCAACGGGATCCGGTGTGGAAACTAAAGGGGCAACACCCCAGAAGTCGTCCTCGAGTTCCGGAAGTTATTGATCAAAGCGTCTGTAAGGAGATTGGATGCAGCTGTTCTTGAGAGAGAGAGGGGGAGAGAGAGAGCAATAATAAGATGAATTCCTTCCTTTCCAATCCAATCCAATCCAATGCCATAAAAAGTGATATCCTAGAGTGCAGTCCCGTCGGTGAAGTGAAGTGAAGTGAAGTGCAGTCCCTTCCTTCCCCTCCCTTCCTTCCTCCCATCATCTGATCATAAGATGCCCCTACAACCCGGAGTTGAGAGCAAAGTATTTAAGCCCTCCCTCTCAACCCTAACCTAAGTACAACCACAAGTAACAAGAAAGAGTGATGAAATACAACCCTAAGCCGCAGAACCCTAGCCCAACCCTATCCCTCCATCCCTTGCCATTACCCCCGCCCTTTGGTATTAACGTAGCCCGGTTTGTCCGCCCGCACGTGTCCGCCCAACAACCCGTTCCAATATCCGGGGCGTACCCACGTGACCCAATCCGCGCGTCTTGCGATGCGCGGTCCGATCCGTGCAAGCTTTCCGATCCGCGCAAGCCTTCCGATCCGCGCAAGCCTGCCAAACCACAAAAGCTTTCCAATCCGCGCAAGCCTTCTGATCCGCGCAATCCGTTGTCTCCCTTCTCCAGGTGCTGAGCCCAACCCAACCGCTGCTGGGCCTACCTGACTGCTGCTGAGCCCGCAGCGCGGCTAGCTGCAACAAAGCCCTTCCCATTGCTGAGCGCGCCGCCTGCAGCCCTTTCCTGACTCGCGTCCATAAAAGAGCACCACACCGGTTGCAAGCGGAAGTGGACTACGCGGAACTGGAGTACTACAGGGCAGAGTATGTTCCGGCCCCACCACCGGCAACCATCTCTTGGGCTAGCAAACTTGCAGAGGTGGCAAGGGGCCTTGAGGCCTATCTGTAATGACGGGGAAAAGGTAACGCAGTCAGTGGGAGTCAAACCCACATCTGCCCATTGCATGCGGGATGCTCTAACCATTGAGCTATAACCGCTTGGTGCAAGGTGTACATCACAACACCCCCCCAAACACCAAGCACCCATTTGGCGCGCCCTTTTTAACCCATAGTCATGTGTCTTTATTCAATTTTATAGCGTGATATTCAGCGTGAATCAGGATGCTACAGCTGCAGTGCTGGGCTCATAACCTCTAGTGACGGGGAAAAGATAACGCAGTCAGTGGGAGTCAAACCCACATCTGCCCATTGCATGCAGGATGCTCTAACCATTGAGCTATAACCGCTTGGTGCAAGGTGTACATCACAACACTATCTGGAGAGTATTCAGTCTCCCAGCACGTCTGTGCCCCGCATGTGCGCGAATGGGGAGGACAACAACCGTTGGAGGATGGGACAGAGGGACAGGACAGCGGATTCAAACACGGAATTGGTTTCCCCAGTGGGAGCTAAGTACGTGCTGGGGAAGCAGGACTTGACAGAACCGGTGCGGCCTACTGACAGGAAGCGGGCAAGGACGACGGAACGGGAAATGGATGTTCCGTGTGGTTTGGGAACCAGTGAACAGCAGACGGGCCTTGCAAAGAAGGTAGACGCGGCGGCAGAAGAGATGGACCACGCGTCGGAGGATCACAACCCAAGCCGGACCTCTTCAACGGCGGGGAGCGCGCATTTGGAAAGTGTAAGGGCAGCGGTGGAAGGGACAAAACACGCGCCGGAGGATCACAACCCAAGCCGGACCACTTTGACGGTGGAAAGAATGAGGATGTGGCAGCAATGGAAAGGAAGGGCTCGGAATGGACAGACGGTGGGGCGGAGCGGAAGGATCAAGTGGTCACGCACAGTCCGGCGGGCAGGGAGCGGCCAGAAATCTCCGGAGGGGAGAACAAGGCCACAAGAACTGCAAAGGGCAAGGAATGCTGCGTGGACGTGGTGGGGGAGGAGAGGGCTGGGATTGAAAGGGTTTCAAAGCCTCTTTCCTCCTCCACGGCGGGTTGTGGTAAGGACATCTGGGGGTGTTTGCTTTTGTTTGGGTTTTGCGCGCGGATGGGCTTGAATCTCAAAGGATGCAGGAGGGTCTTGGAGGCAGGAGGTGCACCTAGGCGGTTTGGGACAAAAATTTGCAAACAAGGCCCGTGCAGGATTGGTTGAGGCAACGTGCCACGGATCTGGCAATGGGTATAGGGGGCGCGGTTGGCTGGGGACAGTGGCAAAGTTGGTGGGGGGAGCTAGCACAGATGTGGAAGGTCAGAGTTGGGACGCAGGAAGCGGGCTCAAAAAAAAAAATCTCTTGTTCCTTCTTATCCATTCATTCTTCCTTTTCTTTTCTTTACTCTTCCTGTCTCTCTCAAGGATTGCGTACGCACGCTGGCCCGCCAAGGTCTCCCCATGTACTCTTGCAGATACTCTCACTGGCGCGGATTTCTCACCTTCAGACTCTCACTGGTGCGGATTTCTCACCTTCAGACTCTCACTGGCGCGGATTTCTCACCTTTGCCAATTTCTCACTGGCGTGGATCTTCTCTCTCCAAGGCGCGGATCTTGCGCGCGGTTCTTATTCTTGCTCAGGGACTCACAAGCCCAAAGGCTACTCAATCGCGCACAACGTGTGTCTTTTTGTGTATAGGTGCTAAATACAAAGGAGAAAGGATAACTAAGGAAGGTGAGATGGTGGGAGATCTCTGGGGACAGAACTCAAGTTGGGGGGGGATGTGGTGCTCTTTTATGGACGCGAGTCGGGAAGGGGCTGTGGGCGGCGTGCTCAGAAATAGCGGCGGGCTCAGCAGCAGCGGCACGCTCAGCAATGGGCAGGGCCTTGCCGCAGCTAGCCACGCTGCGGGCTCAGCAGCAGTCGGGTCGGGCTCAGCACCTGGAGACGGGAGACGGACGGGTCGCGTGGATTGCGGACCGGAAGGATTGCGCGGATTGGAAGGCTCACGCGGATCAAGAGGATTGCGCATTGCAAGACGCGCAGATTGGATCACGCGGTACGCCCCAGGTACCTGGAATGGGTCGTCGGGCGGGCGAGCCGGGCGTACGTTGATATTGAGGGGCATGGGTTATGGGGCAAGGGATGGAGGGGTAGGATTGGGCTAGGGTTCTGTGCTTAGGGGTTGTATTTCATCATTCTTGCTTAATTGTGGTTGTACTTAGGTTAGGGTTGAGAGGGAGGACTTAAATACTTCACTCTCAACTCCAGGTTGTAGGGGGGGAATCACTTTACTTCACTGGACGGACTGGACTGCACTTTAGGTTATCACTTTTTATGGCATCGGATTGGATTGGATTGGAAAGGAAGGAATTCATCTTATTATCACTCTATCCCTTGCTCTATCTCTCTCTCTCTCTCTCTTGACCAGCTGCATCCAATCTCCTTACAGACGCTTTGATCAATAACTTCTGGAACTTGAGGACAACTTCAGGGGTGTTGCCCCTTTAGTTTCCACAGCGCATTGAAGAAACATAACCAGCAATTTCCAAATCTAATCTCTTAACATAAAATTGAGCTCTCCGTTACTACAACCCTATTATGGAAAACCTTGGGGGAATATACATTATCAATTTTTGACCCATTCCTCACAACAGGTTATAAGCCTGCGCATTACTTACCAAGCTTCAACTTGGATTGATTGAGCAACTAGCACACTTTATTTGATTGACCAAAGACAAACCGTCATATTTTGATCATCCGCGCACTGGTGACGGATCTACACAATGTGGCCAGAAATATCTGCCACAAGAAGAACAACAAAACCCCGCAAGCATGTCAACTTACAATGAAGAATCTGGTGACTCCACGCCAACAACCTTGGCCTCAGGGACTAGGAGCACATTGGGACAATCAAAGAAGGAATCAACGGGACTATTGGAAAATGAACTGAGGACATTTTTAGCTGTGCTCAAGTCACAAAGTACAGCTCCAACACTTGACTTGGTAGCCCAAACCATGATACATTATGAGCAGGTTGGGAGAAGTCTTTGGCTGAACCTACTTGCAGACGGATCAAACTTCCCGGACTGGGCCCAAGCATTGAACCTTAAGGTCAAGAGCCTCTTTGATGAGTCCGACTATTACCTTTATTTGATGCATGACAAAAGCGCAAGCAGGGCCAAAATCACTGGCACCATCCTTGAGTACAGCATCAATCCCTCACTTTTGCCATTTGTTGTGGCAAAACCCGGCTGCAAGGCCTTCCAACTACTCAAGGAAAGTTTTGGCTAAGTCTCTTGGTTGTATCTTATGATGCAATGGTCCCACCTGTTTCAGGCCCAGGATATCACCGTCAATCCAAACAAGACATACAACAAACTGAAGCTTTTGTTGCAGAAAATTGAGAAACATGTAGGCAGATTCAATGTCAACAACATTTTAGCCTTTGTTCTCCACTTTAATGCCCAGAATGCATACTAAGATATTGCTAACAAGCTCAAAAGCCAAATTGCAATTGATAAGAAAGTCTGGATTAATTCCAAAGACATCCTTAAACTTGCATGCAGACACTGTACCTCTCAGAGAAATATCCCTTCCAGCGCCCTGATGAGCTACTCAAATTTCCTGGGACAACCATCTACCTACCAAGCCAGAACCTCTGACCAGCAAACCATGTACATGGATTGCAGCAACAAATGAGCCAGGACCTGGCTCACCTTCAAACATCCCTGCAGTTACTGTTTTGAATGGGGTCACTGGGAAGTGGACTGCCCTCAGAAGAAGGGATGCATTCCAGTGCTCAAGGATCCCTGTATAGGCAGCCGGTACGCAAGGCTCAAGAAATCAGCACATTTTCACCCAGTCTTCAAACAAGAACCCCCTCCGCATGTTGCTTCAATCAGCAGCAACTCCAACAAATTTTTGGCTGTCCTGCTTGACTCCGGTGCAACAGACTCCGTCACAAACAATGTTAGTCTCTTTAAATCTCTTAGACCTACCCACCTGACCCTGTCTGTTGCATCTTCAGACAAGTTTCCCATGAAAAAGATTGGCAACATTATCATCCCCACCCCCTATAGCCCCTCACACGTCAAGGATGCTCTATTCTGTCCCAACATTAAAGGAACAATAATTTTGATTTGCACGTTTGGAAAAAAACAATGGTTTGGTGATGTTTGATGGGAAATGTGATACCTTACAACAGGAATGATTGTGCTTTGTCTCTTTTGAATCTCAGAGCCATTTTTTGATCCCCATGCATGTCTCCCTCCACCCCAGCCTAAATGCATTAAGTTCCCCCATGTACTCTTTTCATGACCTTGTGGGTCATTTGTCACTGCAAATGCTGAATAAAACTAAGAAGCACAATGCTGTGGACCATTTGCCTGAAATACCCAAGGGAGAGGTCCCTTTCTGTAACTCATGTGTGCTCATGAAGGCACAACACACCGTCCCTAGGGTTGACTCCCAGAATATATGTAAGGTGCTGGGTGATGTTGTGGTGGCCAATATTATAGGACCTTTCACCAAGAGAATTGACCACCACCAATTCATCCTTACAATTGCTGACCTATTCTCTGGAATGTGCTCATCCATACCGCTGAAGGCCAGATCAGAGGCCCCAAATGAGATTAAAAGGTGGATCAATAAGTTCCACGCATTCTGACCCCACCAAGTTAAGCGGTTTTGATCAGAAAATGTGTTTGAATTTGCCAAATCAAAGGACCAGCAAGTCACATTGACAACAAAGGGATCATTCACAAGAAAACTATACCTTACAAGCACCACCAAAACAGCGCAATTGAGTGACTTAACCAAATGCTGATGGAGATGTCTTGGACAATGATCCACGCCTCTGGAATTCCAACAGACCTGTGGAATTATGCATTTAAACATGCCACGTGGATCTTGAACCGGCTTGTCCACACTGACTCAACAAAAACCCCTATTGAACTAGCCACCTTGAAGCAACCCTCATTGGCAATGTTCTGCCCTTTTGGATGCCGGTAATACATATACAACCACACCCACTTGAAGCAATTAACCCCATACGCCAGACAAGTCTTCCATCTTGGTGTTTGCCCTGACTCAAAGGGCTGGTTATTTTAAAATAAAGACAAACACAAAATATTTAAGGGGATTTTGGCAAAGTTTGTGCCACCAGAGGCAAAGGTCCATGGAATCACCGCAACATCCCTTGGAAACTTTACACTGGGGGATCAGCTTGCTGCACAGGATGCGCTGGTGCACGCCTTGGAACACAAAGTGGTACACAATGTTGATAACCCTACTGTGGATATGGCGCTAAAATCTGATGATTGCAAGGGGTGGATTCTGGCAATCAATGACAAAAACCAATCTCTCTGGGACATGGGGATCATTGAGCATGTGGACCCTCCTGCCAACAAGTCAAAGATTCTGGGATCAAAATACGTAATAACAAATAAACGTGGACCAAGTGGAGAATTTATACAGAAAGAGGCTCAATTAGTTGCTCAAGGATTCACCCAAATCAAAGGCATTAGCTTTGAGTAAAAATTTGCACCAACGCCTACCTTTGCATCCGTTAGACTCCTACTTGCAATTTTGGCAAAGAATCATTGGCCCATCCGCTGGCTCAATGTTAAGATGGCCTCCTTGCACAGTAAGATTGACAAAGAAATGTACATTTTCGCCCCTAAAGGCCTGAAATCTCTGCCTGGTAAAGTCATATGCTTACTAAAATCCCTGTACAGAACCAAGCAAGCGGGCCGCTGCTGGTGGCTCCACCTGCGGGAGCACCTGGAGACCATTGTTTTCATCCCAAACCACAAAGAACCAAGCACATAACTGTACAACAGGGAACAAGGATGTGCCTTAATTTTGATTCATGTTGAAAATGGTATCCTTGAGGCGGAAAACAACACGCTCCTTAAGATTCTCAAAGGACAACTAAGCAAAGCCTTAAATCTTAAGTGGGACAATTCCCTCACATCCATTGTTGGTGTACAGATCAAGGCGGTAGACAGGGGTTACCAGCTTCAACAGCGGGAACTCATTGACAAGCTCATAGCAACCAAAAAATGCCTGCCTGCAGCCAACACCCCGCTCCTGAACAGAAACCTGCTATCAAATGTCTCATTAAAGACTGATCGCAAATACCTCAGCTGTGTAGGCATGCTCCTATATCTTGCCCAAGGGACAATACCTGACATTTTATTTGGCTTCAACTTCCTGGCCCGCTTTGCGCTCAACCCTGACAACTCACACTGGGAAGCACTGCAACAAATCATCCAATATGTTTCTCACACAAAGAATTACATGCTCCAAATAACTCTGTCTGAATCCGCATCCTTTGAAATGTTTGTAGACGCAAACTGGGGGGGGGGAAGGCTCACAGTCCAGCAATGGTTTTTATCTGTACCCTATGGGGGGAACCAATCTACTGGGGATCCAAACAACAGCTCTGTGTTGCACAATCCACTTGCCAGTCAGTGTATATGGCATTATTGTACGCGGTGGTGGAGGCAATCAGGATCTCTTTTCTGGAAAAGAAGGCTTTGAAACTACCAATGCTACCAGTCCTCCTCTCCAACAACCAAGCGGCCATCAAGATTGAATCCAAAAAATATAGCATGAAGCAAACACAACACATAGATTGGGAATTCCACTTTGTAAATGAACATCTTTGACGCGGGAATCTGGGAATCAACTGGATCAAAGGAGCGGAATAACTGGCAGACACTTTCACAAAGGCCTTAGGGAAGATCAAGCTTGTCAGTTTCTGCAGCCGTTTCTTCTTATGACCTGTGCTTACTTTTTTCTTTGTTGTTTCTTTCTTCTTCCCTTATTTTTTTATTTTTTTCTTCCTTTATGTTTTTTTCCTACTGTTTCCTTGCCTTCCTCCCTGTCTTGCATTTTTGTTTTGTCAACCATGCTCATTTTTTTTGCCTGCCACTCTCACAATTCATCTCTTGCTTGCGATAAACTGTGGGGGGGGGAATATTGAGAATATGGATATATATTATGCTTGGAACATATGAGAACATTATACTATACAATAAAAAACCATGGGAACCCATAATATGGATATAGAATATTATGGAAATAACCTTGTAGGTAGAACATAAATACACCATGCTTGAACCTATTATGGAAAACCTTGGGGGAATATACATTTTCAATTTTTGACCCATTCCTCACAACAAAGAGGATCAAATCAAACCCTTACTTCTGGCACAGAACAATACCATCTTGGTAAGAAGCACCCTTAATCCAAAATTCTTGACCTACTCTAAAACTGAATCAGTCCATTTCCTAGAGCTACCAACTCTGCCACTGGCACCAGAGACAACAAAGCAGATACACTCAACATTGAGACATTCTCATAACCATATCAATATGGAGCTCAGAATGCATAAATAGCAGGTGTGTGAGCCTGCGCCAGATCTTCACCTCCACTAAACACAAAAGAACTCAAAAACCGCCAAAGCACATTCTGATTCAAAAAGCAATAAAACTCTGACCTCATGCTTATCCAATTCTTTCCATCACCATCCATCTTACCCGTTGCTCCTCTCTCATCTGCAACTCCAACAGCGTGCTCCATTGGCAAGCATACCTCCAGTTTGAGCCCTATCTCACGGCTACACATTATTGGGAACTTCCCAACTTCATCCTTCCTTGTTTTAAACATCTCTTCTTCTTTTTTTCTTCCTTCTATACTTCTTTTTCATTCTTCTTTCTTGAAAGGAAAACCTTGTCAAAACTTTCTCTACTTTGTCTTGTTTCATCTCCACTTTGTCATCTTTCATTCTCCCTTGCTTTTCTATCAAAAATTTGTTCTTTTCTCCTCCTTTTTTGTTTGCTACAAACTCAAAAATCTAACAGCTATGAACTAGAAAGTAAGATCCAAAGGGAAAATCAGATGAAAATTAAAAAGCTCAATTCCATTCAAGAGGTTTCAATTGATACTGCATAAGTCCCAAAGAGAAACAACTCAACAGAAAATAAAAATCCATAGATACTCATTCAAGTTCATCTTGGATATTAGTCAGCTTGTTCCCAAGGCAATTTTAATAAGTTTCAACCATTTAATTGCTATGCTTAGAACTCAGGACAGTTTTACAACCAAAAAGGGCTTGCTTTGTAGCAAGTTGAAACATTCAGGACGCTGTTGGGGATAGATGCGTTGAGTTTTTTACTTTTTCATCTTGTCCGCTCACCTCCCTCTCTCCCCGCACTTATATTTATTATTATTATTTTGTATGTTTGGAATACATTTAGCTTGTTCTGACCATTTTATATATATGTATTTGTATGCTTGTGACACTTTTAGCTGTCCCAACCAACTTTGTATGTCCTGATACTTATATTTGTCAAGGCCACCTTTATGTCTGGCACCTATATTCTGCTGGCCACATCATCTGATTAATGTCACAAGCTCTTGATAAACAACCGTCAGCAAACCTAGCTTATGTGATACTATTGCTACATTCCTATCCTCAACCATTTTATCCTGTCTTATCTTCTTGAATATCATTCCTTGTTAAAAGGCCAATTTGTGGTTCTCTGTCAGCCTCCTGGATGCCAAGACCCTTGCTATCCTTTAGCTACCAGAGGTGATAGAATAAATAATAAATATATTATTTAATAAATGCAGCAACAATCCGTACAATATTTGGATAAAGCTTATTGCAAGGTTAATTGGTTTGGTTATGGTTTATTGTTTTAAAGCAATATAAATAAATTTATTATTAAATAATTTTATAGAGGGGCCAAAATTATATTGGGTATCTTTAACACCTCTCTTCAGGGATTTCAGTATGAAAACACGTAGTCCTGGTTGCTTTGGGCTCTTTAGTTTAAAGGATATTTTGCCCAAAGGTAATATGTATATAAAATACACGGTGGAGTGGCAGGGCCTTGGAACCAAGCTGCCACAACAGAGAAAGGATAATAAACCTCAAGGGTATATTATTAGATCCTTTGGGTATCTGTTTGGGACGTGCACTGATGTGTTAAACCTGTATGCTGGGGTTATAAGGTTGTTCAGCAGTTTAAATTGATATAAGGAGGTTGAGGAAGGATATTATTAATCAGACACAGCCATAAATCACTTACTTATCTCTTATAAGTAATTGATTACCTTGGCACAGTGTCTGGATATAAATATAACTGGGTCTCCGCCCATCAATATCCTCAAAAGAGCTCTTTATTTATAGCTTTTGGAGTCCCAATATTATCCTTCTGAGGGGTACAGGGGCTCAAAGGGATGGACACTGAGGCTAGCAGGGTAACCAGTGGTAGCCTGTCACGCTTTCTTGGTGCTGTAGCACGGGTAGCATCTAATTCCACAGGGTATGGGAATTATTCTACTTCATAATTGATATTTGGACGTGTGAATAACACTAATCTGTCCTGTTTATGTATTATTTAATTAATTATCCTTAGTAAATGTTCCCAGTAATTTAATAATTATTTTGATAGACATTCCTACGGAAATTCTTATGTCAGGTGAGTTCTCATTAAGTATTGAATAATTGGAGCAAAGTCATGATATTGATTTTACTCCTTATTTTCAAGCTTCAGTTGATTTACTAAAATAATTACTTAAAAATATAATTAATGGGAATTCATGTAATATTTTTACATCATTAGTTTTCTTATTATGTCACATAAATACTGATGTCTAGAAATTCTCATAATAGTATATTAAAGTATTTTAATATATTTTTAGAAGTTGTCATTGTCTTATTTTCGACATTCTTGGTACTTTGAATTATATTTAATAAAAAATACGTATAAGGGTTATTTAAGTATTTTTATATCATATTATGTACTTTTGGACTGTCTAATATCCATGGGAGCATTCATTACATATGTAGAATTTTCCCGTGTGGGTTGTAGCATGTTTATGCGGTACCTAAGTTTCTCAGGCTGCCTGTCACTTTGTCAAACTGTAGTCCTGCGGCTGCATACTTGTCAGAGGCCCGGGGCTGCGTACACGACCTTGATAGAGTGACAGGGCTGTATCTCAGCCGCGTGCGGGTGCATTGGCTGCCGCGGCTGCGTGCGGGAGTTGTGACAAAACACATTTACGTCCGTAACTCCTAAAATATACACAACACCTCAATTCTGACTGAATTTTAGGTGTGAAACCTATACCTGACAACACGTGGGAAATATTTAATTGGCCAAAAAGCTCAATGGTGGTGCCGTGGCATTTTGGTCTTTCTTTTCCTTAATTATTTAAAAATATAAGGAGTTGGATTTCAAGGGTGGGGTTGGTGAGTGACCCTACCTAATTTTGGGTGGTGAGTTTATTCCTGTAATAATATTTATGGTTTTCCTACTCCTTTTTAGGTTAATTGTATTATTTTTATTTTTTGTTATTTTTGTTACTCTTGCAGCTTGCTCTGCAATAGTAGCAAGCTGACAGAACCAGGTTAAAATGCAAATAACAAGATGAGAGTATTGAGTATTACCAGTGAAAGTGGAGGAAAAGTGAGTAGACAGGTATTGGGACCTGGGAGCAGGCACAATTGATGAGGAAATGATAAGATACCTATTTAGTGTTACCAGCACAAGTGGGGGAAAAGTGCATAGACAGGTCTTGGGACCAGGTAGCAGGCACAAGTGATGAGGAAATGATGAGATGCCTTATGAGCAGGTAATAATTGAGAATACAAACATGAGTGAGGAAATAAAGGAGAAGAGCTAGGTATAATGGTATGTTAAAGTAGTTACAGGATCTACTTCAAAAATAATCTGAGAAAATGCACACAGTTTGGTAGTGCCACTAAGTTTTTAGTTTGGTCTTCATTTGGTGCTTTTTTGGTCTTTGGTTGGTTGTCCTGGGTTGGATTTCCTTATCACAACTGAGAGAAGAGTATGACTGGATAGAGCAGATCTGAGTGGGGACAACAGTGGATTCAGATAATGAATACAAGTTAAGTAGTTTTAATTAATGAGGAAATAGATGAAACAAGCAGCTTGGTAGTTAAAATATTTTGGTTTGGTTCTGAATAAATTAGTGTTTGGATAATTTTTTTTAACTCTGTTACTATTAACATAGTTCTCTCTGCCACAGTTGCACATTCTGATTTACAGTTAAACAGGCAACTGGTGTGGTGGCTATTTATAGACATGAGTAGACTAGGCTCAGAAATGGACAAGTGGACTGGCAAGGATCAGCAGTGGGGGAATGTGTTATCCACAGCACAAAGAAAATCTGAGCCTGACTATTGCCAATTGTGGGTGTAAAAGGGTTCATTCCATTGGAAGAAGGAGCCGGCCATGTTCCGCAAGAATGGATTTAGGATATCAAAATTGGAGCTTTATGCATATAGGTGCAGAGAAGCATATGGCCAAGGCAAGCAATTGGAAGACTATCAAGTATATTGCTTGACAACTAAATATGGGGTATGTAGGGAATTTGTGGATAGGGTATGTGATTGTTGGGACAATAGGGCAAGAAAATTGAGGATTCAGTATGCAGAGGTCAAAGGAAATTTTCAAAGGAGGATGGATGGGGATCTTCCAAGGTAGACATATTGGGGCAGATTGACTAGTAAGGCTATTGCAGATTTCAAGTAAATCCATAAAAATGCATGTGGATGGATTTGGGATAGACAGATCATAGCTGGGATTGGTTGAAGTCAATTTCAGAGGTGCATAGGGAGTCATTTTGTAATTTTCCTTTTTGTTCTCCTAAGTCTGATTTGGGGTTGTATATATAAATCCATTGTACTTTCTAGTTGTGTGTGGGGGGGGGATTGTATTGTATCATATGGTATTGCAGCGTAGAATATTGTATCACATCAAAGGAATTTAAGGAGTTCTTATTGAAGAATTATAGAACAAACACATAATAGGAAGGGAATTCAGGGGTTTTTTTCCAGGGAAATTCTTACAGAGTTGTATTTTTAGCCTTTGCAGAGTAGTTTTTTAAGATTTAGTAGTGGAGAATGAATATAGCAGACAAGATTTTTGAATAGTTCCCAGAGAAGATCAGAATTTTGATGGATATTTTTTTCTGTAAACTTTCTTTCCCCACACCGGCTGCCTATTGGTGGTAACCTTGAGCCACAAGTGTTAAATGGCATGATTCTTACAGCCCCACAGTCTGGTCAGATTTTCATGATCCTGAAAATTATTCTTCTGTTTGACAAAATCTTGGTAATTGGGTTTTTCATCTTCCAATAATGATTTCCAATCTCCCTGGCCCTGGAATTGGTAATGACAAGCAAGAAATCTCCAGGACCAACATTTGAGAGGATTATGAATCCATTTGCCAATCATAGTTTTTTCTCATGGACAATGGTACTTAAGTTTTATTTTAGTGCTCAAATTCATGTCAAAGAATTTGTGTCAGCCTGCTACTTAGCACAGAGCAACCTGACAAAGCAACAACAATAATAATATTAACAAAATTAAAAGGAACAATGATAAATGAATAAATAAAATTATTATAAAATAAAGGAGTAGGAAATCCATAAATATTATTGCAGAAATGGACTCCCCACCCAAAATAAGGTAGGGTCACTCACTGACCCCACCCTTGAATTCTTACTCCTTATATTTTTTAATTAATTTAATACAAAATGGTAAATGACCACGGCACCAGTATGGCACCTTTTAGCCATTTTAATATTTCACATGATATGTCATGTATAGGTTTCACACCTAAATTTCAGTCGAAATCCAGGTGTTGTGTGTAGTTTAGGAGTTACACGGGAAATTGTGTTTTGTCACAATTCCCGCACGCAGCCCTGCGTCCCTAGCGCTGGTCTCCTGCGTACACAAACTCCCGCACGCAGCCCAGCGTTGGACTCCCGCGTACGCCAACTCCCGCACGCAGCCCCGCGTCCCTAGCGCTGGTCTCCTGCGTACGCAAACTCCCGCACGCAGCCCCGCGTTGGACTCCCGCGTACGCCAACTCCCGCACGCATCCCCGCGCCTCCTATGACATCCAGGTACCGCTCAGAGAAGCTACAATATAGTAGGATCTACAATACATATGTAAAGCTACCACACGAGCATAGATTATGGTTCAAAAACCTTAAAAATCAAATAAAATTAGTTAGTAACTAATTTTTAGTATTTTTTATTAATTAAATAAAGATCCAGACTCACCACGAAATAAGTTGATCAGAATCTTCAAAGACCACGAAACTACATAAGGAGTGGTCGTAAAAATTATTAAAAATTACATACAGGATCAGCAGAGGATGGAGAATCAATAAACATCCACGTCTGCTCACTTTGGACCAGTACTTACTGTACAAATTGAGGATCAGTGCAGGATCAGCAAAATGACTAATCTATTGATTAACAGATCCTGCAGCTAAAAAGGAGCTGTTCCTTGACAGATCTAAAGCCAGCAGGCTAACAGCACCTTGAGGACGTGCCAATCTTGCCCTGATTGCCCCCCTAGCCTCAGCCCATGGCTATTACTCCTTCTAGAGGTCCTCAAGCACCCAAAAGGAATATTTAAACAGGCTCTTTTTGCCCTTCTGTTTCCAGGAAGTTAATCAGTTATCAGGAATTATTTATTATCAATCAGACACGGTGTAATTGTTAATCAAGTGCTTATATGAAGATAAGCAAGTGATTTATGACTTAGTCTGTAGTAGTATTATTTACCTTTATTAACCAATCAACCATTGAAGTTTAGTCAGGCAATCAACCCCATCTGCTCTGAAACCCTTCCAATTACTCCAGGATTTTCGTAGTCAAGTACTCAGAGTGAGTGTTTCCCTTCCTGTCTAGGCCACGTGTGCTGTTAAGCCCGGCCATTAGTGGAATAAGTCCTTTCTAAGGCACCCATATTTATTCCAAGGTTTTTAAACTGCCTAAGGAGGCCCCTTGAAGAGAGGTTGCTAGTCTGTAAAGATCCCCAGTAGTATAATACTGTGGCCCCTCTTTATATTTTATATTTAAAATATTTATAACCAAACCAAATAAACCTTGCACTTGCTCTTACCATACCATTATTGGAGCTTTAAAGTGTTTATTCTTTGGAATATTATTGCTCCAAGTTCTTTTATCACTCTCTGTAGCTAAAGGACTGCAAGGTTCCTGGTATCAGAGAGCTGACAACTGGGGGTCTGGCCAGGAAATATCCTTGATAATTAATTGTTTAATTAATTATCTCCTGGACCAGTTATTTATATAAAAAAAAATTATATATATAAGTAGAAATACTTATTATTTATCTTGATCTTTTGATTTTTCCAGTGGATTTAAAAACCAACGGAGAATTGATCAATTATTATTTAAATCTTCTTAAACAGAAAAAAAGAAGAAAAATTACGTAACTTTGTGCCTGTTGTTATAACTCCTGAACAGAAACAGGAGAGACTTCTTTATTATAAACAACAAATCTTAAAAGAAAAGGAACAAGAGTTAGAAAGAATTATCAATTTTAACTCCTTGTTAAGACAGCAAAAAGAGTGGAAAACCTATCAAAGAAAGCTTTCTGCTTTTAAGAGACGGTATCCAAATTATAAAAGTGAGCTTTGATCTCCTTTTTATTTTTTTTTTTTTTTAAAAAAAATCACAAAAACTCGAAAATTATAATAAAAATTATTATAAAATAAATAAATATATAACTTATATTTTTTATTATTTTATCCTTTCTAGTGGACTTTGTCTTTGGTGATCTTATTGACCAAGACCTCTTAGAGGACGTCCCAGACTGTGGACCTTTGGATTTGTCCCAAGATTTGATTGGAACCCACTCAGATCCCGTTGGAATACCCTCCAAGGACGGACCTGACCCCAACAAGGACTTAGTGCCTTTAAACCTTCATATAAGTGAGAAATACATTTTTTTTTAATAAAAAAAATCACTCGAAAAAAAAAAATTTATTTTTTTTTACAAAGTTTCGACGAAAACTTATATAGTCTTTAAAAATGCATCAAAACAGACGCAACACCCGCGCCAGTGGACGCGCCCCGTCATATGGATCTTTGCCCGGAGGAACCCGTGTGCGCAAGGATGCCAGTTGCGAACGCAATGCGGATCAAGCCAGTGATCGCTCCGATCCGAGCGACCGTGACAATGACCGTGGCCGCCAACTCGACCAACTCACCGTTGGAGGGCTGTCCCTTGTTGAACGTGAAATCCCAGGAGGATACCGTTCCACCTACGCCACCCCAGCCGGACTCCTCCAAGGAGGAGAAAATAAAGGTATTGGTGAAAGAACACGTGGGTCATTGGGAACTGTTCAAACAGGCTCAGACCCAGGAAGACCAGCAGGGTATGAGAAAAGCCATATCTTTGGCAAAGAAGACTCAAATAACCCTCCAAAAATTGATTCCCAAGAGAGAAGTAGAAGGTTACGTGAAGAATTGGAATCCTTGGGACCAATTAGTTTCCTTAAGAGGAAACAACAACAACAGGAAGAAGAGATCTCTAGCCCATCAGAAGTTAAAGAGTCCCAAAGAGTGGGACAATATAATATCTTTGGCAAGAAAATGGAAGAAAGTTTACCGCAATTAGACGTAGAAACTTTCAACTTGTTTTCCATAAATGTTTCTCATAACTTTGATATCATTGGCAAATGTTTTGATAAAGTATATGAGCAATTGGATAAAGTAAATACCAATTTTGGTAAAGTCATGCAATCCCAATCCAACTTGATCAAAATCAATGAGTTAGAAGTAAAACAAATAAGAGACAGCATTAGTTTGAGTAAAGGAGAACTAATGAATTACCTAGAAAACAATACTTCAGCTATCCAAGAAGAAATTCTTCTATCTATTGAACAAATCAAAGAAGGTATTAATAAAACAGACCACACTTCACCTACTCATATTATTAATAAAATTGATTCATTAAGTAACAAACTTGACCTGGAATTAGGTATGATTAAGAATGATCTCAGAGATCTAAAGATAAACTTATCTCAACCCATTGCAGATTCTGATGAAATCAGACCTTCCAGGTACCACAGTACGCCCCAACTACCTTCTAGACCAAGACTAACAAGGATTGAATCTTTCAGACCTAGTCCCACTCCTGAAGTAGAACAAGCATTAAAATTAATTCCCCCTATCACTGAGTGGCCTAAATTCTCCGGAGAAGGAGAATACAATCACGTCAGTTTTATTAAGTTTATTGACTATACTCTGGCCTCTTATGAACTTCCTGATAACATAGCCGTAGTAAGACTACCTAGACTGTTTGAAGGAGTAGCCCTTGACTGGTTCATCAATAAGAGAGAAGAGGTAGGATCTTTGTCATGGAATTCGTGGAAAGACTTGATTAAGGAACAATTTGGTACCAGAATTTGGAAAAGAAAAATGATGAAGACTTTTGAAACTTCTTTGTTTGATCCATCTAAGGACAAACCTCACAAATGGTGCCTTGACCAGAAGAGAAGACTAGACTGCTTCTACCCAAATGCTGATAAAGAAGAAGTCAATGAAAGACTCCTCAACCTATGTCCAGGACAACTTAACCATAGCCTAAGATGCAGAATGCCCATGAACTCTGACCTTTCCACTCTCATAGGAGTATTAGAAGAAACTATTGACATGAATGGCTTATACAAAAAGCTTAATAAACCCAGAGAACCAACTACTAGGAATAAGGAAGATTATAATAACAAGAACAAAGAACTTCTACCTAATAACTCAGAAGCCAAGAATACTTTGGTGACCAAAGAAAAGACATGTTGGAATTGCAACCAAACAGGGCATGTAAGACCTGACTGTCCTTTACCCAGGAGAAAGATTAATCCTATTGAAGGAGAAGAGGATGACACTAATCCTGACCCCCAACTAGATGACACTGATGGTTCCATCTCTGAATGTGACCTAATTATCACTAATCCCATTAATGTCATCGAAGGTAACATAGAATCTTCCCTAGATATTAACCCTGTTAATGAAGATAGCAATTTGCCTCAAAAATGGACACCCAACATGAAAATCCAACATGTTTCTGAAGCTAAGACCTTAACCCTCAAACCTTCTGTTGGAAAAGGGTACACCAGTGGTAAAACTTGTTATGCCACTGGCTTGATACAAGGTTCCCCCGTAAAATTACTTCTAGACAGTGGAGCCTTCTGCTCTTGTGTTGGAACTGACTACTTAGATAAACAGGATTCCAACTGGAAGAAAAACTTACTACCTGTACCTCGAGCTAAGTTCAGCAGCTGTAACTCACCTCTCAATGCTATTGGAGTATGGCCAACAGAAATCATACTCCCCCACTCTAAAGGATCAATCAAGATAAAGATTGAATTTGTAGTACTTCAAAATGGAGTATGTGATTATTTTATTATAGGAAATGATTCTCTTTGCCTGTACGGGATAGATGTCTTCCAGAGTAAAGGGAGATATTTCACTATAGGAGGAGATTGGAACAAGAAGTTCCAAATATGCCATATCAATGCTAAAGCTACTGATTCCACTTATGAGAGACACTTAGAAACTTTTAACCAGGAATACTTTTCCCAAGCTGCCTTGAATTCCCAGCTTAGTGAAAACCAGAAAAGAGATATTCTCCAAGCATGCTTTGAGAACCAGAATGCTTTTTGCACTAAAGACCATCCCATTGGTAATATTAAAGGTCATGATATGGTCTTAACTTTGACTATTAAGCCTCCTTACCCTCCTAACCTCAGGAGACCAGCTTACCCTTCTAGTCCAAAATCTAGGACCGCTCTAGAAAGCCACATCCAAGAACTAGTGGACTTACAAGTCTTACGGAAAGTAGGGCATAATGAGCAAGTAGACGTAACTACCCCCGTGATAATAGCCTGGCACAATGATAAGTCTAGGATGGTTGGAGACTTTAGAATGCTCAACAACTACACCCAAGCTGACTATTATCCTATCCCAAGGATTGACCACGCTCTACATAATCTTTCTAAAGCTAAGTTCATTACTACTATGGACATGTTGAAAGGCTTTCACCAAATACCTATCAGTCCGGATAGTAGGAAATTTATGAGAATTATATGTCATTTAGGCATATATGAGTATCTCAGAATGCCATTTGGTATTAAAAATGCTCCTTCCCACTTCCAAAGAATGATGGATACAGTCTTAGGAATGTTCATCAGACAAGGTTGGATGATGGTATACATAGATGATGTTATCATTTATTCAGACGATTGGGATACTCATATGGATAAAGTAAGGCTAGTGCTTAAAACAATTGCCACAGTAGGATTAAAAGTATCCATGAAAAAGTGCAACTTTGGATACGGAGAACTCAAAGCTCTAGGACACATTGTTTCTGGACTAACTTTAACTGCTGACCAAAGTAAGATAGCCGCAGTAATGAACAGACCTATGCCCCAGAACAAAACGGAACTCTTATCCTTTATAAGCTTCTGCAGCTATTACAGGAAGTACATACCTAAATTTGCTAACCTCACCAAGTGTTTATATGAGATCTGCAACAACAACACTTTGTTTGAAATGACTCATGAAAGATTGAAGAATTATGAGGAACTCAAAGTAGCTATGACTACTGCCCCAGTGTTGATACAACCAGATTATTCTAAACCTTTCAAACTTTACATAGATGCTAGCATGGAAGGATTAGGAGCTGCATTACACCAAGAAGTAATAGAAGAGGATAAACCAGTAGAGAAACCTATACTCTTCATATCTAGACAAGTCAAAGATACTGAAAAGAGATATGGTGCCAGCCAAATGGAATGCCTTGCTCTAGTATGGGCATTAGAAAAACTCCACTATTATTTGGAAGGTACAAACTTCGTGGTAATCACTGATTGCAATGCTGTTAGGACTCTCATGAACATGAAAACTCCTAGCAGGCATATGTTAAGATGGCAGATAGCCATACAACAGTACAGAGGTCAGATGACAATAGTCCACCAAGCTGGAGTTAAACATCAGAATGCTGACAGTCTTAGCAGAAATGATCTACCAAATGATACTAGCAATCCTGCTCATGACCCAGAAGATCATGATATATTTCCTATACTAAACATTAACCTGTTTAATCTGGAAGCTCCCATCATAGGAATTCACATATGTGAACTAGAGGAATCACTGTTCAGCTCCATCAGAGAAGCATACAACTCTGACATGAAGACTTTGATTAACATCATAGAAAGTACTTCCCCTCCATCTGAACTCATAAACAGTTTACCTGAACCCCTACTGAAGTCCTATAAAGAAGGAAGATTCACACTGTGGGATGGGATAGTATATTACCGGCATAAACACTCTAGTGTTATAGTCCTGACCAAAGCAGAGCATATCAAACTTGTTTTAGCTGAATGTCATGATAATTGCTCTTCGGGTCACCTGTCTATTGATAGAACCCTAGATAAAGTAAAACAGACTGCCTGGTGGATCAACTGGAGAGACTCCACTATCAAGTATGTTTCAAGCTGTGAAATCTGTCAGAAGTCCAACAGGACCACTGGGAAAAGGTTTGGACTACTCCAAAGGATAGCTGAGCCCAGGAAAAGATGGGAAGTTATCAACATGGACTTCGTAACAGGATTGCCCCCTGGTGGAGCTTACTCTTACAACTCAGTCCTGGTTATTGTAGACAGATTTTCTAAGAAAGCCAAGTTTCTACCTAACCATAAGGAAGACACAGCTATGGAAGTAGCCTTACTCTTCTGGAACAGACTAATTGCTGATGTAGGAATTCCTAAGATTATTATCAGTGATAGAGACCCCAAATTCACGTCTGAATTCTGGAGAAACCTCCATGATATGTTAGGAACTACCTTAGCCTTTTCTACAGCTTATCACCCTCAGACAGATGGATTAGCTGAAAGAATGATCCAGACTCTAGAGGATATTCTCAGAAGGTTCTGTTGCTTTGGGATGGAGTACAAAAATACAGACGGATATTGCCATGACTGGGTTAGCCTTTTACCTGCACTAGAAATGGCCTATAACAGTAGTAAACACTCTACTACCAAAGAAGCTCCTTACATACTGGAAAGAGGATGGATCCCCAAATTGCCCAAAGATAACCTCAATCAGGAGTTGACTAATATCCATCCAACATCACTGGACTTCAAAAACATGATAGATATGGCAAACAAGCACGCTGCTAAGTGTGTACAAGATGCTGTTGAATACAACCAACAGAGGTGGGATAAAACTCACAAAGAACCTGATTTCAGAATAGGAGATCAAGTTCTAATTTCAACCGCCAATTTCAATAACTTGGCTGGAAATAGAAAACTCAGACCAGCCTTTGTTGGGCCTTTCACTATCAAGAAACTCCATGGTAAGAATGCCGTAGAAGTCATCCTCAGTAATGAACTCTCTAGGAAACACCCAGTCTTCCCAGTCAGCCTTGTCAAACACTACCATCCCAGAGAAGGAGAAAAGACCCCTTCACTTGAAATACCAGTCTTAGATGAGCCTGAGAAGGACAAAGGAAAAATTAGTAAAATCCTTAAAGATAAAAAAGAAAGGATCCAAGGAAAAGATGTTAGACTTTACTTAGTCAGATACAAAGGAGAATCAGCTGATAAAGATGAATGGCTACCTGAAAACAACATTCCAGATGGACCTATACACCTGAGAAACTACAGAGCCAGTAAAAGACACTGAGCCCCAAAATTTTTTTTTTCAGATATAGTCATATCTTGGAGTGGGGGAATGTCAGCCTGCTACTTAGCACAGAGCAACCTGACAAAGCAACAACAATAATAATATTAACAAAATTAAAAGGAACAATGATAAATGAATAAATAAAATTATTATAAAATAAAGGAGTAGAAAATCCATAAATATTATTGCAGAAATGGATTCCCCACCCAAAATAAGGTAGGGTCACTCACTGACCCCACCCTTGAATTCTTACTCCTTATATTTTTTAATTAATTTAATACAAAATGGTAAATGACCACGGCACCAGTATGGCACCTTTTAGCCATTTTAATATTTCACATGATATGTCATGTATAGGTTTCACACCTAAATTTCAGTCGAAATCCAGGTGTTGTGTGTAGTTTAGGAGTTACACGGGAAATTGTGTTTTGTCACAATTCCCGCACGCAGCCCTGCGTCCCTAGCGCTGGTCTCCTGCGTACACAAACTCCCGCACGCAGCCCAGCGTTGGACTCCCGCGTACGCCAACTCCCGCACGCAGCCCCGCGTCCCTAGCGCTGGTCTCCTGCGTACGCAAACTCCCGCATGCAGCCCCGCGTTGGACTCCCGCGTACGCCAACTCCCGCACGCATCCCCGCGCCTCCTATGACATCCAGGTACCGCTCAGAGAAGCTACAATATAGTAGGATCTACACTACATATGTAAAGCTACCACACGAGCATAGATTATGGTTCAAAAACCTTAAAAATCAAATAAAATTAGTTAGTAACTAATTTTTAGAATTTTTTATTAATTAAATAAAGATCCAGACTCACCACGAAATAAGTTGATCAGAATCTTCAAAGACCACAAAAATACATAAGGAGTGGTCGTAAAAATTATTAAAAAATACATACAGGATTAGCAGAGGATGGAGAATCAATAAACATCCACGTCTGCTCACTTTGGACCAGTACTTACTGTACAAATTGAGGATCAGTGCAGGATCAGCAAAATGACTAATCTATTGATTAACAGATCCTGCAGCTAAAAAGGAGCTGTTCCTTGACAGATCTAAAGCCAGCAGGCTAACAGCACCTTGAGGACGTGCCAATCTTGCCCTGATTGCCCCCCTAGCCTCAGCCCATGGCTAGTACTCCTTCTAGAGGTCCTCAAGCACCCAAAAGGAATATTTAAACAGGCTCTTTTTGCCCTTCTGTTTCCAGGAAGTTAATCAGTTATCAGGAATTATTTATTATCAATCAGACACGGTGTCATTGTTAATCAAGTGCTTATATGAAGATAAGCAAGTGATTTATGACTTAGTCTGTAGTAGTATTATTTACCTTTATTAACCAATCAACCATTGAAGTTTAGTCAGGCAATCAACCCCATCTGCTCTGAAACCCTTCCAATTCCTCCAGGATTTTCGTGGTCAAGTACTCAGAGTGAGTGTTTCCCTTCCTGTCTAGGCCACGTGTGCTGTTAAGCCCGGCCATTAGTGGAATAAGTCCTTTCTAAGGCACCCATATTTATTCCAAGGTTCTTAAACTGCCTAAGGAGGCCCCTTGAAGAGAGGTTGCTAGTCTGTAAAGATCCCCAGTAGTATAATACTGTGGCCCCTCTTTATATTTTATATTTAAAATATTTATAACCAAACCAAATAAACCTTGCACTTGCTCTTACCATACCATTATTGGAGCTTTAAAGTGTTTATTCTTTGGAATATTATTGCTCCAAGTTCTTTTATCACTCTCTGTAGCTAAAGGACTGCAAGGTTCCTGGTATCAGAGAGCTGACAATTTGACTAGAAAGCCTGGGGGGGGGGGGGAATGGGGGTTCATGTAAATAATGTAGTTTTTGAAGATATTGTCTGAAGTAATGGGTTTTTGTGGATGAATTTTAGGTATTGAATGTGAGTGATGGAATGCAGGAAGTTCAGCCGCCCCAGAACTCTAGTATACATAGGTCTTCAACCTAATCCTAATTCATCACCAACTCAATTAAACATCACAGGCTAGAGTCCAGGAAAACAAACATCCAAGTGAACATCAAAGATAGAAGAAATAGTGAAGAAATTATGGGGCAGATGGTTTAATTTCTGAAGAACCAAGCCAGTCTATGGGCAAGAGAAAATCCATAAAACATCCATAAGTACATGAGAGAAGGCATGATGAGGAAGTGATGAACAAGACTGAGAAGACTGGATCATACCACCTAAGAGATTTGAGAAGACCCTGTTGAGATAGAAGCAGGATGAAACTAGTGGAATGAATATAGCAGCTCAAGACAAGGAGGCAGCAGGATGGAAAGGTCAGACCAATGAAACTGAATATTTGTAGATACACTTCTCACCAGATGAAGACAACACATTTTGAGACTAAGATGTGATTCAAAGGTAGAACATGCAGAATGGAAGGAGTCAATGATTGAGTAGCATTGCCAAGGTTGAGGATGTGAGAGGTAGAGTGAGGCTGAGGATGGGAGAGGTAGAGTGAGGTTGAGGATGTGAGAGGTAGAGTGAGGACAAGGGAAAAGCAAGAAAAGAAAAGAAAGGAAGGCAAAAAGCAAGAGTTGGAGCAAGGAAAAGGAACAAGCAGGAAAAAGAAGTTGAATTGACAAAAGGAAGGGGATAATAGAATCACAAGCAGACTGTTGGAGTTTCCCTGGACCAATAGGAACAGAACAGAGAAATGGAAAGCATGAAAGTGGAGGGGTAACACCAAAGATGAGGGAATGTGAGTGCGCATTCAGCATTGAAGTACAGAATTTCACAGAGATTTCAGCACCCCTGGTCATCTGTTGAGGAGTGGACTGGAAAGCATTCCCTGACGAGGGATTTAAGGGAGCAGGCCTTGGTGAGGGTATCTGCAACCATGGAGGCAGTGGATATTAGTTTGACCCTGATCAGGTTATTGGCTTAGAGTTCTCTTAGATACTTCATCTTGATTTCTATGTGCTTGGTTGTTGAGTTACAGCCAAAGTGTTTCAGTTTTTCCAGGGGGCCTTTGTTTTCAATGGCAAAGATGGCAGGTTTGAGGAATTTATTCCACAGCTTGGAGATGCTTTGCGTCAGCCAAAGACTCTCCTGGACTCTGTTGGAGAGGGATGAAATCTCAGATTCTGTGGAGGAAATAGTGATGTTCTTTTGTTTGTGACAACTCCAGTAGATTGGACATCCAAGCCAAAACTCAATGTTGCCACTTTGTGAGATCTGTGAGTAGGGGTCATCTGCCCAGGTAGCTTCAGTGAAAAACTTGACAGCGTGTTGGGAAGAACTGGAGGGTTTTAAGACCAGAGCAAGGGATTGGGTTCCTTTTAAGTATTTCCAGAAATGAACAACCTCTTTCCAGTGATTGATGCCATGTTTGTGATTAGAAAGTGACAGTAAGAAAACAAAGGCGGCAAGATCAGGACAAGTGCGGCGGGCAAGGTAGTTGAGCATGCTGGTATATGTTTGGTAATTGATTTTCAGATCCTTGAATTCAGATTTTTCTACATCACTGGCAGGGTGGAGATGGATGTTGGGAGTCAAGGGAGTCAACACAGCCTTGCACTTGCTGAGATTGAGCAGATCAAGGCTCTTCTTTATCAGGGTCTCCTGACTGAGAGTTTCAAAGTCATTGTTGATCTTGAAATCCATGCCCAGAAAAATTTCTGAATTGTGAGAAGAGGAGTTGGTAAATCAAAGGAGAAAGAATTTTTCAAAGGCTGCTGTCCTCCCTACAACTATAAGATCATCTACCTGAAAGAAGATGAAGGAGTTGCTTTCCTTGTGGATGAAGACACAGGCATTGGCTGAGGACTGCTGATAGTCAAGTTCAGAGAACAATGAAGTGAGAGTGTGGTAGAAGTTAGCCAGAGCTTGCTTTAAACCATATAGATATTTGTTCAGTTTCAAGAAGGGAGATGATTGGTTGGACTCCTTGCAAGTTTTTATGTAAATGTCCTCCTCCAAAGGGGCAAACAGGAATGCACTCTTTGCATCAAATTGCCTGATAGGCAATTTTTGATCAACAGACAGGATTAAGAGGAGAAGAAGAGATGGAAACTTTACAGTGGGAGCAAAAGTATCTGGGTACTCAATGCCAGGCAGTTGAGAGAAACCTTGGACCCACAGCCAGGCCTTTACCTTTTCCTTTGAGGAGAGAGTGGCTGGTTTGAGTCTGGTTGCCCAGATAGTTAAAAGTTAGTTGTCCGGTGTGTCAAGGTGATCTTCCCAGACTTGATGGTTTTGGATGTTTTGAAGCTCAACCTCTTTTGCTTTTTTAACTAATTCTGGGTTGAGAACAGTGGTATGATGGCTGTATTTTACAGGTTTAACCTTCAGTGTGCAAGGCCTGAGGGATCCAGTGGTTGGATTAATGGTTTCAGGCTTGGTAATGGTTTTGTTGTAATAAGCCAGAGCAGAAAAACTGGTATTGTCATCATTGGAATTAGAAGTGGAGGTTCCAGAAGTGTTGTTTGAAGGAGGAGGGACAGGCAAGATGACAGCATCCTTGATTTTTTTGGATTTGATTGATTCTTTGATGAACCAGTTTTCCAAGGAGGATAAGCTATTGGAAGGTTTTGGAGTGTAGGCTAGGAACTGGACGTTCTTTGTGTCAACAATCTTGTTGGAAAGAGTCAGGATCCGGTATGATTGAATGGATGAAGTATACCCAATCAAGGTGCCTAGATTGCCAGGAGTTAGAAGCTTAGATCTTGATTCCTTGGGCAGGATTGGATACAACACAGGATTTCCAATTGGATTAAAGTATTAAAGGGGAAGAGAGTGGTCTTTGAAAAATTTTTAAGGGGATTGTTTGCTTTTTTGAGTAGGAACTTGATTGAGGCTGAGAGTTACAGCAGAGAGAATATCACTTCAGAAATTTGTTGGGAGATTGGAGTCAAGAAGAATAGTCCATAGTGATTCCAGTATAGACCGGTTGAAACTTTTTGCCAATCCGTTCTGCTGAGGTGCATACAGATTGGAGAATGTTTGGCAGATAAGGTTATTCTTGCAGAAGTGGTTGAGTGAGCTGTTCTTGAATTCCGTGACTTTCTCAGAGTGAAGGATGGTTGGATAATATCCAAACCTCTTGGTTTCAAAGTCCAAAAGTTCTATCAGTTTTTCAGGGATAGTGTCTTTGCTGATTATGGGAATGGCCGAACAGTATTGAGAGTAGCTGCCACTATGGTGAGGATGTATTTTTTGCCAAATATTGAGGTAGGAAGAAGAACTATGGTTTCCAGATGGATCTCAGAAAAGGGCTTGTCAGCCCTAGAGGTTCTAGTTTTGTAGGAGGCTTGGGTGATTTTTGACAGGGCGCAAGATTGACAGTCAACAAAATTTTTTATAGGAAGGTTCAATTTGTGCCTTAGCCTGTAGTAACTCACATGTCCTAACAACTTGTGCAGAAGTTCTGAGGAGGTCAGATAGGATCCAAAGAATGTTTTGGAGAACTTTATACAGGGAATGTTATTTTAGTAGAAACCATTCATAGGAGGCATCCCATTCTGAGAGAACAAAACAGTGTTGAGGGTGAAGTCTACAGTATAACCTTTGAATAAGAGTTTCCTGAGGGAAAGCAGATTTACAGAGAGGTTGGGAACATAGAGAACCCTCTTCAATACCAGTGACCCTTTGCCATGATTGAATGTAACAGAACCTTCTCCTTTAATGACTAATGATCCTTGGCCACAGCTAGTGTTAATTGATCCTCTTTCTTTTGATCCATCTAAGGGATTAAAAAGTGAATGATCAGCTGTCATGTGATCAGAGAATCCAGAGTCAATGATGAACAGGAGAGAGTCTGTGCAAAAGCCGAAGGGGTGCTAACAAAGGCATGTGACCAAGTATTGGTTTTAGGCCGGAGCTGGGGGTAGCACATCCAGCATTGATGTTTGGGATGATGGGCCAAAGTGTTGTGTCTCTTGGGCCTACATTTGCCTGAAGAGTTGGTAAATAACAAGTTAAATCTGGAGGAGGTGCCATTATTGACAGAAGGGTTGATTTGTTGTTCATTCATGTGAATGCACAGGTGATCCATCACGGCTTCTTGCAATATTTTGGAGGAGGCTTTTGAGTGAGTCACTTGTTGTTGGATGACCTTGAAGGTGTCAGGGAGTTTTTGAAGGATCATGTATGCAAGGACATCTTTAGGAAAAGCAGACCAATTTATTCCATTTGGTTGATACCGGTCTTGACTTTGAGGATGAAGGATTGAATGTTGCATTTGTTAAAGAAAATGTTCTCAAACAAGCTGTACACTCTAGCTTGATTATCAGGTTGGGAGGAAATAAAGTGCTTGAGTTTGTCCTTCCAGATCAACTTAGCATTTTCTTTGTTTGAGGAATTGATGATGGTGGTATGAACTGATGCTGAAAGCTTGGATATCAAGACCAAGGAGAGTACGGTTTTTCTCTTCAGAGCTGAGAGGAATGTTTTCAGAGGACATGGTGTCCTTAAGCTTGGCCAAGTTAAGTAAGGTGTTCATCCTGGTTCTCCATATGGTGAAGTTTTCATTGGTAAGTAGTGGAATAGCCTCTATAGTATTTTTCAGGATATTAAGGTTCAAGTAGTCCATGTTGGGGGCTGGCTTGAGTTAGGTAGCAGATGGTTGACACAATTTTGACTGTTAATTGTGAAGAAATTATGGGGCAGATGGTTTAATTGCGGAAGACCCAAGCCAGTATGTGGGTAAGAGAAAATCCATAAAACATCCATAAGTAAATGAGAGAAGGAATGATGAAGAAGTGATGTACAAGACTGAGAAGACTGGATCATACCACCTAGAAGATTTGAGAAGGCCCTGTGGAGATAGAAGCAGGATGACACTAGTGGAATGAAGATATCAGCTCAAGACAAGGAGGCAGCAGGATGGAAAGGTCAGATCAATGAAACTGAATATTTGTAGATCCACTTCTCACCAGATGAAGACAATGCAGTGTGAGACTCAGATGTGATTCAAAGGTGGAACATGTTGAATTATCAGGCCTAATCAAGTTTAAACCATTCACGCGCGCACTCAATTTTAACCTAAGCGTGAAGATACTCCAAATTCAGCAGATCACACGGCTTTATCAACCACTCCCAATGCAATCACAAGTTGTTTCCTCACCAGCCTTCTGAAGGAGCATAGCTACCTCAGTCAAAGACTCAAGATCAAACATTGATATCAAATTCTTACCATCTGTGAGTTGTACTGGAACAACATGTTTCCTTATATCTCATTTGGTACAGGTTTCCTCTATTTCCTTCTTGTTCTGTTCATTTTCTTTGTTACTGACTCATCTCATATAAAGTAGCAAGGAACTATAGGACTGTTGAAGGAGGAATTGAGTTGTCTATATATTTATACTTTACTTTACTGTTGCTGGCTGTCTGCCAAGTCTTGCTTTTAGGTGAACTAGCGTTGCATCTGTGTTATTCTTGATTTTATTTTCATTTTCAATTTGATTGCTGAAATTTATTGTTTTAGTTGAATGAAAAACTAACAGATTAACAGTTGAAAGGCTAAACAATTGCAACAAATCAAATTAAGAAAGAAAGATGTCAGAGACGGCTGAAGACGAATAGTCAAGCCGTAACATCCCAAAATTAAACAATCACAACTTCCCACAATGGTCAATTAGAATGAAGGCCCACCTAAAAGCAAAAGGAATCCTCGACATGTGCATCTTTCAACCTCAAGACATCTCAGGTCTTACTGGCGCAGCACTCACAAATGCGACCAAAAAGAGGAACAAAGCAATCAACACTCTAATGAATTATCTAGGAGACAATGCTTTTGATTTGATCATCATGCCTGAAAATGAGGAAAATCCTCACGCCATATGGACCAAGATCGTGGCACGTTATGCCTCACAATTGGTCAACAATAAGGGTCAAGTCTGGCTGAAGTTCATGAGGTACGAGTTCAATGGAAATCTAAAGGAATACATCTCAGAATGCACCAAGATGCTCAACAAGATAGCCATTGTGAAACTTGGGGTTCCCAACAACGTACTTTTCTACTCAATACTCGCCAAACTCTCAAAGGATCTCTGGAACGTGGTCAACAACATTATTATGAACAAACACCTGGTTGCTCATCCTGACGCTACACTGGAAAAACTCCAAGAAATGGTGTACTTGGACAATTCAAGGAAAGATCCTAAAAAGCCATACAGCCAAGACAAGATTGAGAAGGAAGAAGCAACGGCCTTGTTTAAAAATACCAAAAAGAAGAGAAAGCAAAAGGCAAAACCAACAACAAATTCCAAGCCGGACTCTGACTGCAAATGCAAAAATGGTCAGCATAATCCAAACGCTTGGCATCCATAAGATCTATGTCACTAATTGAACCCTGAACTGGCCAATACAAAAGACAGCAACAGAGCCCAAGCAAACCAAGCAGAATTAATTGATGATGCATCAGAATCATCAGAAGTCACTGCCAAAGCGTGTTTCAGCTCCACTTATCTTCTCTCCAAAGCACCAGTACTTGACACTGGCGCTTTGCACCATATGGTGAGCAATCCAAAACTTCTTTTCAATACAAAGAAATTCAAAATTACTGTTCAAACTGGAAACAAGGAAAGACGGTTAAAAGCTGTCCTCATTGGATCCTCCTACCTTGCCAACATGGCCGGAGAGGAACTTCTTCTGAAGGATTTCCTCTGTGTACCCAACCTCAGCCAAGCCTTAATATCCGTAGAACAACTCTTCAATGAAAACATGACTATGAATAAAACAAATGATGAGATTCAGATCACAGTAGATTGGGTCTTCTCTATTTCTGCCCTAAACATCAATAATTTACTTGTACTCAAAAATGCCTCTATCAAAGTAATGAAAGCTCCCGTTCACTCGTATTCCACTACAGCGCAACCAAACTGGCGTGATAGATTGGGACATCCAAGTGAGAGATTTCTGAAGAGGATCTTCCCTAAAGCCAGTACAAGAAAATGTGAAATCTGTCTTGAGAGTAAGATGAAGAAGAAGTGGTTCCAAGGTCACTTCACACCAGTGTCAGAAAGATTGGAGGCCATCCATGTTGACTTAATGAGGCCTTTTCCTGTTAAATCGTTGAGTGGATCTATTTATGTCCTGAACATAATAGATCAATTTTCTGGCTATAAGGTAGTAAAATTTCTGAGCTCTAAGTACGACACTCTCCACAGCCTGAAAGAGTTCCAAAGATGGGCAGAGAAACAAACCCAACTCAAAATTAAAGCTATTTTATCCAATAATGGTGGTGAGTTCAAAAACTCTGAATTTCAAGCTTGGACCTTAGATCAAGGAATTTCACATTCTTTTTCCCCAGCCTACATGCCAGAAAATAATGGTCTTGCCCAGAGATCTAACCAGATACTTCTAGTTAGGGCAAGATGCATGCTCAACAAATCTAAGCTGTCTCACTGCTACTGGGCCAAAGCTATACAAACTGCTTGCAACTTGAGCAATATTTTACCTTCAAGCACTCAAAATTTCAAAACTCCCTACTTCAGATGGTTTCAACGTGTGCCCAACTTCAACATCCTCAGACCATTTGGATGCAAAGCTTATTGCTTAATTCCAAGTCAAAGCCGCAATAACAAGCTCAACCCTACTGGTGAGAAATGCATCCTCATTGGGTTTCTGAACAATTTCTCAACCTATAAATTAGTGAAATTAAACTCCCAAAAAATTGTTGCAAGTCAAAATGTTACATTTGTTGAGACTAGCTTTCCGTGGATAAAGGCAGAAACATCGATTGATCCCTTTTCATTGAAAAAAGAGCCCAAGAAGTCTCAAGCTAATCAATCCACTTTTGTTGATTCAGAACCAAATGTTGAGATATCTCCTAATATTGTAAATCAACCACCAACAAATTTGTCAAGATTAATCAGCGCTGAATTCTCAACCAGTAACATTCTCAACTAAAATCAAAGATGTATGCCTATAGCCTTGCTGAGCAAGATCAGATAAAACAAAAGAGATCCTACAACCTACAAAGAAGCTATGAACAGCATATACAAAGAGGATTGGAAGAGAGGGATAAAGAAAGAACTTGATAGTTTAATCAAATACAAAGTCTGGTTGCAAAGAAATAATTCACCAATCTCTAAGCCCTTGAAGTGCACCTGGGTCTTTCAAACTAAGCAAGATACCTCAGGTAATGTTCTGGAACAAAAGGCCAGACTCTGTGTTCAAGGCTTCAATCAAAAGAAAGGAGTCAATTACTACAATACCTACGCTCCCACTGGAAAACTATCTTCACTAAGAATGATGATCTCTTTTGCATTGACGCACAATTTAAAATTCCATCAAATTGGCATTTTTAAATGCTCTGCTTGATGAAGATGTCTTGATTTTCTCCCCTGAAGGAACTGATTTTCCAAGAGAAATAATCAAGTTGGACAAGGCACTTTACGGTTTGAAACAAGCTCCTTTGGCTTGGCATGAAACCCTAACTAAATATCTTTTCTCTATAGGCTTCAGAAAATGCAATGCAGAACCTTGCCTGCTGTGGAGGAAGGGAACTTACCTCTACATACATGTGGATGACATTGCAATATTCAGTCTCAAACCTGAAATTTTTATCAAAGAGATGAAGAGAAGATTTGACGTTAAGGACCTAGGCCCGGCCAAACTCCTTCTAGGGATGGAAGTCAACCAGTCCAAATCCTCAGTCAAACTGTCTCAGTGCCATTACGCCAAGCAGCTTTTAGAAAGAGCAAAAATCAATCATTTACCGCCTCTCAAAACGCCCATGAAACCTAACTTGAAACTCACAGCTGCCACCAAAGATGAAATTTGAGAATTTGATTGCTTAGACATGAATTACCAAGCAGTCATTGGCGCACTAAACTATCTGAGCTGCACGACAAGACCTGACCTTTCATTCTCAGTAGGAGCTTTATCTCAATTCCTAAATAAGACAGGAATTAAACACTGGAATGCGTGCCTTCACGTTTTACATTACCTAAAGGGTACTCTCAATCACTCTCTTACAATTCACAAAAACAAAGAACCAAAATCACTGATTGGCTATTCTGATGCGGATTGGGGTAGTTGTGAAAACTCTAGAAGGTCAATCTCAGGCTACATCATGAAATGGAACGGAAACTTAATTTCCTGGAAATCAAAGAAACAGTCAACCGTTGCCTGCTCTTCCGCACAAGCTGAATATCAAGCTCTTTCTGACTTGGTTAAAGAGATTATGTGGCTGAAAATCATCCTTAAACGAGCTCTCAATATCACGTTCAAAAATCCAACAAAAATTTTTGAAGACAATCAGAGCGCAATAAATTTGGCTCAAAACACCGCAAATCATTCTAACTTTAGAACCAAGCACATGTCAATCAAGTATCACTTTATTAGAAAAGAAATCAAGCTCAAACATATTTGCTTAACCTACATCAAAACTGAACACATGCTTTTGGACTTTCTTACAAAACCTGTTAGCAATCCAATCTTAATCAAATCTTTGAAGGCCTTAGATACAATCGCTAATTCCTCCTCTGAAGAACGTAATTATGGGGGGGTGTTGAATTATCAGGCCTAATCAAGTTTAAACCATTCACGCGCGCACTCAATTTTAACCTAAGGGTGAAGATACTCCAAATTCAGCAGATCACACAACTTTATCAACCACTCCCAATGCAATCACAAGTTGTTTCCTCACCAGGCATAGCTACCTCAGTCAAAGACTCAAGATCAAACATGGATATTGAATTCTTACCATCTGAGAGTTGTACTGGAACAACACGGTTCCTTATATCTCATTTGGTACAGGTTTCCTTTATTTCCTTCTTGTTCTGTTCATGTTCTTTGTTACTGACTCATATCATATAACGTAGCAAGGAACTATAGGACTGTTGAAGGAGGGATTGGGTTGTCTATTTATTTATACTTTACTTTACTTTTGCTGGCTGTCTGCCAAGTCTTGCTTTTAGGTGAACCAGCGTTGCATCCGTGTTATTCTTGATTTTATTTTCATTTTCAATTTGATTGCTGAAATTTATCCTTTTAGTTGAATGAAAAACTAACAGAACATGCAGAATGGAAGGATTCAATGATTGATTAGCATTGCAGAGGTTGAGGATGTGGGAGGTAGAGTGAGGTTGAGGATGTGAGAGGTAGAGTGAGGTTGAGGATGTGAGAGGTAGAGTGAGGACAAGGGACAAGCAAGAAAAGAAAAGAAAGGAAGACAAAAAGCAAGAGTTGGAGCAAGGACAAGGGACAAGCAGGAAAAAGAAGGTGAATGGACAAAAGGAAGGGGATAATAGAATCACAAGAAGACCGTTGGAGTTGCCCTGGACCAATAGGAACAGAACAGAGAAATGGAAAGTGTGACAGTGGATGTGTGACACCAAAGATGAGGGAATGTGAGTGCAAATGCAGTGTTGAAGTACAGCATTTCACAGAGATTTCAGCACATAAGGGAGGAAGACCAAAGATCAATGCTCATAGGCCAGGCCAAGCAACTATAGTGAAAGGCATAAATTGAGGATGCAGGGTGAGGTAAACGTTACAATAATGATTGAGAACAAAAGAAAAAAAAGGGCACAGGGAAAGATTGACTTGGATTGCATAAATATACATACCTTATTTATGAGAAGAAAGAGCATAAGAAAAAAAAAGAAAAAAAGAAAAAAGAAAAAGAAAAAAAAAAGTAAAAAAAAAAGAAAAAAAAAAGAAAAAAAAAGAAAAAAAAAAAGAAAAAGAAAAAAAAAGAAAAAAAAAAGAAGAAAAAAAAGAAAAAAAAAAAGAAAAAAAAAAGAAAAAAAAAGAAAAAAAGAAAAAAAAAAAAGAAAAAAAAAAAAGAAAAAAAAGAAAAAAAAAGAAAAAAAAACATGTGACATGCCAGTGTTAAAGTCTCAGTCTAACAAAGGTGAGATTCATATTAGAGAAGGGTCAAAGAACATAGCACAAACCAAAGAGATTCTGATCTTTTCCCAACAAAGGTGTACACAAGGCAGCAAAGTTGATGAAAAATGTTGATGAGAACACACAATGAGTTTATGCATAAAGATAATGGTATAACGGCAATTCGACCGATGAAGATGTCGGGAAGAACTTGGTCAGAGAGGTGAGGTGAAATGAAGTTTTAGGGATAAGAATTCTACGAGACAAGTCCCCCGGAGAATCCTTCAAACCAGCAACCAGTCAAACAGCTCAAATTGAAAAGAAACTCGAATTATTCAGATGAGAAAGACTAAACAGGAACCCCGAAGCCTGCCCCTTTGACGAAATTTGATGTCAAAGCTCTCCTCTTATTGACTCTAAGACCTAGTCCACGAAGCTCCTCACAATCCAAACGTGCACGACGGTCAGATTCTCATAGCAAGATGGTTTAACAAGAGATGCCTAGTCGGGCTCACATCAAAGGCCCAAGACATTTTTACGAGTCAAACGATCTTCCTCATGAACGATTCGGTTCAAATCGACCCTCGACCATTGTTGTAGGAACGTACCGAATCCCGTCTGACCTGCCATCACCCCAGGAGGATCATACTTCTTATCGATTTCCGGATCCGGTCCCATCCAATACTTGTGAGCTCGTCCTTTACCAGCACCATCATCGATTCGAAACGGATGGGCTTCGGTATTCAAGGCGAACTCGTCCAATGAAATAAGATCCGGCTCGGAAAATAAGAGATAGTAGTACTTCAATCTATTGATATCAAATTTCGTGACCAAAGTTAAAAAAGAAATCAAAGTTGGTCAGTAAATCAACCACTTTATCCGAGCTTAGGAGGCAGTTCAATCGTTCGAGAGTCCCAACGATCCTGAAAACTTACGTCTCCGCTAAGACAAAACTTTCGGCCTTATCCGATAATTTAACTGGCAAGGAGTCAACCTTACTCAAATCAGCTAAACCGAACTGGGTCATCGAAGCTTCCATCCAACTTGTAAACCTAGATAAGGGGGCGCATGAATTGATTTCAAGCATTAAAACATCAGATCCAGCATTGGCTAGGCAGAGTCGGTGATCATACCACTCCAAAGCCAAGGGGGAGGGGAGGAATGACAAAAAAAAACTTACATTCTCCATCCTCGATCTTGCCACTGGCGATCACCCGTAATTCGCCACATGTAATACACGGATCTATTCAATTATTCGAACCAATCCGCGTCAGCGTTCGGCGACCAACAGAATAATGATCCAGTCTTTTTGACTCGAATAAGAATAGTCAAAAAAGGGGGATCCGCACTCTATCGTCTCAGGTCTACCTAGATACCGACCATCTACGATGGTGGCCCCTGGCAAGGGATCGGATTTTAACTCGCGAAACATTTGGCCTCAAGTCATACAGATAGAAACCAGTAAGTCCGGTGGTGAAATCAAACGAAAACAAAAAGACCTTACTTGCGCAGGCTTACCATTATGAGAAACTGGCTGCCATCGAGTATAATCGTCACCTTCCATGAGTGATACTTTTTCTGGCCCAAGCCCCGTTTTGGTAACTTCATATGCCCAGACGCATGCATCTGTATGCTGTTAGCCGTCAGAGAGAGTATAAAAAAAGAAAAGAAAAGAAAAGAAAAGAAAAGAAAAGAAAAGAAAAGAAAAGAAAAGAAAAGAAAAGAAAAGAAAAGAAAAGAAAAGAAAAGAAAAGAAAAGAAAAGAAAAGAAAAGAAAAGAAAAGAAAAGAAAAGAAAAGAAAAGAAAAGAAAAGAAAAGAAAAGAAAAGAAAGAAACTTTTGAGCATGTAGGCAGAACTTGAGCGGGGCGCGGGAGTAGGATAGAGGCGCATATCTCACGATGGCGAGGAGACAAACTGACGGCCAAAGCTAGATCTAAATCATCCTTACGGTTCAATAGTTTAGATCCCAAGCCAATCATAGCCCCCGCGAAACAAGCAAGATGATCGATGTTAGGTTTGAAGGAACCCCAGGCGAGATCGCCAATCACCGTGAGATTTTTTCCATTCTCGATCGCCTCCAAGTTGTACGTTTTCACTAAATGTTCACGAGCAGAGTCGATCGCCGAAGCAAACATTTTACTATACTGCGAATTCGTCCCTCGTAACAGTTGATACTCTTTTATCTGACGGACGAATAGATTGTTTGATTGTTAATGTCACCAGGTTCAAATCACATTGAAGCCTCCACAGATGACTTTTCAAGACTGGTAAGATTCCGCTAGTTGGAAACAAAAGGAAGACTCGCTCAACTAGATACTCGTAGTAGCTATCCGCCATCCCACCTAAAAAAAGCATAGCAACATCATTGTGTGAGCTGAAAGGTACACACGGATATAACCTTGATGGACGAGATAAGGATGAAGAGTTGAAAGATAGAATCACCAAAGGTGTATATTCCTTTAAGTGATTCTGGGGAATTAGGATTAATATAAGTGGGAAATAATGTGCCTGGTCGGTCTGAAGATTGCCATTGATTTCCATCCAATAAATCGGTTATTTTTTGTACCTTGAGGTGGGTGTAGAAGGATCAGCCTTACTCGCCACTTTCCTCACAAAACATTTACAACGATATTTATAGCTTGGGACATATGAGCTCACCACATCGTAATAAGAATCTTTGGAAGTTAGTTGGCTTAATCGAGTAAATTCTAAAGTTAAAGATCCAATTTCGGCTATGCAAACCCTGCCCGTGGCTTCACCTTGCGGATTTCTGCAAGCCCGTCATCGCCCCGCAATCTAGCGTCAGTACGTTTGAATCAAAGCGGTGGATTTTCTCATTCGGGCAAGCCAAATAGCTCGACAAGTTTGTCCGATTGGATTATGTAGTATGCAAGAAAGAATCAAAGAGCACGGACGATCCCATTTGATAAAGCGACGCTGGAAGACCGGTTGAAGTTCCAAAGGCAGGCAACAGCCAGTCAGCCAACTCTTCTGCCCTTCGTAACATCAACTCATCGCCTGACAAGTCAAAAGCTGAGATCAATCCGCCCAAATCTAAAGGTACATTGCAAATTGATGATTGGTCATCAGCGACCTGTTTAATCGTGAATTACAGCCTGATGGATTTCTATAAAACTGCGATGGGGATAGTAGGGCAAGCAAATTCTGCTGACAACGAATGACTGTCTCAAAAAACGAAATCCAACGTTGATCGGAAGGGTAGACGTCGTAATGTGCGTTTTTCGAAGCATCAACAATGTGAGGCCAATCGATGGCCCTAACATGTGTCCTCGCGTACTAATTCGCGGCGATTGGGCATGGGCGTTAGTTTGAGTAAAAGACTAGAAATCTTAAACCAGGAAACCACGTCGAGCTTGACGCAATAGTTGCTTACATTATACTCAGCGGTCATGTTCATGATCAGCAAGGTATCTCTTCATAAAAATGAGTAAGAAGTATTCGATCCAAAAAGAGAAGGGTCAGTGATCAACCTTACGGTGACAACGACCAAGCTGTTGATCTGAGAAAGATGAAAAAATAAATGAATAGAAGACACGGGAAGGGAAGGAGGGTATTTGGACATGAGAGTTGGAGTACTTCAACACTATGATTGACACAAATCTCCCGGGCAGAAATCAATCATGACAGAATGTCTGAATATTCAACAAGACGCCCCGATTTGATGAAATGATCAAGGCGTTGTGTTTGATAGACTCCCAAGGAGTTCAAGATGTAGGCTTAGAGGCTGGTATCGGATTTCGATTGCTACTGCATCTTGTAGGAGGTTTTCAAAGGATCGATGAGAGAACTGACAAACAGTCTACCAAAGTAGCCCCCCAACCAGCAAACGGATCCTGAAACTATTTCAGAAAGGATGATCGTAGATTAGCTCGTGTGGTCACCTTCCTCTCGATCTTCAAAATCCTGGTTGCTGCCAGATGGTGACCCAGGAGGCACGATCCTGGGATCTGGCCCCGACGTCTTAGACTTTTGAACGTGGAAGTAACGGATAGAAGGGGAAACAACCGACCGTTCCCGAGATAGGTTTTAGTTCGTCATGGCCCCAAGCGTTGGCTTTATAACCTTCCCAGACGTGTTGAAAGGCACGTCTGACCCAGCTCTGTCGTTCTACTCGAATGGCTCGGTCCGATTCGGATTCCCAGCCCGGCCGATCGAATCCAGACCATTGAACCTTGGGCAGTCGACCGTGTTTGATCCGTGTCCGATCGGTCCAAACGAAACTGGTATTCAAACCAAATATCTTTTCCTTCGGGATCGGAGACCTCATCCAATTAGGTTTATCCTTCAGGAGTTCAGCTGATGGCCAAGGTGGGATGGGTGGTGGAGAGCTTCCGCGATCGGGATCGAGAGCATCGGCAGATGGAAATCGATTCTTACTGAGTCGATTGATGAGGATCACACCGGTTGAGGTATTGGCGGACCAAGGGAATCTAGGATCGTGAAGCTGTTTGGTCGAGCCTCTGGGATTGAATGGGTCTCTGAAGGTCTTTTGGAGGATTGGTAAGCTCATGAGGCTTTGGGGACCATGATTCTGGTTGATATCGGATTGGGCGGCATCGTCGGTGGGACCAAAGGATGGGATTCCTACCCGACCGAGGTCATCGATTCGAAAGTGGGGATGTTGGGGGGAAGCTTTAAGGTGGAGTAAGTTTGAGGAATCGTAAGGGGTGGAGCTGAAGAATAGATAGATCGCAAGACCGAATGATGAGATGACTCCCACCGGCAGGAGGGCCCAGGGCCGGGACCGAAGGAGATCGCCGAGGGCTGCCGCCGGTTCTGCCGACCGGGATGACATCCGATGGAGAGTATGTTTTGATTTGGCGCTGGTGAGTTTGTTTTATTTCGTTCGAGTCCTTGCCCAGGGGTCGATCGATATCCTTATGATCTAGGTAAGCTCGGCTCGTGTAGATAGTTGATAATCGATGGCCTCGTACGATGATGATGAAGGAGTAAATAATTTTTACTCGTCATCCACGTCGCTCAGATCGATTAATCAACCCCAACATCGATCTCGATCTGGGTACTTATTTAGATGATCTCACGCCGAACTCTATCCAGTCTAATGCGAGTAAGAGCTCAAGATGTCGGTGAGGCTCAGCACCTTAGACTGTCGTCGAGCCAGTCTGGAAATCGTTTATCAGGCTCTTCTCATGGACCTGGTCGCGAAGCCAGGATGGTCAACAGGCATCAGTGATGAGATGGTGGAACTGATCAAGGCACGAAGGAGGTGTGAGCTTACCAATACCGATGTGGATAAGTTGGAACTGTGGATGTGATGGTCACCAGGAGATCGATAGTCTCACATCAAATGCTTCTTCGTCGATCCAAGTTGCAGACTGACCGACACGAAGCAGCCTGTGAGTGGCCTCGAGGATTTTCTTACGTATGAAGCAGCTTCGAGATCACTCTATCCTCCTCTTCCTCAGAGATTCTCGTCCAGTCCTTAGCCTCTCTCTGATGATTTTTCTTAGCCCACGATTCTCTAGCTAGAACGTGAGGAAATGGGGGATTTGGGGACCAGTTGGGGATCGGTCATAGAAATAGGAAAGCACGCCAGACTAATGACGACCGTACAAGAATCAGGATGTGATGGTTAAGATTCTCTTCTGGTGGACTAACGTGTCCAACTTGGGTCTCTTCCCTCTTGTAACCAAGGCCTCCGGTAGCAGTCAGTGCCGCCAGCTTAAAACTAACCATTTCCTTATAATCCTCTGCAATCACTATAGAAATCAAAGGAAACTTCGTCGTCAAAAAATACATCCTTACATATATCTATTTATGCACAAGAATCAAAAATCGAATCGAATCCTCCTAATCAGCGCTCTATCGATCCTAGACAACCACGAATGCTTTGAACTACTGCTGGAATTCTTGGTCAACACCAATCGATTCAATCATATCACGGTTCAAAACCCCATGTTCCTAAGGTAACCAATAACCCATCTCCTGACACTCCGATCCATCCATTTCGTTTCCTTTCTTTTAAGTGTAATCTCGCGGTTTCGCGTTGTATGAGAGGAAAAAGAGAAGGAAAACCGAGAGAGAAGGAAAGAAGGGGGAGGAGGAGGTGAATAACAAGCGGTTGGTTGTGACCACTCTAAGAAATGGACCGCCGGGAATGGTTGATGTATGGTGTGTCCACTGAGTTTGGTCGGGTCGTCAACTCAGTGGTTTTTTTTTTATTAAACCCCGGTTGGCGGGTGCTCAAAGCCGCGTGGCGGTTAATCCACCGCCGCGCTTTCTGTCAGGTGGTCAACCGATGGGGATGTGCCATCAACTTGGCCGTGGCGGCTTTCGACTGAAGCTGCCAAGAGTCAATGGGAAGCCATCCTATGGGTCGTAGCGGCCATGAGGATCACAACAGCAGCGAACTCGTGTCTTGTCGCTCTGAGTTGATCAACGGCAAAGTTGGGTTGATGACCCGACAAGATGGGGCCCCCTTGGCTACTGCCCCATCAACCGATTGGGTCCGGCCATCAACCACAGCTTGTCACATGACCAGCCGGAGTTCGCAACCCGACCAAACTCACTGGATACACCATATGTATCTTGCTAAGTGTTAGAAGGAAAAAACCGGAAATTACCTTGTCCTCATTTCATAGTGTCAATCCTCCCCATATATATATACTATTAGGGCGTATCAAATTTAACCAAACCCGCGATTTTTTAATGGCGGATTTCAATCCAAATCTGCCATTTCAAACCTGCCATTAAAAATCAAAAAAAAAACCCACTCATTTCACATCAGACGTGTCAAAGTTAACATGAAATAAGTGGGTTTTTTCTAATAAAGTATTTAAAGGCTTCCGCCACCTGTCCATGTCATCCACCCCTGGCTTCTCACCTCCTTCTACCTCCAACCTCATTGCAAATTTTTTTACCTCCAGCCTCATCATCAAAAGATTCACCACTCTCATCACTCTATCACTCTCATCATCACTCTCATCAATTTATCACCCTCACCACTTGATCACTCACCACTTTATTGCTCTCATTGCTTCATTGGTCTCATTGCTCTACCTCCAACAAGAACTTGTACCTCCAATCTCATCCAAAGAATCCAATCATTGTTTTATTGCTCTTGTCACTTTATTTGTCAGCTTTCTACTATGTACAGAGCAACCTGTCATAGCAACACAAACTATAAAAAATAAGAAGATCTAAATTAACAAAAGAAGGAGTGAGAAATCCATAAATATTATTAAAGAAATGGAATCCTCACCCAAAATTAGGTAGGGTCACTCACTGACCCCACCCTTGAAATCCAAGTCCTTACATTTTTAAAATAATTAAAAAGAAAAGTACTAAAAAGTACAACACCAGTATGGCACCTTTTTTCCATTTTAACATTTCACACGTGTTGTCACGTATAGGTTTTACACCTAAAATTCACTCAGAATTAAGGTGTTGTGTATATTTTAGGAGTTACACGCAGAAATGTGCTATGTCACAATTCCTGCATGCAGCGCCGCATCATTACATACCCCTACGTACTCATAGTAGCAGTTTCCTGCGTACTAGAGACCCTTGTGCAGCTAATTCTGCCACGCACGCAGCGCATCCCACCCTGCGTGCATCTGAACTGACTGATCCCCGCGTTTGGATCTGTTGTGACTAATCTGACAACCAGGTACTGCTCAAAAGAGCTACAACCTAATTAGGGTTGCCTGGCATATGTAACAAGTTGACATATGCATTAGTAATAATCTAAAAAGATCAAAACTTAATTAAAATTAATAAAAATTAAGTTTAGAACATTTTTTTAATAATAAATTAAAGATCAAGGATTACCACATAAATCATTGACTCTGATCTTTGAAGACCACAAAACACTACAAGGAGTGTTCATAAAAATTAATAAAAACTATCTATGTAATCAGCAGATAATGGAAAATCAGTAAATGTCCACACATGTTCACTTAAAAGGAATACTAATAGTACAACTGAAGGATGAGTGCAGAATGATCAAATTTACACCATAATAGATTAACAGATCCTGTGGCTATAATAGTACAGAAATCCAGCAGATCTAAGTTCAGCTGATTAACAGAACCAAGTGAACGTGCTAATATTTCTCTGACTGGCTTGCAAGCCGCAGCCCATGAGCAGAAATCTCTCTACGCGCCCTGAGAAGCTCAAAATCATCCCAAAAAGGTATTTATACAGACCTCTTTGGATCCATTATTCCATCATCAGTTTACCAGGAATTATTATTATCAATCAGACACCGTGTCATTGGTGGTCAAGTGCTTATGAAGAATCTAAGCAAGTGGTTTATGAACAAGTCTGTAGTATTATTATTTATTTCTTAAAACCAATCAACCCTTGAAGTTTAGTCAGGCAATCCACCCCATCTGCTCTGAAACCCTTCCTATTATTGCAGGATTTTTGTGGTAAAGTTCTCAGAGTGAGTGTTTTGCTTCCTGTCTTGGCCATTGTGCTGTTATGCCCGGCCATTAGTGGAATAAGCCCTTTCTAAGGCATCCATCTTCATTCCAAGGTTCTTAAACTGCCTAAGGAGGCCCCTTGAAGAGAGGTTGCTTTGTCTGTAAAGACCCCCAGTAGTATAATACTGTGGCCTCTCTTTTATATACATATTGAAAACCTTTTATTACCAAACCAATTAAACCTTGCAACTTCTCTTATTATATTATGTATTTGAGCCCTTAAGCGTTTATTTTTGGAATAATAATTATTATTATTATTCCAGTATTTTTATCGCTCTCCGTAGCTAAAGGACTGAAAGGTTCCTGGTATCAGAGAGCTGACATTATTGCTCTCATCACTTCATATCTCTCATCTCTTTATCTTGCTTGTCACTTTATCCCTCTCATCACCTTATTGCCCTTACTCTTTTCAAATGGCCCCTCAGCAAACCTCCCCCCGCAAGTCCCCACAAAAGCCCAACACACCAAAGCAAACATTGCCAAGGAACTCCACAACAAACAATCCTCCCCCATAAGCTTCCAAGGGCTCAAAGAATCCTCCCCCATCAGCTTTCAAGGGCTCAAGTCAGCTCAAGAGAGCTGATCACATCATCCTGGTCAACTGCCACAAATTTCCTCAAACTATGATGACTGCTTTGGATCCAACAATGAAACACGTGTTGGCCAACCTCCAACCTCTAAGGTCAATGGTTATCTCCTGATGGCTGATGAACTCAAGAAAAAAAAACAAAAGGTAGGCTGGATCTGTCATCCAAACTGATGAGGGAGCGATTCAAGAATTATTGAGCCAAGTACAAAAGGGCCCACTCCATGTCAATCTCCACCGGATTTGGTATCACCAGCTCTGACAAAGCCAAGGGAATCAACTTGGTGGTTGATAAGTTGGACTCCATTGGTCCTTTTTATATTCAAATGGATGAAATCTTTGGAAAGAAGGCCAAAATCACCACCCTAGCAGCTTTTGATGCCCAACAATCCAATTCAGTTGATGCTGAGGACTTGAATGGGGATGCTCATCCTAGCAATGGTGATCCTAAAGAAACCTATGAGTGGCCCCCAACCCCCGCCAAGGAGGATATTCAAAGGCAATCAGCTCCAATCACATCTACTTCTGCATTGATTAAGGATTCAAACCCAACCTTGGACCCCTCCCCTCCTTCTTTGGATTGCTCTCTTCCTGGGTTAGCAGATTTCATCAACCTTGCTGATGCAGAACAAGATACTCCTCAGTCTCCATTACCCTCAAAATTGGTTCAAGTAAGGAACCAAGCTCTTTTCTCTTCTTTCTGGTTAATCCTGACTGATTTATATTGTAAAAAATTAGGCTCATCCATTCCAGAGTGGCCAAAAAATCAAGCCAATGGGGCCTCCCACATTGCCTTCAAACACTAGTGACAAATTTCAGACTCAAACCTCCTCTGCCAAGGTTAAGCAAAAGGCCTCCAATTCCATCAATATCAACCCCAAAAGTCATCAAAAGAGGAGAAACACTTCTGGTTTTTTAGGCTTTGAAGAAATCATGGAGAAGCAAAATTCATGTAAGTCCATTGGTTGAATATCCTTGCTTTCAAAATCATGCTCATTGATTTTCCCCCCAAAAAAATGTTGGCTGAAGACTTCAACCTCAACCTCCTAGTTAGCCGCATCTAGTGTGACCTTCCCGCAGTCAAGGATACGCAGTCCCAGATACGGCACCTCGCACAACTTTGACCTCAACCCGGAAGGCTTGCTTTTGGATTTTCCTATCCGGTTCTTCTTTTGTCATCTCTGTCTGCTTCTGCTCATTCTACCTCCATCCCTTTCTTTATCTTATCCCTCCAACTTGGCTCTTCAACTCACTCACCAAGAACCAGCAGGAAGCCCAAAGCTCAGGAGGAGCCCAAAGCAACTTAGGAGGAGGTATTGATTAGTTTCCTACGCTCTCTATCTTTTTCTTCCATTTCTCAATTTTCCTTTCTATCTCGTAATCACAATCCTTGTGTCAATCATCCAAACAATCAAGACCTAGCTCGCGTTCAACAACACCTTCAATTGAGCTCTCTGGACCGCTGGACTGTGCTTACTGTCTGATCTACGGGTGACTACTACATGTTTGATTCTTTTCATTTCTACCAAGTACTAGTTACTTATTTCTCATTTCTTTTGTCACTGTGACTGTTAAGGTACCCTTTATTGTTACTACATTTAAGAACAGTGCTGCAATAAAGATTATCCTTATCTCCTTTCAAAAAACAGTCAAATCACAAATTGAATCTGAAAAACTTGAGTTTGAAAAGCAAAAGTGGGATTGTTAACTGGATATGAATGTTCAAAAGCAGAGAGCCAAGAGTTTGGCTCATCAACAAAAATGAGATGCTGAGTGGAAGTTGAAAAAGGCTGAGCTAGAGTTTCAAAAAGAGGAAAAGGAGAACCTCTGACAGCAAGCCCAACTGGAAAAGGAGAGGGAAAAACTTGCAACCAAAAAAAAAAGGATAAGGTATCATTAGCCTTGGCTTGAATTGGTAGCAGTAGAACAGTAGATGAGATACAGGAGATTACTCAAACGCTGGGCTTGTAAATATATTTGCATGGGTGAAAGAAAAACAAAAAAGTTATTTTTGATTAAAACATCTGAGAGTATTCTTAACCCCACCAACATACAAATCTTTTTTGTTTTTATTTATATTTTTTTCTAGAGTAAATTTGGCCATTATTCAAGTCCCTACAAGTGTTTCTAGTTGTTTTATTGATTTGAAGTGACATGGCTGTTCTGTTATGCGTTGCTGTGTCCACAGCAGAAAAGGTACAGTGCTTTTACTTATTAGCTGCCCAAACCATTTTGAATATACCTTTTTGCTTGAAATCAATTCCAAAGCCAAGGTCAGGAAAAACATATTGGCCATCCAATACTTGATATTTGTCCGTATTTTCAATAAGTGGACCATTTGATTTCTTGGTTAGAACCACAAGTAAAAAAAATTAGCCAGAGATGTTGCATTTGTTGATATGAGGAGATTTGTTAAAAGAATCCAAGGTGAAGGTGATGTGTGGGGAGAAATCAAAAGGTGTAGGCTTGGAACCAAATTCCAACAAACAGAAAGAGGGGATTTTTTTGCCCTTCATGGTATCACAGTTTGATTCAAAGGAAAGTTTGGCCAAATTGCAAAACATTTGTCCTAGAATTGGGGATAATTTGTTGGCCTTAAGGTTGAGGAAAGCATACTCTTGAGGAGAAGATCTAATAGATGATTTCTTCACATAAAATAAAAATTAATCTGAAGGGTGCATTGATTTTTTGCCATCCAACTGCCCACATTTCTCCACCCCAAGATCTTGAAGGGCCAATTGGGTTGACAAATTTTTTTGAACCATGGAGGAAAGTGGTGATAAAGTTGATGATGTTCTTATCTTGTTCTGAGAGTTTATTCAAGGGTACAAATTTGATTATTGCAACCAGGGCTTGGAAATCAGATCAATTGAGGACAATTACTTTTCCACAGTGGAAGAAATGGAACGGTTTGATTGTTTTTTTTGCTTGCTCAAACTCTTTCTGGGTGGGTTTGCAGCTATTATTTTTATTTTTGGCAACAATTGAAGGGTAAAGATCCAAAGGAAGTTGTTTCCAACCAGAACATACCACCTTTTTGTTAATACCTTCCTCAGAAACCTCCAAAGATATTTTGGAATCTCTCATTTGATTCCTCTTTTGGAGAGCAGCCCTACTCTTCCCACCTCTCTGTATGTTTTTCAAGCCATCTCCTTCCATCTTGTTCCCTCCCAATCCTATACTCAGATTGGGGTGAGGAACAAGGATAGATTTGAATGTTTGTGTAACATTTTGAGGGGGTGGGAGAAGAATAGGATGTTCCCCAAAAGAGGTCAAATTTTTTCCAAAAAAAAAAAATGTCATTCAAATAGAAATTGTTGGTGAAACATGATTGAATAAAAAAAAAGAAATCAAAACTGGACTTGAACCAAGGGACACCAGAATCTGAATCTCCCCCCAAAAAAATTGGCATGAGTGACCCATGCAACACACTGACAAGAAAATTTATCAAAAAAAATTAAAAAAAAACTTGCCCTCCATGGAAAAGAACACCTGAATAAATCAAAAAAGATTCTGTTGGCTTTGGGTTCAGTCCAGAGACACCTAAAAAGAAAAAAAAATCAGGGGAGGTCAGCACCAAAGAAAACCAAAAAAATTGGTGGAGAAGACTTGATAAATAGCCCAATCTCTTGCAAAACAATCCATTGACCAATTGATTTCCAATTGATTGCTTGATCAATTGAAGAAAAATCAAGCAATTTATTTGCAATTGATTGGTTGATTGATTTTCAATAAATCAATCAATCAATCAAAATGATCACAACCAATTGATTGATTTAGTTTTGATTGATTGATTGAAACAAAAACAATTGATCAAAACCAGATTGATTGATAGATTCCTAATCAATTGATCAATCAATTACAATTTTATTGAACAATTGATTCCTAATCAATTTATTGATTGATCATGATTTGATTGTTCAATTTATTGTTCAATTGAATCCTAATTGATTGGAGGGGGTTGGTCAAGCAAGGCAGGAGGAGTAGGAGGAAGGGGGGAGAAAGAGAAGGGAGAGGCCTACAAGATGAGGAGGGGGATGAAATTGAGATGAGGTGGAGCTGAGAGAGAAGACCTGGGGGGAGTTCAAAGGAGAGGTAAGCAAGGGTGGATTAGTGAGTGAAAAGAAAGAGGCAAGGGGACTCACTGAGTCTGTTGGTGAGTTGGATGGTGGATGTTTTGGGGAGCTTGGTGAGGTTGATGAGGCTGGTGAGGTTGTAATGGTTGCTGAGGTGAAGGAGGTGATTTGATGAGGAGGAGGAAGGAAGGTGACCGGTGTGTGAGTGGGGTGAGGTGGAAGTGTTGGAGCCGTGAGGTGTAGGGGAGAGGTGGATGAGCTGGAAAGTGGTGGGGAATGAGGTGGAGGTGTTTTTTGATTTTTTATAAGTCCACTAAGAAAAAAAAAACAGACTGAGCCTGGCTACTTGGGTGAACAGTCAACAAAAAACTTACTGTGGAGTTATTTTTCACATATCTAAAAATCAAACATTACTCATCAAAGCAAGCAAGGGTGAGAGGACAAATCTGCTCTCTCATGCAAGAAGATGAGGGAAAAGATGAGACAGGGATGAATTGAGGTGAGTCAGGAATATCATCTTCAAATATTTTGTTCCATTCATCTTTGATCTTGGCCATAAGATTGTGAAGGATTACACAAGTGATAATCCAGTTGATGAGGATATTCATGTCTTTGGGGTTTTGAATCTGGTTTTGCATTTCCCTTAAGCTGGCCCATCTTCCTCAGGACTCCTATGGCATGCTCAATTCAAAGCCATGATTGGGCAAGATGATAGTTGAAATTGGTTTTTCCCTGATTGTTAGATGAAATGTTCCGGTATGCTGGAACAAAATATTTGCCACTAGCATAAGCTGAATTTGCCAGAAGGTATTTATTGTGGTCAAAGAAGTTCTCTGGTTTTTGGGAAATCCGCATCCAATTGAACAAATATGAATCATGACAAGAACCTGGAAGGCCAGCATGGAGGGATATGAAATTCTTGTTTTTATCACAAACAAGTTGTAGGGCCATGGAGTATCTAAAAAAAAATGAAACATATTTGGTAAGTGGTGTGATCAAAGGTTTTATCAAAGTCATTGGAAAAGAAATGAATCAGTTGCCTTTTTTGCAATCAAAATAGTGGTTGCAATCTAGCTTGGGTTTTTGACTTGAGAGGATGGTGGTTCCTTCAACAAACCCAATGCAACCTGTAAATTCTTTGGTCTCCATTACTTGAGATATCTCCTTGTGTTCTTCTTTGGTTGGCCAAGAAAGGACCAAGCAACGGAAAGGTAGGACAGCAATCATGACTCTTTTGGTGTATAAGTCAATGCTTCCATAACTGACTGAGAATGGATTTTCCAATCAATGGATTGCTGTCCCATTTCAATTTGATCCAAATCTACAAAGAGCAACAGCAGGTTGGATGGCAGGATTGCGTTGAGGATTCCAAGAATTGTTCTGGAAGATGTGGTGGTCTTCAATCATCTCCAAAAGTTTCATGAATGAAGGCAAGAAAGTTTGGAATAGTTGCTGGAAGCTTAAGTCAGGGATGAGATGAAGCTTTTGCCTTTCATACATATAGTTGTGGAGGGTGGGTATTCTTGGAACCATGTATTGCTTTTACAACAGAGAATTCAAAGCTAACCAAGTTGATTCCAAATTGGAGTCTGAATCAGAGTTTGAATGGGAGTCAAACAGTAGCAAAAGTTCAGTCAGATTTTTTGTGTTTTCAACTTGCTGATGGGAAGTTTGAATGGAAATGTTGAGAAAGATGGTGATGTGATGTGGGGTGATGAGATGGTGACTGGATTTGATTTGTGTGAAGATGGTGATGTGAAAATCAATAGAGATATGAAGTGATGGAGATGAGATGTGTGTGATGCAATGGAGATGCAACTGGTATGGATTTGCTGATGTGGATGGTTGTTTTAGATTTGATGGATGGTTGTTTTAGATTTGATGGATGGTGGATGAATGATGATGCATAAATGGCTGGTTTCATGTATGACCCTGAGGATCAAGATATCTTTCCTATCTTGAACATCAATCTTTATGAATTGAATTCTCCAATCATGGGGATCCACTTATGTGAATTAGATACTGCTTTCTTCAATCTAGTGAGGGACAAATACTCCCCTGAAATCAAGCTTCTGATTACCATTATGGAATGTGAATCCCCAGAAGCAGCTCTGATAAATATTTTACCTGCTTCATTACTTAAACCCTATAAAGAAGGGAGGTTTACCTTTTGGGAAGGTCTAATTTACTACAGACACCAACATTCCAGTGTATTAGTACTAAGCAACAAAGAAAATATACAACACATACTCTAGGAATGCCATGACAACTGTTCATCAGGGCATCTATTAACTGAAAGGAACTTGGAGAAAGTAAAACAGACTGCTTGGTAGATAGACTGGAAAGAAATCACTATTAAGTATGTTACTAGCTGTGAGACTTGCCAAAGATCTAATAATGTTAAGAAGTTTCTGTAGCTTTGGTCTAGAATACAAAAACTCAAATGGTTATTGCCATGATTGGGTAAGCCTACTCCCATCTCTAGAGATGGCTTATAACAGCAGTAAAAATTCTACTACCAAAGGAGCCCCTTACATACTAGAAAGAGGATGGATTCCAAAAATCCCTAGGAATAACTTAAACTATAACTTAGCCACCATTCATCCAACATCTCTTGAATTTAAGAAAATGATAGATCTGGAAATTAATCATGCTCAAAAATGTGCAGAAGAAGCAGGAGAAAACAAAAAACAAAGATGGGACAAATAAAATAGAGAACCTGAATTTAAACAGGAGATCAGATCTTGATATCCACTACCAACTTCAACAATCTAGCAGGTAACAGAAAGCTGAAACCAGCCTTTGTCAGACCATTTTTTATCAAAAAGATGCATGGCAAAAATGCTGTAGAAGTAATCTTGAGTGAAGAATTATCAAGAAAAAACCCAGTATTTCCTGTTAGCCTAGTAAAACACTTTCAACCAGGAGAAGGTAGCAACCTTCCTCCAGCAATAATCCCAATAGAACCTGACCCTGTGAAAGAAAAAGGGAAAGTCAGCAGGATATTGGGAGAAAAGAAAGAGAGAGTTCAAAGAAAAGATGTTAGACTATACTTAGTAAGATACATAGGAGAATCTGCAGACAAAGATGAATGGTTACCAGAACATAATATAACTGATTGACCAATAGATCTTAGAAAATACAGAGCCAGAAAAAGGAACTGAAACACACATGGAATTAATTTTTTCCCAACATGCTCCAGATTTTTTTCAGATATGGCCATATCTTTGAGTGGGGGAATGTCAGCTTGCTACTATTGCAGAGCAAGCTTCAAAAGTAAAAGAAATGACATAAAAATAATAATAATAAAATTAACCTAAGAAGGACTAGGAAAACCATAAATTTTATTGCAAACATGGATTCTCCACCCAAAATTAGGTAGGGTCACTAACTGACCCCACCCTTGAAATCCAACTCCTTATATTTGTAAATAATTAAGGAAAGAAAGACCAAAATACCACGGCAACACCATTGATATTTTTGGCCAATTAAATATTTCACATGTATTGTCACGTATAGGTTTCACACCTAAAATTCATTCAAAATTGAGGTTTTGTGTATATTTTAGGAGTTACAGATGGAAATGTGTTCTGTCACAATTCCGGCACGCAGACGCAGCAGCCAATGCACCCACGCGCGGCTGAGCTACATCTCTGTCACTATTTCAAAGCTGTGTATGCAGCCCCAGGCCTCTGAGAAGTATGCAGCTGTGGGACTACGGGTTGACAAAGTGACAGGCGGCCTGAGAAACCTAGGTACCGCGTAAACATGCTACGACCTACACGGGAACATTCTACATATTTAATAAATGTTCCCGTGGATAGTAGATAGTCTAAAAATACATAAAATTATATAAAAATACTTAAATAACCTTTATACATATTTTTTATTAAATAAAATTCAAAATACCAAAAATGTCGAAAACAAGATAATGACTACTTCTAAAAATATATTAAAATACTTTAATATACTATTATGAAAATTTCTGGACATAAACATTTTCGTGACATAATATGAAAACTTATGATGTAAAAATATTACATGAATACCCATGACTTACATTTTTAAGTAATTATTTTATTAAATCAAGTGAATTTCGAAAATAAGGAGTAAAATTAATATCATGACTTTACTCCAATTATTTAATACATAATGAGAAATCACCTGACCTCAGAATATCCGTAGGAATTTCTATTAAAATAATTATTAACTTACTGGGAACATTTACTAAGGATAATTAATTAAATAATAAATATAAAGGACAGATTAGTGTTATTCACACGTCAAAACATCAATTATAAAGTAGAATAATTCACATACCCTGTGAAATTAGATGCTACCCGTGTTACAGCACCAAGAGAAAGTGACAGGCTACCACTGGCCACGCTGCTAGCCTCAGTGTCCATCCCTTTGAGCCCCTGTACCCCTCAGAAGGACAATATTGGGACTCCAAAAGCTATAAATAAAGAGCTCTTTAGAGGATATTGATACCCAGAGACCCAGTTATATTTAAATCCAGACACCATTCCAAGGTAATCAAATACTTATAAGAGATAATTAAGTGATTTATGGCTTCATTCTGATTAATAATATCCATCCCCAACCCTCTTTTATTAATTTAAACTGCTGAACAACCTTATAACCCCAGTATACAGGTTTAACCCATCAGTGCACGTCCCAAACAGGTACCAAAAGGATTTAATAATGAACCAGTGAGTATTATTATCCTTTGTCTGTCGTGGAAGCTTGGTTACAAAGCCCTGCCACTCCACCTTGTATTTTATATAAATATTATCTTTTGGAAAAATATCCTTTAAACTAAAGGTCCCAAAGAAACCAGGCCTACATGTTTTCAAACTGAATTCTCTGAAGAGAGGTGTTAAAAATCCCCAATATAATTTTGGCCCCTCTATAAAAATATTTAATAATCAATTTATCTATATTGATTTATAAAAATAAACCATATCCAAACCAATTAACCTTTCAATAAGCTTTATCCAAATATTTTACAGATTTTTTTGCATTTATTAAATAATATATTTATTATTTATTCTATCACCTCTGGTAGCTAAAGGATAGCAAGGTTCTTGGAATCCAGGAGGCTGACACAGAACCCAATTTTCAAGCTCCTAGAGTCCATGTCCCTTGCAATCATTTAGCTACTAGAGGTGATAAATTAAGAATAAATTAATTATTCATGTTAATGCAGAAATGATTCATAAATAGATGGATAAAAAAAATGCAAGGAGGTGGTTAGGTATGGTTATATAGCATATTAATCAATTAATAAATTATTAAAAAGCTGAAAAGCCGGGCTCTTGTTAATACTGGGTATCTTCAACACCTTTCTCCAGGGGATTGAGGCTATGATCCAGGCAACTGGGTCATTAGGACCTTGATACCAGGCAATATTATCCAGAAAGTATGTGGTATGACTGGGCCTGGCGAGAAAACCAGCCAGAGCAGAGAGGAATACCATAATTGGTAGGCAGTTTATTTCAGGGTACCTTCAATAACTGAACTCAAGGGTAATTGGTGGGACTATTGTGATTCTTTGAGGAATTAACATGGTGAAGAATATTATTTATAAAAGTGGAATTTTAAATAAAAAGTGGAGAAGAATGCAATGAATCACTTATTATCCTAAAAAGTATTTTTTAACATATGGAAAAGTGTCTTTGTCATTATAATTGAGTAGCTGGGGGATACACAGCTAAAAGTAGGCCTGTGTCTATCCCTTTACAGTTTTTCAGGGGCCTCCATGAGTTTTATAAGGGTAAAATGAGGGGAAGAGATTATTTTCTGGGTCAACCAGTGCAGTCATGCATTCCCACAGGCTGATCTTGGTCTTGATTGGGTGGGATAGTCTTTTCAAATTAAAGAAAGATGGTGTTTATGGCATTAGTTTTGCAATAATGGGAGGGGAAATGAGCCTGAACTCCATGTATGCATCCTGTTGGTTGGTTTATTTTTATGTTTATAATTTTCTGTGAAATTATAATTAATCAAATATAGTTTTCTGGAAATTTCCAAGTTATGTAGACAGTGAAGGTTTCACTTTTTCAGGCTTGAGAATTCTGTGAAAGTGAATTTGGCCATTTCTGTGACTTTTGTAAAAAGGTTTGATTAATATTTTGAAGGATTTTCACATGCTTTTATAGAAATATTTTGAATTATCTGTAGGTTTGTTGAAATTCTTTATTGATTGGAATTTATATGAAATTTGCATTATTTTCCCACATATGTAGTAATCCCTCTGTTGTGGTAACTTTTGCTTTGATAGATGGGGGTGCAGCCATCAGCCTGTGTGCTGGCTTGAACAGGGTAATGCTTTCAGCCTTTCAAGCTTCTACTATGGTGGATCCAGCTGAAAAAAGTATCAAAATATAAAAATAAACAATAAATCACATAATTTAATTAAAATCCTGAATTATCATTACATAAATGGATTTCCCAGCTAAAATTAGGTAGGTTCACTCCCTGGACCTACCCTCAAAATTGAACTCCTTAACCCCTTAAATTAACTGTGCCAAAAAAAACCATGACAGAAAGTTGGCACCCAATGGAAACTAATATTTCACATGAAACATCAGGGAGTATCCAAGTTAAAAGTTTTAAAAAATTAAGTGGCTGATTTCAGGCCTTTCCATTTTTTTTCAAATTTTTATTTTATATTTTTCCCAAAATGAGCTATTTAAATTTTTTCAAAATTTGAACTCTGATACACCCTGTTAAGTATATTTTACCTGACTAAAATTAAGTTAGAAACTGATCTTTGTGGACATTCTAGGGGTTGTGGAAATATTTGTGTTTTTTCTGAATTCCTGCCCACAGCCATGCGCATAATCAACAGGCTTGCAACACAGATTCAGCCCTGCCTCTCAAAATTCCCATGCAAAGCTGCATCAATGCCCATTCATGGCCAGTTCACAGGCTGAAAGCTTGCCCCCATCTGTCAGGTTCAAAATGACCACAAAAACCCATGAAATAAGAGTTACAACTGACATAGGAAAGGAATGCATATGTAGCATTCATGCAAATCCATCATGAATGTCACCAAATGCTCAGATACAGCAGGCTATGACAAGAAAGAAATGTGACAAAACTTGGAAATTTTAACTGAAACTTTTGACTCAAATAATGAAGATGGCCAAAGCCCACTTTCGCAGAACCCTCAAGCCTGAAAAAGTGAGACTTTAAATGACTACATAACATATAAATATCCAGAAAAATACATTTAATTAATTAAAATATCACAAAAACTTCCACAAATAATAATAAATTCAAAAAAAAGATGTAGAAATGGTTTGCAGGATCATTCCCCCTGTCATTATCTTGCAAAAAATGTCATAAATAAAATATTTCTTGAAGTTTGAAAAGGCTATCTGGCCTACACCACCAAACACAGCCTTTGAGTCACACTTGACTGAAACTCTATCCCTAGAAAATGGTTGCTTCCCCTCCATTTTGCCCTGATAACTCTCATAGAGGCCCCAGATAAACTTAAAAGGGATAAGTAAAGGCCTCCCTTAGGCTTAATATCCCCAGAAACTCATTATTATACATGTGGTGTGGTGTCATTATATATCCTTGGGTCAGGACCTGCGTTGCGGCCTGCGCGCTCAGCATTTGGTAGGTCAGGCTCAGCAATTGGGGTGCACGCGTTCTAAGCAGTGGCTTCTGCAGGGCTCAGCGGTAGGTGCAGCAGGAGCAGCATTCCCGTTGTGGGCCAGGCTTGACTAGGGGAGGGGGGCCGCAACCCGCTTGGTTATTACGGGCTCAGGAATGGAGCTGGCCTGACTGCCTTTGCGGGCGGTTAGTTTGAGTAGTAGGAGCGGGGCAACCGCAGGGCTATGTACGCTGGCAGCTGCGCGCAAGCGCGCGCCCGCTCAAGGGACTGTGATATTTACAACGGCGCGTTGGGCGCATACAGACAAGCATGGTGAATTTCAAATAGCGCGCGGCAGAGGGCCGCGCCATGGGAAGGAAAAACCGGATGTGTGTAATGGCAGGCGGCCTGAAGGAATAGGGCAGTACGGATTAAGGTGGGGTTAGGGTTCTGGGTCTAGGGTTTCTTCTTCAATTTTTTTCAGATTGTTCTTGTGTTTGTACCTAGGTTAGGGCTAAGGGGGAGGGCATAAAACACCAGCTCCCTCAGCATGAGTTGGAGAAGGGGGAAAAGGGTTGGGGGGGGAAATCTATCATCATCATCATCTCTCTCTTTTCTCTCTCTTAAAAGGGGAATCCTCAGACCTTACAGACGCTAGAACCATTGGCTCTGTGACCTAAGGACAAATAAGTGAGGGTTACTCACTTAAGTCTCCACAGCAGGCAATTTTCAATACAGAAAAAGTTACTCATTAGGATAAGTAAGTGATTAAGGGATTGACCCGAAAATTTTATTAAAAATTCAAACCTTATAACTCAACTTTTGAACCCTGGTAAGCATTAAAAGAATCATAAAAAGCTCAATAACTACCTTTAATTTCAGTTATTGCAGGTACCTTGGTATCAAATATTTACCAAGTAAAGTATCTCAATCAAATTTTTCAAAAGGTATAAATCCAATTCAGCCAAAGAATTTCTTGATTTAGAATGTGCATATCCTGTGGAAACCATCTGATTTGGATTTTCTATAAAATTTTCAACATTTCCACTAGATTTAAAATTTGTTTTTTCATTGATGATTTTGGAAAGTAAGATTCAAGAAATGAATACATTGTTCTAATGAGGTCTTGTATTTAATTATGAACTGATATGATATTCATAGTCCTTCAAATGGTGTATTCTATGTATTTTAACTTTTAGTGTAGATCAAAAACAATTTCAAGAGCTATAAATTAATTCATTTTGGACCACTACTTGAATAATTTACTAATCATGGGCTGAACTATTGAATTAAAATGATAATTTCAAAATTCTTGAGATGAAGATTTTAGATGATATTATATGTCCTTCAGAGTAAGGAAATATAACTTGGAAGTTGGATATTTTGTACCATCACATTTTTGTGTTTCTTTTTGAAGGGATTTTGATGTGGCAATGGTAGATTAGTGAGTGTGAGATACTTTTGGGCTTAATGAAGGAATATGAGGGATCAAAAGCTCAAAGAAATGGACACTAGCACTCCTTCATATCTTGTCAATTCACTGGTTGATCTCATAATCTTGACAGTAGATTGATTGCAGATTTGACATATTTTAAGCCTTGTTTTAACCCATTTTGAGGAAGCTGCACCAACAATCCACTCCCCACATACTTATGTGACACCATAAAGTCAGATTCTTCTCTCTTGGTTCTTCAAAAACTCCCTTGAAAATCCCCCTCCATCTCCAATTGGGTATTTTCAAAGCAGCCCAAATCCCCATATCCTGACCAAGCCCAACCTTCAAAGCCTGTTGGAATTCCTCAAAATCCAATTTTTTCCCTAGGGGTAAGCGCAAACCTGCCTTCCAACCCATTGGGTATGGGCTAGTCCATGGACTGTCCAGCCTGATAAGCAACCTGATCACTGATGAGAAATGGTCAAATGAAATCACCTCACTTTGAGTACATAACAATGATTTCAAGTTACTAATGACTCAAGTAAATTCATACATGAAAATTGACCTATCTAATTGTAAGAAAGAAGGAAAAAAATGTGTCTTAATGTAATGAACATATTCTAACAGGTTTGGCTTCTCTGATGTAACATAGCTTTGAATGTCCCATTTTCAAAACAAGTTTTCAAATGGATTGGTCCTTCAGAGTGGTGGAGGTGGCTGGTAAGGCTGCTTAAAGCTATTGAAAGAGATTTTGTTTTCCGTAAAAGTTCCAGCAACAATCCCACTCCAAGTTCTGGAAAGCCAACTTGTCATAACCACATCTTGACTCAGTCTCCTCAGCCCTACTCAAACCTCAGTCATTTACAGTCCAGTACAATCTACCTTCACCCCTGGACCCACATGCTTTACACCCTGAAGGATTCTCCTGCATATCCTGCAGCCCTTAGGTAGTCTCCCAGGCATACCCGCCACATCTGTCAGCTTGCTAATATTGCAGAGCAAGCTGCAAAAGTAAAAAAATAACATAGAATAAGAATATTAAATTGGACTTGAGAAGGAGTAGGAATTCCATGAATATTATTAATAAAATGGATTCTCCACCCAAAATTAGGTAGGGTCACTCACTGACCCCACCCTTGAAATCCAACTCCTTATATTTTTAATAATTAAAGATAGAAAAGACCAAAATACCATGGCACCACTATGGAACTTCTTGGCCAATTAAATATTTCAAACACACTTTCATGTATAGGTTTCACACCTAAAATTCAGTCAGAATTGAGGTGTTTTGTATATTTTAGGAGTTAAAGATGGAAATGTGTTCTGTTAAAAATTCCCACACGCAGCCGTGGCAACCAATAAACCTGCGCACGGGTGAGAAGCAGCACTGCCACCCTGTTAGCGCACCCTGACAAGCTGTGTACGCAGCCCTGGGCATTTGACAAGTACGCAGCCGCGGGACTATGGGCTGACAGAGTGACCGGAGGCCTGAAAAGCCCAGGTACCACATAAATGTGCTTGCTACAACCTAGATGGGGAAATTCCACATATGTAATAAATGTCCCTGTAGATAGTAGATAATTTAATAATACATAAAAGTATATAAAAATACTTAAATAACCTTTATACCTATTTTTTATAAAATATAATTAAAAATACCAAAAATGTCAAAAATAAGATAACTACTATTTGTAAAAATATATTAAAATACTTCAATATAAAATTGTGAGAACTTAAATACATTAGTATTTTTTGTGAAATACTAAGGGAAATGATGATGTAATAATATTTCATGAATTCTCATAGCTTATATTTTTTATTCATTATTTTAAGTAAATCAACTGAGTTTTGAAAATAAGGAGTAAAATAAATATCATGATTTTACTCCAATCAGTTAATAAATAATGAGAACCCACTTGAAATCAGATTACCGGTAGAAATTTCTATTAAAAGAACTATTAACATTCTGGGAATATTTACTAAAGATGACTAATTAAATAATAGATATTATGGATAAATTAGTGTTATTCACACGTCCAAATATCAACTAAAAGGTAGAATAATTCCCATACCCTGTGGAAGTAGATGTTACCCGCGCTAAAGCACCAAGAACACGTGACAGGCTACCACTGGAACCCTGCTAGCCTTAGCATCCTTCCCTTTGAGCCCCTGTATCCCTCAGAAGGACAATATTAGGACCCAAAAAGCTATAAATATAGAGCTCTTTTGAGGATATTGATACCCAGAGACCCAGTTATATTTACATCAAGACAAAAATGCCAAGGTAATAAAATTCTTATAAGAGATAATTAAGTGATTTATGGCTTTAGTCTGATTCATAATATCCCCCAACCCATTTTATCAATTTAAACTACTGAAAAACCTTTTTAACCCCAGTAATAGGCTTAACCCATCAGTTCAAGTCCCAAAAAGTTACCCAAAGGATTTAATAATATACCAGTGAGTCTTATTATCCTTTTTCTGTTGTGGAAGCTTGGCTACCAGGCCCTGTCAAACCACCATATATTTTATATATATATTATCTTTGGGCAATATATCCTTTAAGAATACAAATTTAAGTTTCCAAAGTAACCAGGTATACATGTTGTCAAAGTGAATTCCCTGAAGAGAGGTTTTTAAGATCCCCAATATTATTGTGGCACCTCTATAAATTTATTTAATAATCAATTTATCAATATTGATTTATAATATTAAATCATAACCAAACCAATCAACCGTGAAATAAGCTTCATCCAAATATTTTATGGATTTTGCTGCAATTATTGAATAATATATTTATGCTTTATTCTATCAGCTCTGGTAGCTAAAGTATAGCAAGGTTCTTGGAATCCAGGAGGCTGAAAAGCTCTCTATGGCTTGGTGCATGCTCATCTCCCCATCAACTCTACCTGGTATGAGAAGTACATACTTCAAACCCATGGTACATACTCCTGGCTGGAAAAACCATACTCCAGCTCAGTACATGCCCTTTCTGGACAGGTCCATTAATCAATCTTTCAAGCCACAGTCCAAGCGCAATTGGTCAACATGTAATACCATGGGGAATCCCAGCCCCAGAACCAGTCACCCATCCTCAAGGCCTTCCCTCACCTCTCACATATGCTGGCCTCTCCTTCCCTCCTGGACTAATTCCCCTCAAGTAATTAGTATACTACTTCTTATTGGTCAGTCCCTCATCCAATAGGTTTCATCTCAGCACAAGAAAGCCAACCAGCCTACCTTACTAATTTTGCCTATCCCTCTGGTGTTACTCTTAAAGGATTCCCTTATCAATATCCCTTGGAGCCTTACTCCTGGATTCTTCTCCTTCATCATTGTCTTTAATTTACCTCCTCTCCTCCTTGCATTCAATCTCTTATCTCTATCCTGAGTTCTGTGAGCAGTGGTGCCCATGCCCTCAACCCCTTTCCTGCCAGGGGCATTTGTCACATTATACTAATTACTTCCCCTTGATTACTACCCATCTCTATATCCTAATAGACATAGTCCATCCATTCCACCTCAACCCATTCCATCTCATGGATAATACTACCTACAATATTTGTGGGCATGCATGGTAGAGATCTAAACAGTGTGTGGCCCCCAAGTTTCCAAGTGACCTTCCTGCGGAATTTATCTCCTCCCTTAACTTGGCCTTAAACCCAACTTTGACAGAATAATTTGAAGCTTCAACAGGGTTCTCAAACTTTGACAGAACTTTGAAGGCTCCAATAGATCCAATCAAACTTCAACTTTGAATTCAACTTTGAAACTATGACACTTTGACTTTGACTTTGACACTTTGACACTTCAAAATTCAACTTTGACTTTGACAATTAAACCTTCAACTTCAACCCGCTTTGATCCTCTTCAACAAACATTGTACATCCTCAATACTTTTTGAGGCCAACCCTTTTTTCCTTTTTCTCTGGTTACTTCTTCTGGGTCACTTACCTACGGCATAACTGGAAACAATGCCTCTTCAACATGCACAACCTTCCATCATCACCAGTCCAGCCCTAACCAGGGAAGCCAGAGAACATGGTTACACCTTAGATTTGTTGATGTTCTGACTCTCTCCAATCCCATGTTTTCTTATTGTCTTGTTTTCCTCTCTGTCATTCTTTTCTCCCTGCTATTCTTTTTCTTCATATCTCCATTCCTTTCCTTCATACTTATCTTTATACTCACAAAAGTACAACAAAGTCTTTTGTTCTCATTGTAAAGAAGACCTGCGCGCGGCTCCTATCTCCAGTCCTGCGCACAATGTCCAAGCGCGCTGTTGATTCTCGCGCCCTTTCTGTCTCAAGAATTCAATGGTCACCATACCGCGCCAGCTACTGCACCAGCTCAAGACCTTGAGGACAAACCAATCATTGGACATCTCTTCATCCCCAAAAAAAATCAACTCAATCAATCAACCCAATTACGTATAACTCAAAACAAAGTCAATAACGCAAGATCAATCAACCAAATTGACTAATCTCAGGATAACAATCCGCTCATCAGTTTCATCAGCAAATCAATCTGCAACCAATCAATCAAGTCATTCAGATAAGCAACCAGTCCGCTCATGGTAAGAACTTTTTCTGGCAACTTGTTTCTCAGTGCAAGAACTTACTTCAACGGTCTTAGTTCTCAATCAATCAAACCATTTACTCCAAAATGGTCATCATACTTTGCCTGGCTGCTTCTCTTCAAGTCACTCCTTCTTATTTACTCTAGATAAGACTTGCTCTTCTCAGACAGCTTGTCTCTCTGTTGGTTATTTTTGTCTTGTGATTCACGTGTGATTGTTTGTACACTTCTAACTCATACTTTCTGCATTATGAAATACAGTTGGTCTTGGTTTCCAATCATATCTTTCACAAGATTTTCAGAATCAGGACCAATCTATGCCTCAAGCTTGTGGACTTTGTGGCGTTTTTATGTAGTATTGGATTGGGAACCGCACCATGGTCAGTGTGCTCAGCATTTGGTAGGTCAGGCTCAACACTCAGATGTGTGCTGTAAGAATCAAAAAGCTTCTAGGCCCTGGAAGTTCTGTGGAGGGGAAAGGTGCTGTTTAGGCTGCCCTCCTGAGTGTTACAAAAATATTTAAATGTAACCAAGATCAAGGTCCAGAACCTGGTAAATGAGGAATCAATTAGTAAAGGATAAAGATGATAGTAGTTTGGTAGGAATGGAACAGCACTATCTGAGCCAAGATTATTTGGGAAAAAACAATTGGACAAAAGAAGCTAAAGTTTGTTTAAAGTTCAAAGAACAAAGCTGTTGCATGTAAACAATGCCCAGAAGCTAATAACTCTGGTTGTCAGCAGAAGATTGGGGATGATCAACTCAAACCCAACCACTCTCCAGGTTCTCAATGAACCTGCCCAACCCTCTGCAATCAAGCGCTTGAAGGGTACCAGAAAACTGGGGTGGCTGTAAAAGACAAAGCACTATGTTTAAGAAGCTCTAAAAGCAAACAGTAACTGATTTGAAGCAAGGATAAGCTCAACACTTCTCAAGGAGCTCAAGAGTAGGCTGGCAGAATTCAACTCCAAAAATAAATAAGTGAGATATAACACTCCAGGTCTTAAGCTTAATAAGACCCCTTCAATCAATTGTGATTGGCTCCAGAAATATGATCAAGGAAGGATCAAGACCAGTATAGTCAGAGAAAGGGATCAAGGAGTGGTATAACACACTCAAGAATTCCAACAGACAGAATTCTCTTCAACCGGCAAGGCTATTGGTTGGTGATAAGGATCAGGCCACAGAGGGGCAAAGACTAAGGATCTATGGATCAGGGGGCAATCATAGATATACCCAGGATGAGGATGAGGATCAGATTTCAATGATAACAGGGGGGAAATATGCACACACTCCCATTGATAATTTGAAAAAAGGCAAGGGAGAGCCCCTCCTTTTATGGGCCATGGGCCCCTGTAAGCTATTTACAAGTGATGACACAGATAGAGCGGAAAAAAGCAACAATCAATTTTTTTTTTTTTTTTTTTTTTTTTTTTTTAGGTTTTGATTTAATTTGATCATGGGAGAACAATGAAAGAACAACTGAAAAAAAGAAGGGAAAAAAATCAACAATTGAAAAAAAATGAAATAATGAAAGGAAATGATCAATGAACAGGGATGAAAAGGGACACCAGCCAATGCCAATGGTGGGCACAGGCAGGTGAAGGGAAGGTGACGGGCCGCACAGACAGGCTGAAGGGCCTGGGCAACCGCTGGGGTGAGCAGAGAGCTGGGGATGGCAATCGCGTGGGATGGTCTGATGATGATGATTGGTTGTTGTAGTCATGGGGGGTGCGGTGATGATGAGCATTGGATGAAGCAAGCAAAGTTCCTTGAAAACGGTCCTTGGCCCAAAAAGGGAAGGAGTAACGTCAGAGAGGGGGGATTTGAACACAGGACCGGGCGCTAGGCACCCAAGAGACAATCCTAGACGACTAGGAGAGTGGGAGCTGGAAGTTTGGGAATTTTTCCGTACTGGTCCAGAGGTGTCCCAAATAGGGCACCACATCTCTCCCCAACTTACAGACTGTCCCTAGTCTGCATCTGAGTATCTTTGATGATATATATAAAATAAGAAACTGAGGAATTGAAACAGAAAAACGCCTGCTTGATCTTGAGGGTGATTGAAAAGGGAGCTTGATTGATCCAAAGAAAAGGTCCTGGAAATGGCTGAGATAAAAGAATGAAGAAGGCGTCCCAGGTGCTCACATATGTTACATACAGTAGAGTTTCACAAAAAAATGCAGCAGATGACCCCTGGTGGTGCACAATTGGGAGGACTTACTTCTGGAACAAGTTACCTCCACAACAATGAAATTTCTTGACCTGATAAGCAGAGAACCTTCTGGCCATCTGAGTACCATCCAGCTCCTCCAAAACATATGATCCACCTCTGACTTGACAGACCACTTGATAAGGACCATTCCAGTGGTTAGAGAAAAGCTTTCCCCACTGAGTTTCCAAGGATCAATTATAAGCTAAGACTAGATCCCAAGGATTCAAGGGATCCCTGATTTTATTGGGGTGCTTATCCTCCCAATACTGGCCTGATTTTTCTCTTGAATCCATCATCTTCTGATAAGCTTTGTCACAAACATCTTCAATTTGCTCCAGTTGCTTGGATCTGGAAAATAATAGATCAGTGGTGGAAGAAACCTTTTCCCAAGAAATACCTAAGAAATATTCCATTTCCAGATCAAGAGGAAGGACAGCCCTTTTTCCAAAGATAATTTCATAAGGTGAGTAGCCAGTGGTTTGTTTAGTTGAAATTCAATTGGAGACGAGTACCAGAGGAAGAAATTTGCAACAATTCTTTCCACTTTCACCAGCCAGCTTGACAAGGGCAGCCTTCAAAGGAGCATGGCTTCTTCCCACCATGCCTTGACCTTCAGGATAATAAGGAGTGGTCACCCTATGTTGACCAGGAAGCCATCAGATCATTTCAGCCAGTTTGCCGCCAAACTCAGAGCCACCATCAGTTGAATAAGATCAAGCCAAGCCACAACAAATTGTCCAAGTCTCATAAAGGAAGGCTGCTACTGATTCAGAGCTGAGTTTCTTAAGGAATTTTGCTTCAACCCATCCAGAAAAATCATCTCTAGCCACTATGAGGTACTTAGCTCCACCAGCCTTAATATGAACCACATCCATAGCAATTATTCCAAAGACAGCGGACTCTCCAGTGGGATAAAAAATTTCCACTGGGCGCCTAAGATCATGTTTCTGACATACTTCACAACTCTTGCACCATTGAGAGACTGATTTCTTCAAGGATGGCCACCAGAATTTTTTGGATATTCAACAATAAGTTTTGGTTTCCCCACGATAACCAAGGCCTTCATGGAGACTTTCAAGTATTGAATCTTGTTTTGAAGGGATGGTGACAACAATAACAGCACAAGGGTTTCCTCTTATCATAAGCCTAGTACCTTGGACAAAGGAACTGGAGGACTTCCTTTTGAGTGATTGAAAATCTTTATCAGAGAGATCAGGAGGACTTTGGAGAGTGGAGAGATACTGCTCTAATTTAAGCCAGAAGCCTTGTTGGAAGCCAGAATAATCTTGAGAAGAAAAGGCCAAGACAGGACAAATTAAGGGTTCCTCCTTGTCAAAATCCACTCCAACATCCAATTCTTCATCTCCAAGAGGGCGTCGAGATAAACCATCAGGAATGGTGAAAGATTTTCCAGGCCTATGGAAAATATCAAAAGAGAACAACTGGATGAAAGCCACCCAACAAGTCATTGGAGCGTCTGGAAGACTGGGGGAATTGATCATTTTGATAATGGATCCTGCATTGACTTTTAACTCAAAGTGTTGACCCCAGAGAACAGTTTGGAGCTTCTTCAACATTCGGGCCACACCACAAAGTTCCAGTTTTTGCTGGGAGTACCTGGATTCCACCTCTGAAAAAAAGAAGAGATTCATACAGAGCAGGATGATCCAAACCATTTTCATCTTCCTGAGTAAGGACAGCCCCAACAGATTGATAACTAGAGTCCACAGCCAGCTTGATCTTGCCAGACCTAGGTCCATAAGTGATCTTCTTCAAGACAATGTCTTTTCCAACAATTGTTTTGAGCATCTGAAATGATTGTTCACAAGCTTAGGTCCAAAACCATTCAGAATCCTTCCTGGTTAAGCCACACAAGGGAATGCAAATTTTGGATAGAGAAGGCATAAAGATCCAAACATAGATTACAACACCTAAGAAATCTCTGACTTCAGTTTGATTGATGGGAGTAGGCCAAGAGAGAATTTTGTTGACTTTGGATGGAGCCATCCTTCTTCCTTCCTTGCAGACCACATGACCCACAATTTCCAAAGCAGCAACACAGGCAGCCAATTTGGATCCAGAGACAGTGAGAACAGACTCCTCAATTTGAAACAGGATCCTTTCCAGAGTGGTTGCATATTCCCAGATACATTGATAGATTCCTGAATGCCAGGGTAAGCGCTCATTGTTAAAATCAGAAACTGGACCTTTAATCCTGCCATTGTCAATAAAGATACCAGCATGATCAGGGATTTCATCCTGGAGGATTCAAACCATCTGAGACTGATAGACTGCAACCAAATTTGTGGCACCTTGAGGTAATTGAGTGAGTTAGAAACAACCAAGAGTAGTATCAAAAGTAGTGAGAGGACAAGAAATTGGATGTAAGGATTTTTTGTCATAGCCACCCATAATGTCACCTAGACCATAGCAAGGTCTCCCAGAGAAGGATTAAACAAATTATTCAGTAGCAGGGGGAATACCAGAGTCTTTAATAGTAACCTTATTTAGAGGCTGGATATCATGAACTATTTTAAGTTTACCATTACTCTTGAGAACACAGAAAACAGGATGGGAATAGCTAGAAGTTGATTTTTCATATAAACCAGTTTGGACTCCTTTGCAGACCAACTTGATGAATTTGTCAACTTTAGCAGCAGGGATTGGGATCTTCTTCTTTTTCCAGGGATCATGTCCTACTACAGGGATAATGTAAGGGAGGCCATAGGATTCTTTAAAGAGACCTCTCTCTTCTTCACAGAAAGCAACAGATTTTTCCCTAAGGGCTAAGACATTTTTATCAAATTAAACTCATCAGGAAGAAGCCATCCATCTGGACCAAAGTTGACCACTTTCAGACGTTCTTCAGTGACACAACCAGAGGGGATGAATGGACTAGTAAGAGATTGAGGTAAACCACCGTAAGGATTGTGGGATAGAGGGGGGCACATAAGAGGAGGGTTGAGGTTGAGAGGCATTGGTTGGTTAACTGGTTGAACTTTTTTTTTAACTGGTTTATACTTGGTGGCAAAAGAGAGGAATCCTATCTTCCTCCAGGCATTGACCAGTGAGACCTGACTACAAACACTGAGGCCAAGTTCCAACATCTTCCAAGTTTGATGTTCCGCCTCATCCTTGAAAGGTGCCTTTTCCATAAAAGAGGATCCAAAAGCTAACACATTGCTCACATGTGTGGCACACGGTAGAGTTTTGAAAATGACAGTATTAGAGGCTCCTGATGGTGCACAATTGGGAGGAATTACTTCTTCCCCACATTGCCTCCACTTAAGACCATACTCCTTCATACCAAAACCACCAAGAAAATAATCAAGATCAGGATCTAGTTTAGACTCATTGCGGAGATTCAAAACCAGAGTAGAGGATAATTGATAAGGCTGAAGGGAAAAAAGAAAAGAAGATACAACAGACCCAGAGAGAGAAGAAATATTTTTGGAATTTTTGGATTTTTTATGTTTTTGAATTTTGATCTTATTTGGATGAGGAAGAGATGATGAGGAAAAAAAAAATATTCCCCTGAGGTTTAAGTTGATCCATAAGTTGAAGTCCGAGGCTGAGAGGAACTACAACTATCCGTAGGATCAACTAATCCAATGAAAAATGAGGCTGAGAGGAATGAGAGTTGTCCTTCTGCTTTCCCTTTAGAACTGTTTTGGGAGAACAACCAGGAAAATCTTCTTCCCAACAACCAGAATCCAAGGAACAAAGCAGAACTTCAATTTTTCTTCCGTCAGCATCAGGGAGAAGGATTCTCTCCCCAACTTGATCAGAAAAAATCAGGGTAGCACCAAAATCCATTAAGAACGGTTGGCCTAAGATCATAGGACCTTCCAAACAAGTGATCCAGAAGTGACAAGTTCCAACAATATTTTGACAAATTTGAACAGGAACATCCTCAGCAATACCAACCAGTTCACATGACTGATTCCCTATACCATAAACCGCAGAGGTAAAGCTGACCCTTGGGCTAAGCTTGAGTTTGCAGGCCATAGCATCTGAGATTAAGTTGAGCTGAGAACACAAATCCACAAGAAGAGAAACTGTTTTAGCCAATTCACCAAGATAGCAGTGAAGAAATCCAAGAGGGCAGGAATACAGATTGGAATCTGGAGGGGGATCTGTTCCACCAGAGTCCTCCATCAAAGTGCCAGAAGAGACCTTCAATTTGTCCGGACCAATTTCCACATGTCAGCAAGAAACCCATTTCTTCATGCCTCCAGCAACAGATGGAGAGATAGACAGCAGTTCAGCAACAGACAGATCAGGGATTTTGAGATCAGAAATTTTCTTTAATACTCCTTCCACAGCATTAGGGTAGTCCTTGGAAATGCCCCTCTCAAACCAAACTTTGGGCTGGGTGGAGGGAGGAAGATCAGGTGAGGCAGGTACTGGAAGAGGATCAGAGGATTGAGGGTGTTGACCAGATTGAAGAGGAGGAGAAGGATCAGAGTGGTCCTGGAACCTTTCCATGAGTGGTTCCCTTTCTACTTCCATGTCTTGCACATCAGAGGAAGGAGTCTCAGGCAAAGATCAACGTTTGACAGGTTTTGAAGGATTGAAGATGGAACAGGAGGAGACTTGTGAGGTTTGTGTTCCTCATGGCGTTTCCTATCTGGATCAGATTGATAAGCACCAGAGAATCTGGAAGAAGTGATAACTGGAGGATACCAAGGTTGAAGAGTGCCACAGGATGATTGAAAATCCAAGGAGACCAGAGATGCCTTCTTGGGAGTTGGTGGTTGGTAAGAAGCCACCACATGACAGATTTGACAAGATGAGTCAAAAGGGATCAAAGAACCATTAGGAACAAAGAAATTATTTCCCTTCTGCTCTACTAATGTATCCCCCTTGTACTTCTGGAGTTCAGGACATCTACCAGTACCATGGCCTTCTCTATTACAGTAATAGCAGACTAAGGTGGATTTAGGAACAGAATTAGCAGGTTTAGGGGTAGCTAAAGAGGATATTTTCTGATCTATTTTTTTTCTCAAAGGGCTGAAGTAGCTTAGTAATCTCATCTATGGTAGCAGTATCCTTATTGGCCTGAGGGCTTAATTTAGGTATGCGATTTGCTTCCATCTTGTTCATGATTTTGTTGGATCCTTTGAAGGAAGGAGCATAGACTGGTTCAGTGATCCTGGGCTTTTCAAAAGTTAAAGCAATTTGGACTTTTGTGAATCTGTCAACCACATTCCTAAGGACCAGAAAGACAGGGAGTTTGAATCAATTATCCCTAGTAGTTATCATGGATCCAGACTTGACCAATTCATCCCTAATCCTTTCCTGACTCCTGGCAAAAAAGATTGGAAAAATCAAACTCCAATTTTTTCCACAGTGTCAATGTGATTGTTCCTGATAAGATAAGACTGAATAGGATCCTGAAACTTTCTGAAAGACTGATAATCAGAGGCTGAAGAGACACCACCATTGGAGATCCATTGAGAGACCAGAGCATCCAAGTCCTGTAAGGTAAACCTAGCCACATCTATTTTCTCCCAATAAGCCAACATAGCCTCCTTCAAGAGCCTCCAGTTATGAGTTTTGAATGCATCAAACAATTCAATCACTTCCATAACTTCATCAGAGGAGATAAAAAATTGTAACTGATAGGCCATATCATGTTCACTTGCACCATCCACTTCAGCAGCCATTTCATAGGAGTCCAATAATTGTTCCAAGTTTGTTCCATTGAAGCCTAGGTTCTTGTTCTGGGGTTTGATCTTGACCATCTTGGTGTCACACGACCACCCCACGTACTATAGGGCAATTCTTAGATGATCATGAGCGCGGAGGAATGCTGAGTGCTAGGGCAAGTGCAAATAGCAAGACTCAGTTGCAAAGTGCAAACTTAGTGATGCCACTAGACAAACGGCGAGAGGAATGGAGTGTGTTCCGAGGAGGGAAACTCAACCTGAGTCCGATGTGATAACTGGGTTTTAGCAAAATGCAAGAATGTATGAAATTAACTAACTGAGGAGACAATCATCAGGCAAGGGGGTAGCCCTTATAAGGTAATCCAAAGTGACTAGATACAACCTGATGGGGAGCCAACTACAGTTGAAGGCGGTGAGGCAAATGAGTGACAGGAAGGGGATAGGAAATAGAGCAATAGTACAATCATATCCAAGGCCATGGCGTAAGTGCAAGACAATAGAATCTGAGTGTACAAATGTATGATTAATTGAGACAGGAGCGAATGATGTTGAAGGTAATACGAATGAGAAGTAATAGTGTATGCAGGATAGGGACTAGTCCAATTGCAAACTGTACAGTAATGATGGCTTAATTAGACGTAGATGCGAACTAACAAAAAGTGCGTGACCAGAGATGGAAGTCCAAGGCTGTTGATGGGCCAGGGAAGGAGATTGGATCTTGTAATGGATGGCCGACCAGTATGGAGTTAACCACAAAGTTTGCAAGTATGTAATGAGTTGGTCGCCAAGATTGGAAGGTCAACGCGAGCCAGAGGAAGTAAGCGGATCCCAAGATTGGAAGGTCAACGCAAGCCAGAGGAAGTAAGCGGATTGCACCATTGATTTTGTGCTTTATTTGTGTCACGCTTATAGACTGAGGTAGATGGTACTGAGGAGAGGACATGTTGAAGTGATGAAGACAATAATCCCTAAGTGCGAGGCGTGACAGTTGCCTGGGTATAAAGACGCGAGCTCCTGCAAGCGTTCAGATAAATTTTCCCATTGATTTCAAGTTGTTGATAATACTGTATACCCTTTATTATTATTTACTTCATTACTTGTTAGACTTATAAGTTATATAAAATGTTGTCATTGTCATCCCGCCGTTGCAAAAACTGTATTTGGCAAAACAAGCGGTGTATCCCTAGTACTGCCATCAGAGGTCTTTGAGGCAAGTGCGAGCAGTGTTGTCTTTGCAAGGTCGCTTGTAACTTCAACTTCCCCATAAATAGCAAGTCCTCTGTTGATGCTCCCATGGAGTCATTGAGGGAGATGCGGAGTTGTAGGTCTGCGCCAAGGGGTAATTACAAGATACCACCATTGCCAGAGATTGAATTCCTGGGTACTTGAGTTTCTGGTGAGTACTAATTGGGACTGACTAGTGATAATAAAGGTAGTGACTAAATTTCACTAATCTTGCTAGTGTTGCCCCGTTTCTGGAGGTATACCACAAACACACCACCGCCACCACCACCTTATTGGGGACTGCCTACTGAATTTTGGGGAGTCCAGATGAATACCAAGGTGCAAGATGAAGTGCAAGGTGCGGAACCGGTTGGGGTCATAGCCAAGGAAGTGAGGGAGGAAGGAAGGAATGAAGCGGAAGGAGAATTGGGAAATGGAGAAGATGGAGACGGAAGTGGAGGAAGAGAGGGAACGGAACGAGAAGAGGGAGCTATAACGGAAGGAATGGGAGAAGGGAATGGAGGAGATAGAAGGGATGGAATGGATGGAATGGAAGGAATGGAGGGCCAAGGCAAAGCAAACCCTTTGCGAGTCAAAGTGCCAATCAAGACTGATGCAAGGGAATTGACGGGAAATGTTGGGGAAGGCTTATCAGGAGGCCAAAGGAAGAGAGCATAGGAGGAGCTCCTGGAGGAAGGTGGATGGAATGCTTGGCCAAAGCAAGCTCAAATTGCAAAGTGCAAGGAGATATTCAAGAGGCACATTGTAACGGAGGTGCTGGTTCTTCAAAGGATGTCATCATTGATAAATGATGAAGACCTGGATGCCTTTTGATCCATGGTTGCAGAGTTGACCGCTAATTGGGAAGATGCAGAGAAAGAAATGAAGGAGACTTTGTAACTATTATATATATATATATATATATATATATATATATATATATATATATATATATATATATATTTGTATAAGGAATGGGAATTTTATTTGGTAAGAATGAGACAAGGATGAGAAGAAGGAATAGTGCGGTGAGATGGAGGGGTTGATTGATGGAATGGGATTGGATGAGATGGAATGTGGAATGGAATGGGATTGGATGGGATGGAATCATGATTATCAAGGTTTACAAGGGTAGCTTGCATGGAAATCTCAAATCAGATTGGGAGAATTGCAAAGGTGATGGGCTGGTTCCCACAAGGTGCGCTCTTCGTTGGACTGGAAGCCAAACCATTTGAAAAGGTATTGAAGTTCACCTTTGTGTAACCTGGAATCCAGAATACGGCTTACTTCCCACTCTTGATGATTGAGGACAGTGACCGGTTTGGGAGGGGGATGAGTCTTGCCCGGGTATATGACTCTAGCTGGCTCTAGGAGAGACACATGAAAGACCGGGTGGATACCTTTCCATTTTGCAGGTAAAGTAAGTTTAAAGGCGTTAGGGGAGATGACTGATTCTACTTTAAAGGGGCCAAGCTTTCTTTTAGAGAGTTTGCGGTTTGGGCAAGTACTGAAAATATTGCGAGCATCAAGCCACACTTGATCTCCTACTGCAAAGGTTGGAGCCGTAGTGCAAAGTCAGTCTGCTTGCTCCTTATAGCGCTGGTTTGCTTCTTCAAGGTTGGTTTGAAGTTGCAATTGAAGGGATTGAATTTTTTCAAGGTAATTGGTAGCAGGTTGAGAAGGTGCTATGTGAAGGGAAGAGAAAGTTGGGTTTCTACCATAAAGAGTTTGGAAGGGCGACTTTCTGGTGGAGGAATGAGTGGAGTTGTTGTAGGCAAACTTGGCTAGTGAGAGCCATTGCAACCAGTCGTCTTGTTGATAGGCCATATACATTCAAAGATATTGTTTGAGAATCTGATTTACTTGCTTGGTTTTCCCGTCTGTTTCCGGGTGGTATGCCGTTGATAAATTGCGAGTGATCTTCAAATGTTGGCATAGCAAGGTCCAGAAGCTTGAGACAAACAGAGATCCACAATCACTAACTATATTATCAGGGAGACCATGTTTGGAAAATACATATTCTATGAACAGGTTAGCTAAGTCTTCTGAAGAGGCCATCACATTACTGCGCAGAAATAAAGCCATCTTTGAGAAGCAATCTACTATTACTAGAATAGCATCATATCAACTAGAAGAAGGTAATTGAGAGATGAAATCCATAGAAAGCAAGTGCCAAGGATGAGGTGGAATTGGAAGTGGCTGGAGCAGCCCATACTTCTGGTGATTTGAGGACTTGTTATGATTTCAATAATAGCATGCGCTAACATAGTCTTTTACTTCTTTGGTCATACCAGGCCAGTAGAAGTCTCATGCAATCAATTGGTAGGTTTTATCCTGCCCATGATGACCAGCAAGCAGAGAATCATGCCGTGACTTGAAGATATCTAACTTAATGCAAGAATTATCTGGTACTACTATACAATTATCATAGACTAAGAAGTCATTATCATCAATACTGTAACTAATATCTAATAAGTTTGCACTCTTGCAAAGTTTGATGCACTTGGGGTTGTTGCATTGAGCTTGTGGGAGTTCAGAAGCCAAATCTTGTAAGTGAGCAATGATCGAACTGAGTTGGGCAGATTGGGTTGAGGAGAGTGTCCTAATGTTTTCAGGGTTGTTTTTGGCAAAGGTGCTCCCCCCCCTGGGTAAACATTGTCCCAACGTGATAAAGCATCAGGGACTACCGCTTGTTTCCCAGGGCGGTACGTGATTGTAAATTAGAACTCGGAGAGGTATTTGGCCCATTGTGCCTGTCTACGTGTGAGGACTTTTGAGCTCATGAAATACTTTAAAGAATTATGATCAGTTAAAACCTCAAAGGATTCTGTAAGGCTCAAAAGGTATGAACAACATTTCTTTAAGAAATAAACAATTGCAAGAAGTTTCTTGTCATGAATCTCATAGTTAAGCTCCGCAGCAAGCAAATTGCAAGACTCAAAAGCTATGAGGTGAAAGAGAGAAGTGGAGGAAGAGAACTGCAAGATTAATCCTGCAATTGCATAGTTGCTTGCGTCTGTTTTGACAATAGTGCAAGCCAGCTCATTGAAGTGAGCGAGTATTGGAGCAGTGGTGAATGCTTTCTTCAGAGCTTTGAACTCCGAAGCAGCCTGTTTGGTAAAAACAAAAGGAGGGTCTTTTTGAAGAAGGTTAGTAAGATTCACGGTTTTCTTGGCGTAACGCTCAATGAACCTCCGATAAAAATTACTAAAACCAAGGAAAACTTGAAGGGATTTAATGGAAGAAGGTGGGGGCCAGTCCAATATGTGTTTGCTTTTGGCTGGGTCCATCAATAGTCCTTGCTGCAAGACTACAACACCTAGAAACCAAAGGGAAGAGGAATGGAATTTGCACTTAGAGGCTTTCCCAAACAGGTCATTCTTGCAAAGTTGCTTCAGCACCTCTCGCACATGTGCAATGTGATCTTCAAGGTTCCTCGAGTAGACTAGTATATCATCTAGATATACCACAAGGTATTTACCTACGAGATTGGAGAAAGTGTCATTGACAAAATGTTGAAAAGTGGAAGGAGCGTTACAGAGGCCAAAAGGCATGACAGTATACTCATAACTGCCAAAACGGGTTCTCATTGCGGTCAAATACTCATGAACTTTCATAATTCAAATTAGGTTATAGGCACCTCAAAGGTCTAACTTTGAGAAATAAGCAGCTCCATGGAAGAGGGTGAGGAGATGTGACATAGGCAGTACTGGATAGGCATTCTTCTGGGTTACCTGCTTCAGTTTCCTGTAGTCAACACAAAGGCAAAGTCCACCTTCCTTTTTTGGAACAAATAGGACAGGTGAACTGGTATTTGAATCGCTTGATCAAAGAAATCCTTTTGCTACATTTTCCGCAATGTAGTCTTGAAGCGCAATTGATTCTTGCGTCAAGAGAGAGTAGACTGGTCCTGGTGCCGGAGGTGGGCCAGTAAGTTTGATCTTGTGATTGTAAGAATGGGATGGAGGCAGTTTATCTGCTCTTGCAGCTGAGAAGACGTCAGCAAAGTCATGATAAACTGGAGGTAAAGACTCTCAAATGATTTCTAAATCTTCAATGTCGTCATCTTTGAGCACCGGATTTGAGGTGCTTGCATGATGCAAGAGGATTAGGGAGATCAAGATACACCGTTTGGTTGGTTTCTTTTTCTCTTCAAAGGAACAGGAAAGAGGTAAGCTGGATAGGTAAGCGATGAATCCTAAATCTGAAGAGGGAACTTGGGAATGAAGGTCACGATATTGCAAATCTCCTGGCGGAAAAGTCTCATCCAACTCAATGACAGTGTCAGGTAGGCTGTTTAATTGCTGTCTGACGGAAAGATTAGCGTTATGGGGGTGCGAGGTTTGAAGGTTAATTACTCCTTCTTGCCGATTCACATCTGGATTCCAATAAACTAGGAAATCATGGCCTAGAATGGTATCATCCATTCCGGGTATAGCCAAGACAAATAAATCCCATTTGAAGCTGGGGAAATTGGAGAATGCAAAGGTCCATTTTGCCTTTTGGGAGACCCAATAAGACGGTTCAGTTGCACTACTTACTAAATAGATAGGAATCTATCTTGGAACAGGTAAGATTTTTGGAAGTGGGAAAAGATTCACTAATGAAGGAAAAATTAGCTCCGGAGTCAAGTAAAACTCAATAAGGGGTGTTGTTGGAATGGAATAGGATAAATCTTGAACTAGGAGCACCTAGTGACTCGCAAGTGCAAAGATTTACTCGCGGTGATTTAGATAATGTGTAGTTTTCCTTGCAAGTATCAGAAAAACTACAAGCTAATTTTTTGACTGCTTAGCCGCTTCACGCGCCAACCGCTTTGCACAACTGTTGACATCATGTTTTACTCCACAATACATACACAGCCCATTCTTCTCCCTCCGCAGCTGTTCCTTGTTCCGTAGCATCCTGGTTTCTTTGTCCAAGAACTTTGGAGTTTTGGTGACAGTTTTCCCCTTTAAGTTGGAGTTCAAAGTCGGGGTTGGTTTGGATTGTTTTGGGTTCCTTGTGTTTTGCTTCGAGGAGTCGTCCATCCTTGGAGCCAAGGTGGACGGTCCATGGTTGTTTTTCCGAGAGAAATTCTTGTAGTGGTAGCCATTATCAAGCTCAATCACTTGATTGATTAGCTGCTGAAGCAAGGTTGTCTTATGCCCCCCAACTGCGAGCTGTTTGATTGATTGTGCCGGTAGACCCTTTTGGAAATGGAATAGAAGAGCGGCCTTGTTCCACTGGATGCAAGACTGCAAGGTTCAAAAGTGAGAAATATAAAAGGAAGCTCTACTGTTTTCCTTCATAACTAGACTATTAAGTTTGTATTTGGCATTTCAAACTTCATTGGGGTTTCCAAACAGGGTGAAAAGTTGTTGCTCAAACCTGTCCCAGTTGTTGAGAATACACGTGGGACTGTTTCTGGAAAAAAGTTCAAGGTACGGTTCAAACCACTGCAAGGCTCTACCTCCTAAGAAGGACAAAGCATACATAACTTTATGTCTATCAGAAGGGAAATTGTTGGAGTCGTTTGAGAAGATGATTTTACAGGACTGTAGGTAGGATCTAAGATTATGAGGGTGTTCTCCCTTAAAGTGATCAGGTTGCTTCATGCCTGGAGTGCGAAAGCTAGGAGTACTCGGACTAGATTGTGGGGCACCATGAGTGAGGGCCTGGATCAAAGTCAAAAGAAGGGTTGAAGCATCGGGCTTGGGATCAGTAATGCAAACCCCTGGTCTACCACAAGTCAAGGTTCCATTGGAAGAATGATTTGAATCTGCAAATTCCGCGAGAGGGTCCGTCAGAACGTCCCGTGGAGGAGTACAAGGATCATTGAGGGGTTCAACAGATGGCGATTTAGAAGGAGGAATGGGATCTAAGGGTTGTTGGGCCTGAGGAGGGCTGGTTCTCCCTACCCAATGGGGAAGTGTTCCCGGTTGAGGAAGTACGTGACATCAAGAAGAAGAAGTCTACTATAGGTTGGCCAGCTACAATAGATGAGTTGAGTTAGTTAATTTACTGTCACACAACCACCCCACGTACTATAGGGCAATTCTTAGATGATTGTGAGTGCAGAGGAATGCTGAGTGCAAGGGCAAGTGCAAATAGCAAGAATCAGTTGCGAAGTGCAACCTTAGTTATTCCACTCAACAAATGGCAAGAGGAATGGAGTGTGTTCTGAGGAGGGAAACTCAACCTGAGTCTGATGTGATAACTTGGTTGTAGCAAAATGCAAGAACGTACGAAATTAACTAACTGAGGAGACAATCATCAGGCAAGGGGGTAGCCCTTATAAGGTAATCCAAAGTGACTAGATACAACCTGATGGGGAGCCAACTACAGTTGAAGGCGGTGAGGCAAATGAGTGACAGGAAGGGGATAGGAAATAGAGCAATAGTACAATCATATCCAAGGCCATGGCGTAAGTGCAAGACAATAGAATCTGAGTGTACAAATGTATGATGAATTGAGACAGGAGCAAATGAGGTTGAAGGTAATACAAATGAGAAGTAATAGTGTATGCAGGATAGGGACTAGTCCAATTGCAAACTGTACAGTAATGATGGCTTAATTAGACGTAGATGCAAACTAACAAACAGTGCGTGAACGGAGATGGAAAGCCAAGGCTGTTGATGGGCCAGGGAAGGAGATTGGATATTGTAATGGATGGCCAACCAGTATGGAGTTAACCACAAAGTTTGCAAGTATATACTGAGTTGGTCGCCGAGATTGGAAGGTCAACGCAAGCTAGAGGAAGTAAGCGGATCCCCAGATTGGAAGGTCAACGCAAGCCAGAGGAAGTAAGCGGATCACACCATTGATGTTGTGCTTTATTTGTGTCACGCTTATAGACTGAGGTAGATGGTACTGAGGAGAGGACATGTCAAAGTGATGAAGACAATAATCCCTAAGTGCAAGGCGTGACACTTGGCCCAAACAGTGGTGGAGGGAACAGATTCCATTTTGAAGACAGAGTTCCTAATGGGGATCCAAAAGCAGAGTTCCAAGGTGGCTCACAAGCGTGGCAAGGGTAGAGTTTCACAAAAAACAACAAGAATCCTGCCCAGATGGTGCAAAATTGGGAGGACTTACTTCTGGAACAAGTTGCCTCCACAGATCAGATCTGGATGATAAAAGAAAAAAGAAAAAAGAAAAGGATTGGATTGGATTTCAGAGTTGATTCTTCAATTTGGGACTGTAAATCCCAAGGTTGCTGGTTTGATCCCGGACCGGGGGACCAAATGTAAGACTCCAAATGGTGCTAGGCCGTGGCAGTTCTGTGGAGGGGAAAGGTGCTGTTTAGGCTGCCCTCCTGAGTGTTACAAAAATATTTAATATGTTTAAGAAGCTCTAAAAGCAAACAGTAACTTATTTGAAGCAAGGATAACCTCAACACTTCTCCAGGAACTCAAGAGTAGGCTGGAAGAATGCAACTCCAAAAAAAAAATAAGGGAGGTATAACACTCCAGGTCTTAAGCTTGGTAAGACCTCTTCAATCAATTGTGATTGGCTCCAGAAAGATGATCAAGGAAGGATCAAGACCAGTATGGTCAGAGAAAGGGATCAAGGAGTGGTATAACACACTCAAGAATTCCAACAGACAGAATTCTCTTCAACCGGCAAGGATATTGGTTGGTGATAAGGATCAGGCCACAGAGGGGCAAAGACTAAGGATCAATGGATCAGGGGGCAATCATAGATATACCCAGGATGAGGATGAGGATCAGATTTCAATGATAACAGGGGGGAAATATGCACACACTCCCATTGATAATTTGAAAAAAGGCAGGGGAGAGCCCCTCCTTTTATGGGCCATGGGCCCCTGTAAGCTATTTACAAGTGATGACACAGATAGAGCGGAAAAAAGCAACAATCAATTTTTTTTTTTTTTAAGGATTTGAGATTTGATTTAATTTGATCATGGGAGAAAAATAAAAGGAAAACTGAAAAAAAGAAGGGAAAAAATCAACAATTAAAAAACAAATGAAATAATAAAAGGAAATGGAGTCGTTAATCATGTGTACTGATGCTCCACTGTCCAGCAGGAAACAGCGGTCGTGATCTCCATGTTCAATCCACTGATTCAGTAAAGCAAGGTAGTGAGCCGAGTGAGATTCAACTTTAGTTTTCGATCCGTTCTTCTTTGCCTTCCATTTGGCCTGATTGTCTCTCCACCATTCCGGAGCCACCTCAGGATGAAGATGCCAACAGTTGGAGGCTGAATGAGTCTTGTCTTGGCCTGGATGATGAAATCCTTCAACACATCTTTTAGGTTTGGATCCCTTAGAAGAATTTGAGTGCGTTGATGTCTTTCTTCCAAACAAAGCAACATATCCCTTGGACTTCAAGTTAGAGATAGAGGATTGTGCCATGGATTCTTTTTTCAGCGGCGTGAGGTGGTTCAGTAAATACTCAATGGAGAGTTCTTTGTCTGAATGCATGATCTGTCTCTTGAAGTTGTCCATGGTGGTAGGAAACTTGAACAGAAGGAGGTACGCCACAATGTCATCAGGAAGCTTAATACCAACTTTGGCCATCTTCTTGAGACTGACTTTGACCTTAGTGATGAAGTCGACTATGTCGTCGGGGTTGAATGAGAGGTACAAGAAGTTATTGAAAACTCGAGCTTGATTTGACAATTGAGATGAAGCAAATTTTTGAATGATGGCCTTCCACAGGAGTTTAGCAGAATTTCTGTTTTCTTCCGTGAAGATATTTTTGTGAGCAGCAGAATCGAGCTTGGATATAATTAAGAGTTTGAGTTTGTTGTTGATCAAAGAATCCAGATCAGAAGTCTTGTCATTCATGACCTTTGCGCAACCCCTGACGTCCAGAATGGCGTCCATCTTTTCTTGCCATATGCCATAGTTCTCTTCACCAAGCAGCGGAATGGTTTCAAGAGCTGTCTTCAGCATTGTCTGTTTGAATTCCATGATGGCCAGTTGAATCCTTCCTCAGTCTGTGGGTCAATTCCTGAGTTTTGGAGATGTTGCTGGTGATCTGTTGAGAGAGGCCTTTTGGCTTTTAACCGTAATAAGGATTCATTGACAATTGATCTAACCACAAGACTGAGAACTGAATGTAGACAACCAGATGAGCATTACGTCAAAAGAACAGAAATGAAATAAGAGAGAAAGAGGCAAAAGAGAACCAACAGGAACTGGAGACTGCCTAGGATAAGGATGAAATTTGAGGATAATTTGTGAGGAGAGGTTTTGAGGCTGGAAGTCACTAGGTGAAAAGAACAGTTCAGAATGAGAAGTGTGTCAGACAGAGACAACAAATCTCACCAGGCAGTCTTGGGATTTGAGGTTTGAGAGATGATGCCGGTAAGTTCTGAGGTTTGAGTTTGGGATTAGAAAGAAAGAACTAAAATCAAGAGTAGAATAAATAGAAATAGGAAGGGAATCAAACTTGAAGAGGAGGATGTGAGGTAGAGAGCGTTAGGTGATGATTGCTGTTGAGTGAGGAGGTAGATTCATCATGAAGGTTGATCAATCATAATTGTTGACTATTGATGTAGACCATCTCACATCAAACAGAGTGAGAGTGTTGAGGATGTGAAATTCAATGACAGATGGACTCTTGTGAGTGACAGATGGTCTCCCGCAAGATCTGAGGCGCGCGGATGACATCCAACTAGTGAAATCCCAACAGAAATGAATGAGCAGGGATGAAAAGGGACACCAGCCCATGCCAATGGTGGGCACAGGCAGGTGAAGGGAAGGTGATGGGCCGCATGGACAGGCTGATGGGCCTGGGCAACCGCTGGGGTGAGCGGAGAGCTGGGGATGGCAATTGTGTGGGATGGTCTGATGATGATGATTGGTTGTTGTAGTCATGGGGGGTGCAGTGAGAATGAGTATTGGATGAAGCAAGAAAAGTTGCTTGCAACTGGTTCTTGGCCCAAAAAGGGAAGGAGTACCGTTAGGGAGGGGGGATTTGAAAACAGTACCAGGCGCTCGGCACCCAAGAGATGATCCTAGACGACTAGGAGAGTGGGAGCTGGAAGTTTGGGAATTTTTTGGTACTGGTCCAGAGGTGTCCCAGATTGGGCACTGCAGGGCCTTCTCTGCAGTGGCTGCAGTGGGCTCAGCAGTAGGAACCGCAGGGCTTGGCATACTGGGCATGGGTCAGGCCGCAGCCCGCCCTGAAATTAAGGACCCAGGAATGGAGCTGGCCCAACCAGGTTTGCGGGAAGCTAGTTTGGGGAGGTAGGGCAGGGAAGGAACTCACGCAGTGCGCAAAGCGGATACAGAAAAGCAGGGGGCTCCAAGTAGGGAGCGGCAGAGGGCCGCGTCATAAGAAGGACAAACTGTATGTAAGTAACGGTAAGCGGGCAGGAAATGGTTTAGTGTTAGGCTAGGGTCCAGGGATTGGGGTTTCTTTTACATTTTCTGCTGGGCTGTTATTGTGCTTGCACCTAGGTTAGGGTTGAGAGGTTGGGCATAAAGTCCGCGCTCTCAACCCCATTTCTTAGTATCTTATCTTATCTTATCTTATCTTATCTTATCTTATCTTATCTTATCTTATCTTATCTTATCTTATCTTATCTTATCTTATCTTATCTTATCTTATCTTATCTTATCTTATCTTATCTTATCTTATCTTATCTTATCTTATCTTATCTTATCTTATCTTATCTTATCTTATCTTATCTTATCTTATCTTATCTTATCTTATCTTATCTTATCTTATCTTATCTTATCTTATCTTATCTTATCTTATCTTATCTTATCTTATCTTATCTTATCTTATCTTATCTTATCTTATCTTATCTTATCTTATCTTATCTTATCTTATCTTATCTTATCTTATCTTATCTTATCATAGATGGGATCTTGAGACAAGGAAAGGGAGAGGAAGGGATTGGAAAAGGAAAATGGAAAGGAAAAGAGGAGGGAGAATGGATTGAGGGATGGATGGATGAAATGATACAGAAAGGAAAGGAAATTCATCTCTTTATTTCTCTCTCTCTCTCTCTTTACTGGAGCATCATTATCCTTACAGAAGCTAGGACCATTGATACTGGAACTGGAGGATAACTAGGGGATTTTCCCTCCCTTAGGTTCCGCATCTGGGGGTCTTGCCGGGAACTCTTCTTTTGTCTCAAGTCTCTCAAAGGTACTCAAGATGCTACCTACAGTCCATTCTCCCTCTTCTTCCTCCTCACACCATCTCCTCATCAACCCATAGGATTACCTCACATTTGATTCAACAATGCAGATGTGGGGCAATTCATCTCACAATATGAAGTGATTGCAGACTCCAAAGGCGCATTGGATTCTGACAAGGTGCGCCATGTTGTCCTGTTCATTATGGCCACGGAAGAGCTTTGGGATGTAGAAGAGATGGAAGGCTACCAGGACCTGGATTGGCCAAAGCTGAAGGGGGGCATGTTGGCAAGATGGGGGAAGCCCAAGCCTTGTTTCTGGGAAGGCAATTTTAAACAATCCATGGCGCAGGCAGGCACGCCCAGCAGGGTCCGTTTGCAAGAAGAATCGGATTACAAGGCAGGCGCGCGCCCCGGGGTACGGTTTCAAGCGTATTGGATTACAAGGCAGGCGCGCCCAAAGGGTCCGGCTTCAAGTGGAGTGGGATTACAAGGCAGGCGCACCCAGCAGGGTCCAGTTGCAAGAGGAATTGGATTATGAGGCAGGCGCGTGCGGCAGGGTCCATTTGAAAGCAGAATTGGATTACAAGGGAGGAGCCCATGGCAGGGTATGGTTACCAGCGGGATTGGATTACAAGGCAGCGTGTGCTCTGGCCCCACCGCTGGCAACCATCCCTTGGGTTAGTGAACTTGCAGAGTTGGCAAGGGACCTCAATATCTATTTGAAGGGTCTTCAGCTCCCTAGGGAGCCCGCGCCCCGGGTGTTCATTTATGTTGAAAATAGCGGTCATTGGCATTTGGGAAACAAGAACCAGACAATTGATTCAAACACGGGATTGGTTTCCCCAGGGGAGACAGGATATGTGTTGGGAAAGCGGGTGTTGGCAGAGTTGGATCAGCTTGTTGCTATGAAGCAAGCAAGGACAACGGAACAGGAAGCATATATTGCTTGTGGCTTGGTAATTGATGGGCTGCAGGCAATTTTTGCTGAGAAGGGGATGGGAACAGATACTTTGCACGGATTGGGAACCAATTAAGGGTGTATGAGTCATGCGGAGAGGATAGTAGAGGTGGCCAAAGGAAAGGGCCAGGCTTTGAAGGATTGCAACTGGAGGCAGATGGGTCTTGCGGAGAGGATAGGAGCAGTGGCAGAATGGAAGGACATGTAGTTCAGGGAGTGTAGAATGGGTGGGCCAAAGACAGGCCCTTTTCCATCAAGGCTAGCGGAGATTTTGGCATTGGTGCAACGGACACATGCGGCGGGGCTTCAGGTGCGGAATGGGAAGGGACTGGGCTTCAATGGAATGACTGGTGAGAAGGAAGTTGGGGTTGTAAGGGCTTTGGAAATAGAAGGCGCACCTGGAAGGAAGTTTGGGAAAACGGCCAGTGAACACAACCCGTGTGGGATTGGATGAGGCCGGGCATCTCTCTCTCTCTCCCGGCAGAGCAGAATGCTGCAAATGGCTGTGAACAGCTGCCAAGCTGGGGGGGCGCTAGGAAAGAAGGGGAATGATGATTTGGTGAGGGGGTGCTCTAGCCAGTTCACAGCCGGAACAACTAGACACCCCATAATGTTTGTTTTCTTATTTCTTTGATTTGATTGGGTTATTGGATTGTTACTGGATTTGGGTTGTAAAATTTCAGGAACGTAGGCGCAGCGCAATGCTGGGTCTGTATATGTAAGGATGAGCCCTGCGGAGGAAACAAAAGGTGGAGCAGAAAGCAGGACAAGGAAGCAGGACAAGGAGCGCTGAAAAATATATATATATATATATATATATATATATATATATATATAAGTTTCTCTCTATCTGTTTCTCTTTCTACAGATGGGCGTAATGGGGGGGTAGTATGGTGGGAAAGCTTGACTTGGTGAGGGGGTGTCCTAGTTGGTTCACAGCCGGAATAACTAGGCACCCCAAAATGTTTGTTTCCTTATTATCTCTCTCTTGGAGAGTTGTGCACCCGCTGGAGGCTTGTTTGTTTATCTTTTTTAGTAAGGGCACGGGGAACTGTGTGGCAGTTTTTCTGGGGCTTTCCAGGTGCTCCTTTCCATAAATGTTGATGATATGGGGCGCGGACCACAGGGCTTTTCCTCTCAGGCTTGCGCGCAGACCCGGAGCTAGTTGCTTTTCTCACTCTTACTCAGACTCAAGGTTGCTTGCGGGGCTCACACGCAGGCAGGCACGGATTTCTGACTCAATTTCACTCATTTGAGGCCCAAGGCCACTCACTTGACTAATAATAGTGCTCCAAAAGTCTATTTCTTTTCAAAGTACAGAAAGGCACAGGAAAAGACAAAGAAAGAGAAGAAGGGGAAAGGGGGAGGGGGTGATCCGCCTAAATTAAGTCCATAACCTCCACCATTTCAAACCACACTGCGTCCACAAGTCCTCAGAAGGCCGCCAAGAGTTTGCGTTGTCATTTGGCTTGATGGGGGCCTGGAGCCAAAAGGAATGGCCGGAGGAGATTGTCTGACTTGGCTGCAAAGTCCTTGAAGCGCGCCTCCCTTAACGCCAGACCATTAGGGATGTCCAGGATCTCTGGAGTGGCCGTGCAAGTTGAATCTGGGGTTGGATCTGGGGAGGAAGAAATGAAAACCCCTTCCGGGGACACCGTTGTCAACGCGTGTCCCGCGGGCTCTGGTGACAACTGCAGGGCCGGTGACGGTGACACTGCTGGAGGTGCCCAAGCAGGGGTTCCAGGAGCTGGGGGAGGAGGCGGAAGAGGACCGGGAGTTGGGCTAGGGGCCAGAGGCAGAGCTGGGCGCCGTCCTAAGAGTTCCTTGCCTTGTGGGTTGGTTGCGCCTTGATTGACGTGGACTTGGTTGGCCCAGAATCAGAGAGCCACTTGCCAGTCCGCCGGGTTTTCAAATTCCTCCTTATGCAGCGGAACGGAGAGGCCAAGTTGCGGCTTTTGGCCAAGGTTGGTGGAGGTGGAGCGCGGGGACAACAGGATGAAGGAGAACCAGGTGGGGTCCATGATTGCTCCAAAATTCACCTGTTGCTAGAGACCAAAAATGAGTTGTGGCAAGCCCTCTTGTGTGGGGGAGCAGGGTTAGGTCCGGGAAAAGCTTGTGGAATGTTCTTGCCAAGCAAGCAAGGTTGATGACCAGCGCGGTAAGACAAGGACGCGCAATGACCGGAGAGGAGGGTTCAGGGCAACCCATTCCTGGAACAGAAAGTGCACAGCGGAACCATGATAGGAGATGGTGTAGTAGGGAAGGGGAGTGACCTTGGTAGTGGGTGCAGTAAGGGTTGAGTTAGTAATTGGAAGACCTCTGGGGAAAGAACTCAAGTTTGGAGGGATGTGGTGTTGTTATATAGTCTCAGATCGTGAACCGCGCAGCGGTTGGCACGCTCAGCATTTTGTAGGTCAGGCTCAGAACTTTTATGCACGCAGTCTCAGCAGTGACTTCTAAAGGCTCAGCAGCAGATACAGCGGGCTCAGCAATACACACTGCGGGGCTTGGAATACTGGGCATGAGTTGGCCTTGATTGGACATGGCAGGCCATGGCCCTCTTGGACATTACGGACCCAGGAATGGAGCTGGCCCAACCAGGTTTGCGGTCAGCTAGTTTGGGGGGTAGGGGGGGCAATTGGGGATATGGGGGTGGGCCGGGCGCGCAAAGCGGATACAGACAAGCGGGGGGGTTCAAGTAGGGCATGGCAGAGGGCCGCGTGATGAGAAGGACAAATTTGATGTAAGTAAGGGTAAGCGGGCAGGGAATGGGTTAGGGTTAGGCTAGGGTTCTGGGCTTAGGGTTTATTTTAAATTTGATGCTGGGCTGTTATTGCGCTTGTACCTAGGTTAGGTTTGAGAGGGGTGACATAAAGTCTGCGCTGTCAACCCCATCTCTTAGTATCTTATCTTATCTTATCATAGATGGGATATTGAGACAAGGAAAGGGAAAGGAAGGGATCAGAAAAGGAAAAGGGAAAGGAAAAGAGGAGGGAAAATGGATTGAGGGATGGATGGATGAAAGGATACAGAAAGGAAAAGACATTCATCTCTGTATATCTCCCTTTCTGGAGAATCATTTTCCTTAAAGACGCTATGACCATTGATACTGGAACTTGGGGATGACTTGGGGATTTTCCCTCTCTTGTTTTTCACAACATGGGAGGACCTTTTCCAACCTTTCTGGGCCAGCTTCCAACACCATGGATACTGTTATTGTTCCTCCAGCTCCTCCAAGAGCTTCTTTGTCCCCTGCTCCTCCTGTTGTCAGACCGTTTATTAATTGTTTTATTGGTCAAAACCCCAGGAAGGCTTTGGATTGGAATCCCCTCTTTACAATCCCAGCTCAATCCCTCTCCCTGAGGATGAGGAAGAGGAGGAAGAAAGCATAGACTCAGGCTTTGATTGGAGGATCCTTAGCAAACTTAATTCACCAACCTCTGGTTGGTCCCCAGAAAGAAGCTCCCCAAACTTCTGCCTCAACTGAAATCCCTGCTCCACAAAGCCAACCTCCTAAATCTCCTGTTTTGGACCCTACCCTCCTAGCCTTGCTCCAAAGTTTTACTCCAGAGGTAGCCAAACTCCCTCAAATCCCAAAAAATATTACCTCCCACTCTGGAACCTTTAAAGCTCCATTGATGAACCCGCCAGACAAATTTGAAGGAAATAACCATACCAAGCTCAGACCCTTCCTACAAGCTTGTGAAATCATCTTTGCAAATGATGAAGGAACCTTTTGTGTTCATCAAAGGAAAGTTTTTTTTTCTGTCTCCTATCTCACTTGGAACGCAAATTGCTGGATCCAACCCTACCTTGCTCACCTCTCCAATCAAGAGCCTTCATTCCTGCTCAAGTCCTTGCAACAATTCACAGATTAACTTCATGCCCTCTTTGATTATTGTCTGGAAGTAGCCAAAGCAGAAAAGGAACTTGTGAATTTGAAGATGAAGGACTCTGGATATGCCTCAATGCACATCACAGAATTCTGCTCCCTTAAGACTAAAGCCTCTGAATGGGGAGATAGAGCCTTCTAGTTCTATTTTTTCCAAAGTCTTTCTGCTTGACTTCTGGATCAGCTAGCCGGTTATGATGGTTTTGTAGACACCCTTCAATATCTTATGGATGTAGTGTTGGGCTATGATACCAGGTACTACAAACAAGTCAAGGAAAAATTTTCCCATAAAAGCCACTCTAAACAGAAAAATTGTTGGAATCTTGGATTCCTGATGATTCTGAGTATTAGCTGTCTATTGTTCTTCTGCTGATCTTCAAGGCTGTGCGCTGTGTGTTGTTTCCTTTCCATTCCTCATTCTACTCTATTTCCATTTTACTATGTCCTTTTATTTCAATCTATGTTAAATCAATCCAGAAGCTGTGTCTACGGGCTGCTACCTCAAACTCACACTTGACTCAGCTGCACCCGCACAACTCAACCAGCCCTCGAGTGCGGATACTCCAACTATGAGACCAGCGACCAGCTCAAACTTATCTACCCCACTGATCCTGGATCCTGGGTGTCTCTTCTCTTTGTGCAACCAAGAGATTGCACCACCGACACCCAGGTTACTAGGATCAGGTATGCTGCTCTTTCCACTCTCAGAATTCCCCAACTCAACATTCTGATCATTGAACTTTCCAGCTGAACCTCAAGTCAAATCACTCCAACTACCTTACCTCATCAACCATCCACCGTGATCCTGTCAACCCTGCGTTGGACCTCAACATAGACCTAGACTTCTCACTAGCTGCAGCTTGCACTACTCTTTGTTGGACCCCACTTGTAACCTGGCTTTATTAGGTTCATAGCTGCAGCTTCTTCATTGTTTTCTTCTTGGTCTCCTCCATTATCTCATGTCTCCTTTGCTCATCTATGTTTGAAATTCAACTGGCTTTATTAGCCTAACATCTTCCAACACCAGATTTAAAGTCCCAACGCCAGGTCACAAGAATCATGTCGGACAATGAAGAAACCTCAAGCTCATCCAAATTGAACATCCCTCTCCTCACCAACAAGAATTTCCCATCATGGAGTCTCTGACTTAGAAGCTACTTACAACGCAAAGGCCTTCTCAACTACGTTCTCAAACCTCCACCCTCTCCCCTCAATGCATCTAAGAAGAAGAAGCTGTAAAAAGCTGCCAATTTCATCATCCAACATCTAGGAGACACGGCCTTTGATGCAGTCATTAACGAAGACAACAACGGCAATCCTCACGCTATCTGGAACAGTCTTCTGGAACAATATGCTTCCAAATCCACCAACAACCAAGGTTGCATCTGGCTTAACTTCATCCAATCCCAATATAAAAGTGACCTGTCTATGTATATTCAAGAATGCCAAAAAACAATGAACAAGCTGTCAGTCGTCAAGCTCGAGGTTCCACCCAACATCCTCAGCTATACAATACTGGCAAAACTTCCAAGAAATTTCTACCACATTGTCAATACAATACTCTTGAACGATGAGCTCCTGCAAAGCCCAAAAAACGTCTTGAACAAGCTGAGGGAAGTCATTCACCTTGAAACTTCTCGAAGTAAGACCCCTGAGGACGTCAGCCATAACTCAGCCAAACCCACAGCTCTTGTCAAAACGGGCCCCAAATCTAAATCCCGTCCCCAACCCAAACACCCCTACTCAAAGGGTCATCACAATCTACTGTCTGATCACCCTGAAAGCAAGTGCTGGTTCCTCCACCCCCACCTCCGCCCTGACAACAGTTCCTCCAAGCCTGCCGTGCATCTCAACTCATCTGATCAAAAATCCGAGGATCAACTGCCTGGACCTGAGGCCGCTGAGCTGCATTTCAACGCCCAACTCTAACTCTCAAACCCCTTCTCCAAAGGATCCAACCAACTACCAGTCCTTGACTTGGGATCCAGTCATCACATTCTCAATGACCCAAAGTACCTCCATCACCCCAAAACCATTGCCGTCAAAGTGGGCACCGGAGCTCCCAATACCGGTCTCAAAGCCACTCACGTCGGCAGTGCGGTAATCAAGAACCACAATGGGAAGGAAATGGTTCTGGAAAATGTTCTCCTCATTCCATCTCTAAACCGGTCTCTGATTTCCCTCACTCAGCTGAAATCAAAGAAGGCAGTGTTTGATAAGGTCGGCTACTCAGGAATCGAGATAACACTAGACAACTACTCCTTCATAGGCAGCACCCACAACAAGCTGACAGAACAGTGCGGAGTGCAATTCATTCCACCCAAGGAGGACCCCAGTGTGCTCTTAAAAACCAACTCCAACACTATTGACTGGCATCATCAACTGGGGCACCCCAATCCGGCTGTTTTGAAGACCCTCAAGCTTCCCAACAAGGACACCAAGGCCGTGTGCAATATTTGCAAAACCTGAAAGGGTACAGCTACTCCATTCAACCATCACTTCAAGGCAGTGAAAGAACGGCTAGAAGCTGTACATTTCAACCTAGTGGGCCCTTTTTCTGTCCAATCTCGCTCTGGTAACCTGTACTTCCTATCCATCATGGATCAATACACCGGTTTCAAAGCTGTATCCTTCCTCAAGTCAAAAAGCGAAGCTGAGAAGGCACTGATCAACTTTATTGCCACAGCCAAAAGGCAAACGATGAAGAAAGTCAAAACCCTGATCTCAGATAACGGAGGAGAGTTCACATCAATCACTCTCAAGGACTATTGCTCATCCCAAAATGTAGTTCAGAATTTTGCCCCTGCCTACACACCTCAACAGAACGGTCTGGCCAAGCGTACAAACCGCTCCATCCTCCAGAAAGCTTGATTCCTTCTCTCTCAAATTCAACTGCCACTCACATACTGGGATGAGGCCGTCAACACAGCCACGCATCTCCTCAATCTGCTGCTGTCTCGTACACAATCAAACTCCATACCTTACAAACTTTGGTTCAATAGAGATTTCAACCTTGACTTCCTCAAACCATTTGGATGCCTTGGCTACTCCCTGATTCCCAAACATCTCTGCGCATCTAAGCTGGCTCCCACTAGCAAGAAGTGCATATGGCTGGGGTATGTTAATGACTTTTTGTTGTACAGATGTTTAGATCCTGCTACTTTAAAAATATATATATCTGCAAGTGTTTTTTTCTGCAAAGCCATCTTCCCTTCCATCTCCTCCACCAATTCCTCTCCCCTTTCTGTGCCCCATGATACCAACTCCGGCCCTGCTTTCCTCTCCATCCTGGATAAAGCTGTAGCTGACACTTCCTCCTCCCCCTTTGATTACTCCAATCCTGACTCCTCTATTCCACACACCAGCTCCTCTCCAACTTTGGTCACTCCATCCTATGATCGCATAACTCCCAACAACATTCTTCCGGACCCTTGCCGCCACAACTCTTCCATTGGGCAAACCCAACTGTATCTGATCTGCAACTCAGACTACAAGGATCCGGCCAATCTCAAAGAAGCCCTGGCCTCAAAGTATTGTAACCAATGGATCGAAGGAATGCGCGTGGAGGAACTTAACCTCATATCTTATGATGTCTGGAAAGAAGTCAATCCGAACCCCAAATCCATACCCATCAACTGCGTGTGGGTCTTCAGAACTAAACAGGACTCCAGGAATTGAATCACCGAGTTCAAAGCCAGGCTTTGTGCTCAAGGTTTCCACCAGCAATGGGGCCGCAACTATCTCAACACCTTCTCTCCCACCGGCGACAAGGCTTCACTACGGGTTCTCATCTCCTTTGCGGCGTCTCAAGGCTTAAAATTCCACCAAGTCGACGTCAAATCTGCATTCTTAAATGCTCCAATCAAAGAAACCGTCTACATCAAACCGCCTTCAAATATCCATGTAACTCCTGGAAAGACGCTCCGACTCCTGAAGGCGCTCTATGGACTCAAGCAGGCACCGTTTGCTTGGTACACCACCCTGACCAACTGGCTCCTCTGCACCGGATTCAAACGCTGTGATGCTGATCATTGCGTGTTCTGGAACAAAGATACTTGGCTCTATGTCCACGTCAATGATATTTCCAGATGAGGAACACTCCGAATTTGAGAAATCTAATCTGAACTTCCGTAAAATCATAGGAGAGTTAAATCATCTAAGCTGTTGCACACGTCTGGACATCACCTTCTGCATGAACTACCTAGCGCAGTTCTTAAACAATCCGGCTCACCACCACTTCAATGCTGCCCTGAAGACTCTCAACTACATCAAAGATACCTCCTCCTGGGGGCTGAACTTTCTCAAGCACAACAATAAGACCCTATCTGCTTTTGCCAACGCTGACTGGGAAACCTGCCCAAGCACCAGGAGATCCGTTTTGGGAATCTCCATCAGATGGATGGGAAACCTGATCAACTGGAAATCCAGACGCCAACCGACATTATCTCTGTCTACGACAGAGGCTGAATACAAGGCCATGGCCAATGCTGTGAAGGAAATCTTGTGGCTAAACTTCCTAATACACCAAGTCTTCCCTGAAAGCGGATCAGAACTGTCCATTCTCTTTGAAGATAACAAGGTTGCCATCAAACTGGCTCTGAATCAGGCAAACCACTCCGGCTTTCACTCCAAAAATATGGAACTCCGGTTGCACTACATCAGAGATGAGATTGAAAAAGGAAGCATTGTTGTAACAAAGGTGTCGTCGCAAGCAAATCTGGCCAATTTCCTCACCAAACCTCTCAGCCATCTCAAACTGATCACCTCTCTATCAAATCTCAGCTTCTGCTGAGCACATTCTCAGCAAGGGAGGATGTTGGAATCTTGGATTCCTGATAATGCTGAGTATTAGCTGTCTATTGTTCTTCTGCTGATCTTCAAGGCTGTGCGCTGTGTGTTGTTTCCTTTCCATTCCTCATTCTACTCTATTTCCATTTTACTATGTCCTTTTATTTCTATCTATGTTAAATCAATCCAGAAGCTGTGTCTATGGGCTGCTACCTCAAACTCACACTCGACTCAGCTGCACCCGCAAAACTCGACCAGCCCTCAAGTGTGGATACTCCAACTATGAGACCAGCGACCAGCTCAAACTTATCTACCCCACTGATCCTGGATCCTGGGTGTCTCTTCTCTTTTTGCAACCAAGAGATTGCACCACCAACACCCAGGGTACTAGGATCAGGTACGCTGCTCTTTCCACTCTCAGCATTCCGCAACTCAACATTCTGATCATCAACCTTTCCAGCTGAACCTCAAGTCAAATCACTCCCACTACCTTACCTCATCAACCATCCACCGTGATCCTGTCAACCCTGCGTTGGACCTCAACATATACCTAGACTTCTCACTAGCTGCAGCTTGCACTACTCTTTGTCGGACCCCACTTGTAACCTGGCTTTATTAGGTTCATAGCTGCAGCTTCTTCATTGTTTTCTTCTTGGTCTCCTCCATTATCTCATGTCTCCTTTCCTCATCTATGTTTGAAATTCAACTGGCTTTATTAGCCTAACATCTTCCAACAACAAAAATTCCTCTCAGTCCCAAGCCAATTCCTCTTGGTTTGAAAAGGGCAAAGTTAAGGCCAAGAAGAAAAACAAATCTGCAAAGAAGCAATCTTCCCAAACAAAACCTACCTTGGACTTGGGTCCTGATGGCAAGATCAAGGGAGGAGAAAAGGCTAGAAGGGAGAAGGAGGGACTATGTATGTATTGCGCAGGGAAGCACAAGACAAATTACTGTAAAAAGAGGCCTGTCTCCAAACCGTTCTTACAAACCCAGCTCTTCCTCTACTACTAAGCAAAGAAACTACTAGGTGGTTTTCCTGTTGTACTCCAGGATTATCACCCAACTGATTTTAGGGTAAAAAAGATACAAAAAGACTACTCTGACCAACTTTCTAAAGGCTTACATTTTATTGTGTTTCACCAGGACTTGAGTTATAGTGTTTTTATTGATTCAGGTGCTACTCAATCTGTAATGGCCAATACTATGGTCCTAAAGTTTTCATTGCAGCCCATCTCTCTGGGAAAACCTATTCCTCTTTTCAACTTCAGTCCAAATGAGTCACCCTCTCAACTAATTACCCACATGGCAACTTGGGTGGTCTCCCTTCCTTGTTTTCCTAGCTTTGAATGGGATTCTCTCTATGTCAGCACACCATTTTCAGAAGATCTCATCCTGGTTATTGACTTCCTTCACCACTGGAACCCTGAAGTAAACTGGAAGATGGGGCTGATCCCCCCAAGACACCAGCCAACTGAAAACCATTCCTTTCACTCCTTTGAACTCCACATGGCCAACCCACCTTCAACTGTTTTCCCTTTGACTCTGCCTTTGCCACTATAGTCCATTGCATTTCCCCTTACTTCAGAAACTTTTTATCCTCAACACTCCATCCAATTCCCATTGAGTTCAACAATTTCCAATCTTTCCCTTATATTCACTGATCCCTTGAATATTCCTCTGGAGGAGGAACCTAGGGATTCATCCTTGCATATCATGCAATTGGTTACTTCTTCTAATATTTATGTTACTCCGCATAAGAATACTTCAGCTGACTGGGACAAGTTTGACATTGAAAAAGGTTAAAGCAAATCAACTCCCTCCTCACCGTTCTCAAAATCATCATATCAAACTGGAAGGATGTCTCCCTCCAGTTGGGCCCATCTATTTGCTATCCCAAAGTTAAAATTCAACCCTAAAAGCCTTCATATCAGATAATGTAGATAAAGTTTTCATCAATTCCAGAACTTCAAGCACTGGGGTTCCTGTTCTATTTCTCAAAAATAAGGATGGTAGCTTGCAGTTGTGTGTTGACTATTGCAAGCTTAACGCTGTCACCAGGAAAAACCAATACCAACTTCCTCCAATTACTTTCTTACCAACTGTCTTTTCAGGTTCTTCTATCTTCACCAAAATCAAACTCAGAGGCACTTACAACCTACTTTGCATCCAGAAAGGAGATTAAGACTTAACAGCATTCAGATCTCATTTTGGAAGCTATGAATACCTGGTCATGCCCTTTGGACTGACCAATGCCACAGCTTCTTTCCAAAAAATCATCAACAAAATCCTTGCTGATCTCATCACAGTTTATGTGGTGGTTTACCTTGATGATATCCTTATCTTTTCCAAATCCTTACAGGAACACATCCCTCATGTGTGTGAAGTACTGAACAGACCCAGGAAGCATAAGCTATATGCAAAGGCCTCCAAATGCGACTTCCATGCACCTTCTGCGGACTTCCCATAGCTATGTGATTTCAGGGGATGGCATCTTCATGGACAAAAACAAATTCAAGACCATCCTTTCCTGGTCCACTCCTGAAAACAGAAAGGCCTTTTAGTCTTTCCTTGGGTTTTCTAACTTCTATTGCAGGTTTATAAAGAACTAATCCAAATAGGTCTCCCATCTCACCTCTATTTCTGGTAACAGCTCTCCTTTCACCCTCTCTCTTGAAGATTTGAAGCAATTTGAAAGAATCAAGCAAGCTTTCACCTAAGCTCCAGTCCTTTTCCATTTTGATCACCTCCTGAGAACTTATGTTGAAACTTATTCCAGTAACTATGCCCTGGGTGCTGTCCTGCATCAGGTTCCTTCTGATAACAATAAACACCCTATTGCCTTTGACAGCAGAAAAATGTCCAGTGCTGAGCTCAACTACAAAATCCACAACAAAGAACTCCTTTCCATTTTCTTCTCTCTCCAACAATGGCGATCCTACCTCTTGAGTGTTGCTGACCCTTTTGAAGTTCTAAATGATCCTTCCTTCTTGAAGTATTTTATGTCTTCCAAGGCTCTCACTAGAAGAGAAGATTTTTGGGCAGAGTTCCTCTCTCAATTAAATTTTGTGGTCACTTGCAGGCCTGGAAAATTTTCAACCATCCCAGATATCCTGTCAGGTTGGGAAAATGTGTATCCAGCGGGGGAATGCCATATTCTTAAAATAATCCTGCAAATTATCAACAACTTCTGAAAAAAAAATGAATTTGAAGCTTCTAAACTCTTTTTTCTTTCTGCTAAAAGACTTTACAATCAACTGAGTGAATTGACTTCTGGCCAACCAGCTGAAAATTTATTTCAAAGCATCATTAAAAGATTGAATAGGAATGAAGAAGTAGCTTATCATTCCTTAGACCCCCTTAGTGGCTTACTCCTGTTCCATGGTAAAGTGGTCATACCTGACCAAGCTAACCATCTTAAGCAAAAAATACTCTATCAAAGACATGATTCTCCTCGTGCAGGTCACCCTGGCCAACAGAAGACTCTCAACATAATCAAGAGATCCTTCTCCTGGAATGGAATGTAAAAATATGTTAAGAACTATGTTTCAGCCTGCTACCTTTGTAACAGGAACAAGGCAAGGCACAAAAAGAAACTAGGACTGCTCAAACCTCTTCCAATTCCTGATGGCCCTTGGACTTCAATCTCTATGGATTTTATTTCTCAACATCCTCTCTCCAATGGATTTGATTCTATCCTTTTCATTGTGGACCGTTTCTCTAAGATGGCCCTTTTCACCAAAACAACCAGTACACTGACTGTAGTAGAAATTTCTAGCCTTTTCATTATTAATGTCTTCTCAAATCATGGTCTACATGCTGAAATTATAAGTGAACAAGGCTCCTTATTTATCTTTTCTTTCTGGAAAACACTTTGTGAAAAATTAAAGATTCAAAGGAATCTCTCCACAGCTTACCACCCTGAAATAGAAGGTCAAACTGAAAGAGTCAACCAAGTACCAGAACAATACCTTCAAAATTACATCAACTATCACCAGGATGACTGGGATACTTGGCTCCCTCTGGCAGAATTCTCCTACAACAACATTGTTCATTCTTCTATCCAAAAATCACCTTTCTTCATCCTTTATGGAAGGCATCCAAGCTTTGACTTCCTGCATGTGTTGGAAAACCAACCTGGTAGTCACTACTTGGATCAGATTTAGAAGAACAAGATTCAACTAAAGAAACAACTGAAATCGTCTATGGATAAGTATGAGTACTATGCTGACTTTAATGGAAAGTGTGATGTTAAATTCACCACTCCAGTTGTGTGGGAGTCTTGAAGGGCCCTACATGGCAACTCCAGTCGTGTAGAGTCGTGTAGGGCCCTAAACGGCTCAAATAAGCCGTGGGGGCCCATAGATGACTAAAAAGGGCTGTTCCAAACACACGCAACCCCTGGGGGCTTGTATAGGAGCCGTTTACCCCCCAAACACAGAAATTTCAAGCCGTGTATGGGGGCACATGGCTCAAAACCGCCGTTTTTGGGGGTGCGCAACCCCCTGGAAGTTGTTCCAGAATTTTGGGCACCCCCTGGGCCACACTTGTGTTGATTCAACCCAACATTGGGATCAATGCATACTTTGTGGGTCTGTTGTTCCACACCTAGTGATTCCAAAGTTACTTTAAAGTGAAAACAAAGTGAAAGTAAAGTGAAAATTGAAATTATATAAAAACCTGCAAACAATTCTTTCTCAACTCACAAGTGAGCAAAATTTGTTTGTTCAATTGAAAGTTGGATTGAATACTGCAGTATACCATTTCATTTTTTTGCATGGGAACTATGGAAATCCCTCCTTCTTCTGAAATGGCTGTGTGGAAGGTCTGAATTGATAGTGCCATCAACAAAGCTTTGGAAAAAGAAAAAATGATTTTGCTAACAAAACATTGGAAGCCCCAATTGCATTCTCATCAAGGGTGACAATTGAGGAGCAAAATGTCTCACAGTGGGATTCAACATCTGGTTGTGAGTAAAATTTTATGTTACTGAGGCCTTTGCTGGATTTAATTTGATTAAAAATAATGGGCGCATGTAACTGAAACTATGACTTAACCAATGAATTTTTACTAGATCCACTTGACCCACCTCCTGTGAGAATTTTCCTACTATGGAAGAGGCCCAAAACTATTATCAAATATGGGCTATGAAGCATGGTTACGCTCTCACGGTTTTTAACTCAAAGAAAGATAAATATGTGGATCTTGCCTGTGATTGCCATGGTTCCTATTCAGGACAACTTCTTACCAAAAGGTCTAGACAAATTCACACATGTAAGGTTGGGTGCAAGTTTTTAATCCATGCAATTTGCACAAGGGCAGCCCCCTTGTGGCAAATCTCCTACAAAGAAACCCAACATAACCATCAACCACCTGAACATCCCTCTGTGCATCCTCAACTGAGGAGAATCTCAGGGGTGGCCTTAGACAAACTAATACAAGGCATGAATGATGGGCTCAATAAGTTACAACTTAAGAGAAAATTGAGCAAGATTGATGGCAGAAATTATGTAGATGACCAAAGGATCTATAACACTAAAGGTAAGGTAAATCTTGCAGAACTAAAGGGGAAAACTGTTATGGAGGTACTCTATGAACAGCTTGAAGAAAAAATTTGGATTCACGGGTCAAATTTCAGTTGAGAGGGTCACTTGGAGGCCCTGTACTTAGCACATCCTGAGGCAGTAAAGCATTCAAAACAATTCCATCATATTGCTATGTTGTATTTTACTTATAAGAAAAATAAGTACAAAGCTCCGCTATTGCATGTTGTAGGAATGACAGCCAATTGGAAAAATCCACAAAATCTCTTGTTTTTTTAACAAAAGGAAAATTTGAGTTCTACAGTTGGTCTATAAATGCATTAAAGGAGTAGGCTTATGATCCTGATAGATTTGCAAAAGTCTTTGTGACAGACTGTGAGAAAGGTCTGATTTGTGCTATTGAATCTAGTTTCCCTGAGTCATCAAGACATTTTTGCACTTGGCACTTGTCCAAAAAAATACAAGCAAAATGTAAAGTGCACTTTGTTAATGACTTTGAAGGATTGAAAAGCTTTATGAATCTGTGGGCAAAGTATGGGGCCTCAAAGACCAAGGAGGAGGTGGAGGTCAATGATGCGGAACTCAGAGTAGGTTGAAATCAGAGCTTCTTATTCTTCATATTTCTGGGTTCTGAACTTTTGACTTGTATAGTGTTTCTTGAAAGACTATGAGGATGTACTCAAGTATATGTAAAATAACATTTTCCCTATCAAAGAGAGGTTTGTAACAGCATTGACTTGTATAAACCCAGATTTTGGAAACAAAAAAACATCTTGGGTTGAAGGGGCCCATGCAACTCTCAAACAGTTCCTTGCAAACTCTTTGGGAAACCTATTGGGTTTTTGGAAAATCCTTGACGGAACAGTTTTGAATCAAGTTAAATTGGTTCACGCATCACTTTATAACTCTCAAATGAAGTTAGGGACAGTTATTCCACCCAAACTGTCACCATTGGGTTACAAATTGTCTTTAGAGGCAATTCATCTTATTAGGGAACAACTTGAGAAACTCAAATGTGATCATGATGGCAAAGTGTGTACCAAATCATATTCCAAGGCTATGGGTTTTCCCTGTTCCCACCAAATAGGTGACCATCTAGCATTCAGAGGATCTGTGGTACCCAAAGATGTTCATCCTTGGTGGAGGTTGGACTATGACCCTTGCAGTTCTAGTTCTGTAAGTTGGCTTAAGTTGGATTGTTCAAATCACTATGTGATTAATGTTTTTTGATTAATGATTCCTAATTCACTAATGGTTGATGCTTTGCAATTTTTAAAGAGCAATGTAGATGAAATGTTGATGATTCCTCAGTTACGTGAAAGATTGAATGCAATGATCTTGGAATCTCCAGATCATGAGCAAAGCAGCCTATTGAATTATATAATTCAGAAGATTACAAAATATCAATCAAAGCCAAGACTTCAAACTAAGGTCTTACAATCAAGTAGGGGCAGGCCAAAATTGGAAGATATGGGGCAAGAACCATCTTGGTTTGAACCTGTTGAAAAACAAATCAAGGGGGAAAAAAGGACTACAAGGGCTCCAAATAAAAAAAGACAAAATATTGTAAGTCTTTTCTTTTGGGATATATTCATTTTTTTGATTTAATGAACTTAGTTACTAACTAATGATGACTTGTTAGTCAAAGTTGGCAGAATATGAATCTCAATTTCATAGTTCAGAGGAAGAGACTGAAATTGAATTGGGATCACTTAATTTGGAATCATAATCCTCTTCAGAGGAAGAGAACATACAGCAAATCTCAACAAGAAGCTCAGCTTTGGTGAGTATTAATTTAATTGATCTGATTAAAGAAATTAATACTAAGTTAGTTTTCATGATAGGAATGGAACGTGAAATACCTCAATCAAATATCCAAGAAATTCCCTAAGTTATTGGGTGAGGTTTTGGATCCCGTTGGAGATGGGAATTGCAGATTAAGAGTCATTTCTGAATCTCTTGGTTATGAAGAACATGGTTGGTTTGAAGTTAGGAAGGAAATGATTGAAAAATTAGAGAAACATCAAGCATGCTACATTAGTATTCTTGGTGTTGCAAAGGAAGTTGAAAAGATTAAACAAGTACTTGATGTTGAAGACATCAATGAAAAGATTCCCTCCTCAAAATTGCTTGCTAAATTAGATATGGGTCAAATTATAGCAGACACATATTCCAAACTATATGTTTCATTTCATTGGATTCATGTGATACTTATACTCCAATGAAAAATTGTGTTACTGATAAATCAGATCCAATGTTCATTTCCTTTGTAACCACTGGATTCTATTAGTAATTCAGGGAGAAATGATTCCAATCCGGCCCATTGTAGCAAAACTGTGTTCCTTGATTTCTAAAAAATTCTCTGGTTGGTTTGATAATCTCAAAGATCAACTGCAAAAGTATTCTAGATTATAGATATTATAGACTTTGCCTTCATTTCATCATTGGTTTTCATATAAATTGTGATTCTAATGCAGCTAAAACTTTTTATTAATATAAAGGGTTATCCCATTTTGAAAATTGTTATGTTGAGTGTTTTGAGTTAAAATCATTATATTGAGTGTTTTAAATGAAAGTTTAATGGTAATTCAGTTAAAATTGTGTTGGGATGATTCCATCACAAGCTTAACTTACGTTAAGATTGAGATGGAATCAGCTTAACACAAGTTGAACTTGTTTTTTTTTTTTTTGGTTTTTTTACTTTAGGGCTGGTTGAAAGACTTGTATTTTTTTGGCACTTTTACTTTAGGGCTGGTGAAATTACTTCTTGTATTTTTTGCCTGGTCAAAAGACTGGTATTTTTTTTGGCACTCTTACTTTAGGTCTGGTCAAAAGACTTCTTTAATTTTTGGGCCCTTTTACTTTAGGGCTATTCAAGTTGAACTTACTTTAGGTCTTTTCAATTTACTTGTATCTTTTTTGGTTTTTTTACTTAAGGGCCTGTCATGTTACTTGTCTTCTTTTTTTGGTGTTTTTACTTTAGGGCTTGTCAAGTTACTTGTCTTTTTTTTGGTGTTTTTAGTTTAGGGCTAGTCCAGTTACTTGTGTTTTTTTTGGGTCTTGTTACTTTAGGGCTATTCCATTGGATAGTCCCAGTTTTTTTGTTTGTTTATTTATTTATTTATTTATTTGTTTTTTTTAACTGAAAAAATCAAGATTTTTTGATTTCTTTGATTTTTTGGTTGATTCCTGTTTTTTGGAAGGTTTATTTGATTTGTTATTTTAGTGCCCTTTAATTCCATTTTTTTGGCTCACTGCATTCCGGTGGCGTGTTGGATGCCACATGTCTACATTTGAGCCATGTACAACTCCACACAGCTTGAATGTAGTTGTGTGGAATGCAACATGCCATTGGACCAGGCTGGGTCGGCTGCGCAACTCTTTGAGCCGCGGGGGGTTGTACATGGCTTGGATTGGACTGTGTAGCGTGTCACATGGACCACTTTGAACCATGTTCATGGCTCAATGAGCCATTAATTTAAAATTAACCTAATATAAAAGATATTCCAAAAGGTATTACTCCTAAGAATAAAGTTTGGTTATCTGCAAAGAATATAAATACTAACAGACCTTCCAAGAAGCTCTCTGAGCGTTGGTTGTCTCCTTTTCTCATTAATGAAAAAATAGGATCTCATTCTTTCAAACTCCAACTTCTTGACCAATGGTCTTCCATCCACCCTCTCTTCCATGTTTTACTCCTCAAACCCTACTCCTTGGACCCAAATTCTCCTAGCCACCAACCACCTCCAGAACCAGTGGAAATTGATGGCCAAGAAGAATGGGAAGTGTCTCAAATCCTACAAACCAAGATCAGGTGTGGCATACTCCTCTACTTAGTCAAATGGAAATTTTTTTTAGAAGAGTCTGAAAGGACCTCATGGGAACCATTATCCAACCTTGCCAAATGTTTAGCCCTTCTCCCCAAAGTTCACTCCCTCTACCCTTCCAAACACACACCCTCATAATCATCACCCTTCCGTCCAATAAATTTCCCTTCCCAAAATTCTTAAATTCACCCCATCTCTCCCAAAAAGAATAAATAAAACAAATCCTATCTCTAAATTCATCAATCCGCATAAACAAAACCACAAGAAATTCCTATCTAACACTCTTCATCAATCTTCTCAATCAATTCAGTAATCTTAGCTACCCAAACACTAGCCAACTTTATCTTCCTACTCTCATACTCCTCTCTATCCTTGGCAGTAGCTCCCAACTCTTAAGTCACCCAAGAAAAAGATAAAAGTTCTTCTAGCTCTTCCAATACTTCCTTTTTTTCTTCCTTATTCTCCTTCTTCTTCTCCACTTCTTCCCTGCTATTCAAACCCCAAACAAAAATGACATTGCTTCTGGAATCCTTTGAAAACCTCCCAAGAAGTTTTTCAATGTCCTTCAAGTTCCCAATTGAATCATCTTCAATGGAATACATGGGACCAACCACCTTCCCTCCAGAGCAAGCATAGAACCAAATTTCCTCCTGGGTCACCTTCCTGAATCCACCCATTACCCCATCCTCAGCCAACAATCTTCCAACAAACTCTCCAACAGACTGGGGTCCAGGGGAATCTTCTTCTAGTTCTATCACTTCCTTCTCCATTCCTTTTCCTTCATCCTTTCCTACTTCTTCTTCTTCCTCTTGGATGTCTTCTTCTTCTTCTTCAATTTCCTTCCTGTAATCAGGCTCTCCAGGAGCATATTCATCTTCATCTTCACCTCCCATCCCGTCTCCATCTTTGACTTTGACTGTCCCAGCTTTGACAGGCGATTTTTTGGAAATTCAAACATTCTTCAAAATTCAAACTTTTTCATCCTTTCAATGCTTTGAAGCCTCTTTGACTCCTTCCCCGCTACTTCAACCATTCTTTGATTGGACCACGACCACTTCAATAGCCCTTTTACAAGGTTCACCAACCTTGACCAAACTATGTCAAACGTCAACAGGTTCAACCTTTGACCAATTTTACTTGACCTCTTCAAACTTTGACCGGTTCCACCGCGCTTTGATTTGCTTCAACCACTTCAAAAGTGGTTTGTTTGGATTTGAAGGCTGTGATGTGACTTTGAAAAGCGTTTAATTGGCCCCCTATGCCCTTGGACTCTGCCATTGAACTAATCAAAGATGAATAGGGCTTCACCCAACAGATTTCTATCAACTTTGAACTTTCTGTGTCCTTCTTTGATGTGCCTTGCAGGGCCAACTGGCCCTTCTTCCTCAATTCCAATCAACCTTTCTCCATCTGCCTCATCTTGTACTTCAATGCCTCCACTGGGAACAGAAGAAACCATTCATTCCTATCATAAGAAGGCTCTCCAGCAATCAGAAGATCAGGAAACGCTCACCATCTGATGGACCTACTTTACTGTCCACTCCTAGAGAGAATCTCAAGTTGTCAGATGTCTCTTTGAATTTGAATTGGGGACAAATCTCATCCCTCACCCAAACAACTGGTCCAGGTAACTTCCTTCAAGCATCATGAGCTCCAGGAAACGGTGTGGTGTTGTATTTATAACCCTGGATTGAGAGCTGCGTCGCGGGCTGCGTGCTCAGCAGTTGGGTAGGTCGGGCTCAGCATCTGGCGTGCGCGCGGTCTCAGCAGTGCCTGCTGCGGGCTCAGCAGCAGTCGCGGCGGGCTAAGCAGTAGGGGCTGCGGGGCTCAGCACCAGGTATGGGTTGGGCCTACCTCAGGCGGGGCCGGACCGCGACCCGCCCGGAAGAAGCGGACCAAGTGATGGAGCCGGCCCGACCAAGCTCGCGGGTGGCTAGTCTGGAAGGCGAGGGTGGGGCAATCATGGGCTATACGCGCTGGGGAGGCCCGCGCAGGCATGAGCGTGGGCCAACCCGCGGATTGCGGGATTTGCAGACGGCGCGGACGGAAACACGGGGGGCTCCAAGTAGGGCGCGGCGGAGGGCCGCGCCATGAGAAGGACGAACCGGGCTACGTTAATACCAAAGGGCGCGGGTAATGGCGAGGGATGGAGGAATAGGGTTGGGCTAGGGTTCTGCGGCTTAGGGTTGTATTTCATCACTTGTTCTTGTTGTTTGTGGTTGTACTTAGGCTAGGGTTGAGGGGGGGACTTAAGACCTCACCCTCAACTCCGGGTTGGGAAGGATCATCATCTTACGGATTGGGGAAGGAAGGAATTTCATCATATCATCACTCTCTCTTCTTAAAAACTCATCGCGCCAAATCATCTTACAGACGCTAGACCAATAATTTCCGGAACTCAGGACAACTTGTGAAGGTAACTCTTCTTAAGTTTCCACATCTGGGGGTCTGGCCGGGAAATCACCTTTTGTCTCAGTCTCTCAAAGATAGCGTACGCGATGTTGCCAACAACTACTCCAGGATCGACCAATCCGTCCCCATTTCCCCCCCGGGCAGGAGTCGGCGGACCAACACCTCCCCCACCTCCAACCACTCAGACCGGCGGCTTTGCCCCCCCTCGGTCGGAGCCTTTGGAGGCGGCCGAGGCCCCACGGCGGGTATGGCTTAGGCCGCAGAAATTCCCCCATCTTCGGTTCGACACTGCCGATATCGGGCGTTTTCTTGCAAGGTTCGAGGATATCGCGGACTCCGAAAACGGGACAAGCAAGGACAAGGTCCGCACCGTTGTTCTCTTCATCACGGACAAAAGTAAGCTGCGGGATGTGGAGGATATGGCAGGTTACGAGGCTCGGGACTGGATTAGGCTCCGGGGCAAGATGATGGCGAGGTGGGGGAAGCAAGAACCCCTCTTTTGGGAAACGGATTTCGAGCGGGCGGCGGCGGATGCAATCTCGCGAGGTGGGGTGCGGACGCAGAACGATTTGCCCAAGTACAAATCTCTGTTTGACCGTATCTATAGTTATTTAGCGAAGAACCAGGTGATGGCGGGTCAGACGGGAGCAATGAAACGGGCGTTCTTGGGAGGGCTTGCGCCACAACTTCGCGCGCGGGTTCAGCGGCACCTCTTCAAGCACGGGATGGTATTGCGGTTGGTGGACCAGAGTGTCATCCTTCTCCCGGACCTGAGGGCAATAAACGGGGCGGTAGAGAGCAAGATCAATCTGGAGGAACTGATTGAGGACATGGCTAGGGCGTTCCCGTCAGCCTCAAAGAGACCAGCGGCTTCCTCAGCCCCGCCTCCAGCCCAGGAACTACACGCGGGCCCATCCACAACGAGTCGGCCGGGTACGATGGAGGTACCGGTGAATGAAATGACGGACATGTTGAAGGATCTGTGGATACTCCTCATTTGGGTAACGGTGCAGCCCGCGGCCCAGCCAACGGTCCAGTCAATGGCTCCGCCCCCGCCCCCTTGGCGCGATGAGCCGCCCCACGTGGGGGGGGTCCTCGGCCTGGTAGCGGACCCTTGGGAGGGTTCTCGGCCCGAATCTGTACATATTGTGGCGACAGGAGACATTGGAGGTCAGGTTGCGCGGAGTTGACCAGGGATATGGACAAGGGATTGGTCCGCGCATCCCAATTGACTTTCATATTTCCAACGGGTGAGCCGGTAAGTCTCGGGCCCGACCACCCGTCCCCATTGAACCAGGTCAGGACAAGAGCGCAGTCTGCAGGGGCCGCTTGGGTGTCGCTTGGAATTGTCACCGGGCCCGGCACGTGGCAAGCTCCGCAAGTGAAGGCGGAGGTTAGGGCGTTGGCGGCGGACGAGTGAATCTTATCAGAGAAGATGGAGGTAGACGTGAAGGAGCGGCTGACGACTCAAGCCCCAAAGACTGGTGTGCAAGGACCGTCGGGCGACACACCGTTGGCCGGCTCCGGAGGAAGAAGGAAGGCCGCGGAAGTGGTGCGGCGGGTGATGGGGAGCGAGATGCCAGTTCCTCTCACGCTACGGGAGCTGGCCCCGGTCTCTCCGGTGGTTGTCAAAGAGATGGTGCAGGCGCTAAGGGAGTACGGGCGCGGCAGGGTTCCGGCAACGGTGCAGCGCGTGAACGCGGCGGAGGAGGGGGGGGAACGCGAGCCGTGCCCACCCAAGGCCGTGTTGGTCCCGCTTGCCTACGTCTTGATGAAGATCGCGGATCGGAAGGTGTGGGCAATGGTGGACAGCAGGTCAATGGTTAACTTGCTCCTGTCGAAATTGGTAGACGAGTTGGGGTTGGTCCGGAGGAAGTGCGCCATGGGATTGCGGGCGCTCAACGGTGGAGAGTGTTGGGTGGACGGGGTGGTGGAAGGAGAAGAGGTGGAGGTTGCAAAGGTCCATAAGCCGCTGTCATTCCTTTTGTTGGAGTGCGGCGACGTGATTTTGGGTCGAACGTTTATGTTTGGGTTCCGGGCCCGGATGGCGTTCAACAAGGAGGAAGGGACGGAGGCGCTGACGGTAGAGGACGCGTCCGGGGCCAAGTTTGAGACGACAATTTCCGACCACGGGAAAGGGAAGTGGGTGCGGTTGGCGGCGGCTGGCGAGGAGACGGAATCTGACGGGGGGAACGGCTGCAAGGGCCGCCTCACGGGGGATTTTGCCTAGTCAACCGCGGCAACCGCGCGGGACAGGCTCCAGTCTTGCGCGGGCGGCCGACTAGGGAGGAGCAAGGGGGGGAGGGAAGCGCGCGGAGGGCGCGGGCGGCAAAAGTAAGTTCTTTTCTTCGGTATGCATTACCGGGAGGTACCGCGTTTCAAAAACCCTACCATAGTGCCACGCTTGTGAGCAAAGGCAAAAGCCGCGGGTTGATTGTTGCCAGGATCCATGACGACGACGACAGACGCGTGCTGATGGTTAGGTGTAACGCGGGGCGGTATAAGCCTGTGGCGCGAAAGGTCCGGCCTTGGAACAAACCAATGCCGCAGGGGCTGAACGGGCCCCTGAGACCAATCATCTGGTCCCGGGATCCCTGGGTAAGTCCATTAAAGACGTCAGGGTGGGTAACCCGGTCAGCGCGGATCATGGATGAAAGGATCGAGGCGCTTAACTTTGGGCCGGCGGGGTGGTTGAGTGTGGAGGAAAAGGATTTGCTGGCATTGGTGTTGGTGCTTTGCGAGAAGGCCCTTGCCTTTGGGCCGGACAAGCGCGGATTTTTGAAAAGAGGAATCGGCGACCCCTACGTAATCCCCACGGTGACGCACAAACCCTGGCAAATCAAGCCAATTCTGATCCCCCAGACCGTACGAGAGCCCTTTCTGGAGCTGGTTTGGGAGCGCGTTAGAACGGGTTTGTACGAGCAGTCCACATTGAGCTACTCTAGCCTGATCTTCGCGGTGGTAAAGCAGGACGGGAAGTCGCTGAGGATCGTCCATGACCTGCAGCGGCTGAATTCATTCACCATCCGGGACGCGGGATTGCCGCCGCGGGTGGACGAATTCTTGGAATCAATGGCGGGGCGCGCGTGTTACGGACTGGTCAATGTGATGGGGGGGTACAATCAGCGGGAGCTCCACCCCAAATCGCGGCTGTTGACCGCGTTCAAAACAGGGCTGGGACGAATGCAGTTGACGCGGCTGCCGCAGGGCGCGACAAACTTGGTGGCAGTTTACCAGGCTCAGATGACGTGGATACTACGGGACAAAATCCCGGAGGGGGCTCTGATCTTCATTGACAATGCGGGGATCAAGGGGCCGAAGACGGACTACGGGGGCGTGGTGTTGGAGGAAGCCCCAAGGATTTGCCGCTTTGTCTGGGAATACGCAAGAACGTTGGAGCGGATCTTGTTCCGAATTGAGGAGGCGGAGCTTACGGTGTCAGGGAGTAAGTTGGCGGTTTTTGTTCCAGCGCTGGAGGTGCTGGGACACGTGGTGGGCGCCGACAGCCGGAGGATTGAGGAGAAGAAACGGAATAAAGTCCTCGAATGGCCAACTCCACGGACGTCTTTGCATATCCTCCAGTTTTTGGGGCTGTGCAGCTACGTCCGCATGTTCATTGAGCGGTTTGCGGAGGTGGCGAGTCCGCTGCGGGCACTTACGCGTAAGGGTGCGGCGTGGGAGTGGACGGCGGGGTGTGACGCTGCCTTCGCAAAGCTCAAGGAGATTGTGGGGCGCAACATCGTCCTCCGGGACCTTGACTATGAATTGGGAGGGATCCGCCTGGCCGTCGACTCTAGCAAACTTGGCGCGGGAGGCATTCTGACGCAGGAGGAGGATGGTAAGGATAGGCCGGTTCTTTATGAATCTGTAACCTTCACCGCGACGGAGAGTCAGTATTCGCAACCAAAGTTGGAACTGTGCGGGGTCACCAAGATCGTGCAAAGGCTGCAGCATTTGCTTTGGGGGGTGAATTTCGAACTCTTGGTGGACGCGGAGGCTCTGGCGCGGATGATCAATTTGCCGACGCTGCCGAACGCCCCGATGACTAGGTGGGTTGCGTTCCTTCAACTCTTTGCCTTTAGTGTGGTTCATGTCCCAGGGAAGGCGTTCACAATTCCCGACGCGCTGTTGCGGTACCCGCGCAAGGATCCTTTCGAAGGGGCGGAACACTTGGACGTGGAATCTCCGGTTATCCGGGTGGGCATGATGGAGACGGAGGTTGCTCTTCCGCTGCAGCAGTCCGGGCGTTACGCGACATTGTGCTTCTTTCTGCAGGGTCTCCAATTTCCGGAAGGTACGTCGGAAACGGTAATTTGGTGGGAAAAACGGCGGACAACCAACTTCTATTTGCAGGAGGGGCAACTGTGGCGGAGGTGCACCCCCATGCCCCTGGTGGTCGGGACATTGAGGAGGGACCAGGAGGTGATTCTGCAGTGTCTTCACAACAACCTTGGGCATCGAGGCGAGATCAAAAAGCGGAGGCGGGTGAAAGCGAGGTTCTGGTGGCCGGGGGTGGTACGCCCAGTGCGCAAGTGGGTGAAGTCATGCAAAGCTTGTCAGAGGCGGAGTTCTAGGCTCCTGAGGGAGGTGGGTCACCCTACGGGGGAGGACGCCTTGTTTGGACGGGTCTCCCTCAATGTGGTTCACATCAAGGCGGGGAAGTTCGCGTACCTGCTGGTCGCGCGGGACAACTTGTCGGGTTGGGTTGAGGCGCGTCCGCTGGTCAAGCTGTTGGCAGAAAGGTTTGCCCAGTTTTTGGAGGAAGATTGGTTCGCTCCGACTGGTCACCGTCAACGGGGGCGCGGAGTTCCGAGGCCGCTTGATGGGGTTAGTTCAGAGCTGCGGAGCTAAGTTTGGGCAGGTCACGGAGTACTACCCCAAGGGTGCCGGGATGATTGAACGCGGCCACCAGCCAATCAAGGACGCGCTGGTGAAGATGTGTGGCAAGGACGGGAAGCGGTGGCAGGAGACCCTTCCGGTGGTCCTCTTTGCAGACAGGATATCGGTCAAGCGCTTGACGGGCTACTCGCCTTATGAACTCCTCTACGGACAGCGCCTGGTCCTTCCGGTAGACATTGAGCTGGAGACTTTCTTGGGCATTGATTGGTGGAAGGTGAAGACCTCCGCGGAGCTCGTGGAGGCGCGCGCCGAACAGCTTCTCCGGTGGGACAAGACCCTGGCGAAGGCCGCGGATAGGTTGCGAAAGACCAGGACGGCGTCGGTCCGCTACTGGGGCAAGCGCTGTTCCCATTGTCTCCGGGATCCGTTGCGGAAGGGGGACTTAGTGTTGCTGTACAACCGTAGTTTGGAGTCTCAGTGGGGTAAGCTTTTTGCCAACCAATGGAATGGCCCCTTCCACGTGGCATCCAAGTTCAAAGGCGGGAGTTATCAACTTGAGGAATTGGATGGGGCGCCGCTCAAACGGAAGGCAGCGGCTTCGCACGTGAAGCGCTTCTTCGCACGCGGCTCCACCTCCTTCAACAAGACGGCTGGAAATGGCGCGGACACGCGGGACAAAGCTGAGGGTCCAGAGTCGATGGGCGGGTTGGGTTTGTCGGTTGAGGAGGAGCCCGCGCTTGACGCGCCGCCCCAGAGGATTAAAAGGCTACAAGTTGCTGGGGACAGTTGTCAAGTCAAAGGGGGGCGCGAGTAGGGCAAAAACCTGATTTGGTGAGGGGGTGTTCTAGCCAGTTCACAGCCTGGATGACTAGACACCCCAGAATGTCCGTTTTCCTATTTCTTGTGTAAACTGGTTTCGCGAATTGGTACTGGTGTTGGCTATGTTTGGTTTTTTAGGGACGCGGGCGCGGCGCAAGCCAGGCCCGTGAACGCGAGGAAAAGCCCTGCGGATGGGCACGCGGGACGAGGAGCGGAGGTCCCAGGTATAAAAAAAAAAAAAAAAATAGTAATCTTTTTCTTTAAGGTTTGGATCTTTTTCTCTGTTTTTCTCTCGACCTGTTGTCTTGTGTATGGAGTAATGGGTGCAGATTATGGGTGGAACACGCGCGGGACAAGTCTGATTTGGTAAGGGGGTGTTCTAGCCGGTTCACAGCCGGAACAGCTAGACACCCCAGAGTGTTTGTTTCCCTTATGTCCTCTTCCTCTCTCTTGGAAAACTGTGTGCGCGCGCTGGTTTAGGGTTTTTTTGTTTATTGCAGGGTGGGTACGGGGAACTGTGTGGCAGTTTGGCTGGGGCGGACCAGGTACCTTCCGGAAAACTTTGTTGGCTCAGTGCACGGGCGGGGCGCGGATCTCAATTTTGTCTCATTCTCAACCTGGCTCTCATTCTCAATCTCACTCTCACTCATAACGCGCGTACGCGGAATTCTCTCAAGGCTCTCACAAGATGGCGCAGCAAAAGTCTTTCTTTGCAAAAGGGCGCGGAATAGGAACTATGAAAAAAAAAAAATTATAATAATAATAATAATAGTAGGGAAGGGGGGGGCAATCCATCTAAGTCAAGCAGATCCTCATCATATCCTCCGCGTCCGCGCGAGCCGCCGCGACCAGGGTTCAGAAGGCCGCCAAGAGTTCCCGACGGTCATCAGTGGTGTGGGCTTGAGGGACCGCCAGGAATCGCTGGAGTAGCCCATCCGCGTCATCCGCCATCGCATCGAACCTCGCAAGCGGGAGAGCCGGGAGGACAGGAATGTCCAGAATCTTGGGCGGGTTGGGGGGAGGCGGGACCGGGGAGAAGGCAGCCTCCGGGGGACCATCTGGACCGCTCGGACTGACAGGAGGCGATGACGGGATAACGATGGGTGACGCGGGTGGTTGAGGGGTGCCTTGCGGGGTCGGGGGCCTCTTGTCCAAGTCCGACCAGTGATAGGAGGCCGGAGGAGGGGTCGGGCTCGGAGCCGGAGCTGGAGGAGGAGCGGGAGCCGGAGGAGGGCCAGGGGCACGACGCCGGAGAATCTCATCAAGGCGCGGGTCCCTCGCGCCTTGCGTCACTCAAACCCGGTCTGCCCAGAATCACATGGCCGCTCAGAACGCCGTGAAGTTTGGGTAATTCTCCTTGCGGGGAGGTCCAGCGCGACGGTATGGAGAGGTGGAGTCGCGGTCCGAGTTTGGGGAGGGACGGCCAGGGGGCAATCCAGGAGGGGTCCACGAGTGCTCCGAGACCGAGTCATCGTCCGAAACCACAAACAAGTCCGGACGGGCCCTCTTGCGCGGCCGGGGACAAGAGCCGGATGCGGGTGGAGGGCGTGGCATACCCTCCCCCAACGAGCAGCGGCGGTGACCGCAACGGCAGGAACCGCAGGCACGTCGACCAGGGACAATTGTGCAGAATAGCCCGTTCCGGGCACAGTAATCGCAGGGGATCATGGCAATGGCGGGGAGCGGAGGACGAGCGCTGCTAAGACGGCTAGGGGTGGACTGGGGGAGTGGGTGGAAGTGGTTTGGTAGGTGCGGCAGGGGCGAGGTTGTGATGGAAGGACCTCTGGGGACAGAACTCAACTTGGGGGGGGATGTGGTGTCGTATTTATAACCCCGGATCGAGAGCTGCGTCGCAGGCTGCGCGCTCAGCAGTTGGGTAGGTCGGGCTCAGCATCTGGCGTGCGCGCGGTCTCAGCAATGCCTGCTGCGGGCTCAGCAGCAGTTGCGGCGGGCTCAGCAGTAGGGGCTGCGGGGCTCAGCACCAGGTATGGGTCGGGCCTACCTCAGGCGGCGCCGGACCGCGACCCGCCCGGAAGAAGCGGACCAAGTGATGGAGCCGGCCAGACCAAGCTTGCGTGTGGCTAGTCCAGAAGGCAAGGGTGGGGCGATCATGGGCTATACGCGCTGGGGAGGCCTGCGCGGGCATGAGCGTGGGCCGACCCACGGATCGCGGGATTTGCAGATGGCGCGGACGGAAACACGGGGGGCTCCGAGTAGGGCGCGGTGGAGGGCCGCGCCATGAGAAGGACAAACCGGGCTACGTTAATACCGAAGGGCGTGGGTAATGGCAAGGGATGGAGGGATAGGGTTGGGCTAGGGTTCTGCGGCTTAGGGTTGTATTTCATCACTTGTTCTTGTTGTTTGTGGTTGTACTTAGGCTAGGGTTGAGGGGGGGACTTAAGACCTTACCCTCAACTCCGGGTTGGGGAGGATCATCATCTTACGGATTGGGGAAGGAAGGAATTTAATCATATCATCACTCTATCTTCTTAAAAACTCATTGCGCCCAATCATCTTACAGACGCTAGACCAATAATTTCCGGAACTCAGGACAACTTGTGAAGGTAACTCTTCTTAAGTTTCCACAACGGTCTCTTGCATCTTTGAAAGTACTCAAACTTCCCTGAATTGAGGTTGATGCTGGTGATTTGGATTTTCTCAGGTTCAACACATCTGGAGAATGGGGGAAAGTATTGCTTGGCAGGGTGATAAATTTTGGTAAATTCCCTGGTGAATGAGGGGGTGGGTGATCTGTTGAAGGATGAAAGAGATGGACAGCTATCAGGTGGCAATGGTAATGGATATGGTGGGGGGAAAGAAAGTCCAGTCATGGTGAAGATCTCAAATTACTTTCCCCTCTTCTTATGGGTATCAGGAGCCACCCCTTCCTCTTCTGGGGGGGGTACTTTCATAACCACATCTTGAATCAGTCTCCTCAGCCATACTAAACCCTCAGTTATTCAAATTACAGTAAAATCTACCTTCCACCCCTGAAACCACATGCTGTACACCCTGAAGTCTTCTCCTGCATATCCTGCAGCCCTTATGTAATATCCCAGGAATACACTCCACCTCTCTATGGCTTGGTGCATGCTCATCTCCCCATAAACTCTACCTGGTATGAGAAGTACATACTGCAAACCCATGGTACATACTCCTGGCTGGACAACTCATACTCCAGTCCAGTACATGCCCTTTCTGGACATTTCCATTACTAAATCTGTCAAGCCACAGTCCAAGCCCAATTTTTAAACATTTAATACCATGGGGCATCCCAGCCCCAGCATCAGTCACCCCTCCTCAAGGCCTTCCCTCACTTTTCACATATACTGGCCTCTCCTTCCCTCCTGGACTGATTCCCCTCAAGGAATTAGTATAATACTTCTTATTGGTCAGTCCCTCATCCAATAAGTTTCATCTCAGCACAAGAAAGCCAACCAGCCTACCTTACTCATTTCGCCTATCCCTCTGGTGTTACTCTTGAAGGGTTCCCTTATCAATATCCTTCAGAGCCTTCCTCCTGGATTCTTCTCCTTCATCATTTTCCTTACTTTACCTCCTCTCCTACTTGCAATCAATCTCTTATCTCTATCCTGAGTTCTGTGAGCAGTAGTGCCCGTGGCCTCAGCCCCTTGCACGCCAGGGGCAGTTGTGAAAACACTAGCCCTTGATTTACAATCCTGTACCTCCACAAATTGAATAAAATCTGCACTGCAAGGAAAGTTTCTACGGCCCACAGCAGTTGAGAATAAAGCCCAACTCCCTTCTTGACTATCCAGAAAACTACTCCGCACTTAGCCAGACACTCCTTAAGCTAAAAAGCAATGATTTAATAGTAATAAACAAGAAAGACTCGCCAACAAGCTCTGCACTTGAAATTTTCCTATTAAAGTCTCCAAGTTACTTAACCAAGCTAATAATCTTAAAAGCAGAATGATACGCTATTGATTGATTACCCTCCAATTGATTCAATGCCTTTCTGGTCCAGAAAATGTTCCCCTTTTGTATACAACTCAAAAAACTACTCCAAAAAGAGAGAAAAAAACAAAAGAACAAATTGTCCTTCTAAACCCCTCCATGCATTCTGCAATCATCCTTTTTGCCATTAGTACAATCCCCTATCTGATCTGTTTGTTTAAAATATATTTGGTGATTCTGTTGCGCAATCTCCCTATCATTTCAGTTGTGCGTTCATCTTGCTACTATTACAGAGAAACCTTTCAAAGTAACAAAATAAAAGAAATAAATATAAATAAAAAATATAAATATACCAAAGAAAGGAATAGGAAATTCTTAAATATTATCATAGAAATGGATTCCCCACCCAAAATTAGGTAGGGTCACTCACTGACTCCACCCTTGAATTATAACTCCTTCACATTTCAAATAATTAAATGAAAATTTACCAAAAAGTCACAGAATCACTATGGCACTTTTTGGCCAACTTAATATGTCACAAGGATTGTCACATATAGGTTTCACACCTAAAATTCAGTCAAAAATGAGATGTTATGTATATTTTGGGAGTTACAGGCAGAAATGTGTTATGTCACAATTCCTGCGCGCAGTCCCGCGTCCTTACACAGCCCCAATGCACCTGTAGCATCAGACTCCCGCGCACAGAATTCCAGGGCGCACCTAAAGATTGCCACACACACAGCAAATCCTACCCTGTGAACATCCAAATGGACTGATCCCTGCGTCAGGATCTGTTGTGAATAATCTGAAAATAGGTACTGCTCACACCAGCTAAAACCTAGAATGATTCACCTAGCATATGTAATAGTATGACATATGCATGAAAAATAGTCTAAAACGTTAGAAACTAAATAAAAATTTTATATAATTAATTATAAAGTATTTTAAATAAAAACCAAATATTAAATATTACCCGGACACTGACAGATCCTAATGTTTGAAGGCCAAGGAACACTACAAGGAGTGGCATTAAAAATTATTGAAAATTACCTACGTGCTCATCAGATGATTTAAAATCAATAAATATCCACATCTGTCTACCTTAGTTCAATATAAATAGTAAAAATAAAGGATAAGTGCATAATGATCAGAATAACATAATTAAAAGATTAACAGATCCTGTGGCTAAAATAGTACATAAATCCCGCAGATCTGAGGTCAGCTGATTGACAGCACCAATTGGAAGGGCAAAATTTGCCCTTACTGGCTTGCAAGCTTCAGTCCATGGGCAGAATCCTCTCTATGTGCCCTGAGAAGCTCTTTATCACCCCAGAAAGGTATCTATACAGACCTCTTTGGACTCATTGTTCACCATCAGTTTACTAGGAATTTATTGTTATCAACCAGACAATGTGTAATTTTTAATCAAGTGCTTTTAAAGAGATAAGCATTTGATTTATGACTTAGTCTGCAGTATTATTATTTTTTCCCAAAACCCAAATAAGCTGATTAATTAAAGTATAGTCAAGCAATCAACCCCATCTTCTCTGAAACCCTTTACCTGAATCTTTGCAGGATTTCTGTGGATTATTTCTAAGAGTGAGTTGTTCCCTTCCCGCCTTGGCCTGAGTGCTTTTTTGCCCAACCATATTAGTGGATAACTTTTTAGAAGGCACCAATCATCATTCCAAGGTTCTTAAACTGGCCAAGGAGGCCCCTTAAAGAGAGGTTGTCTGTCTTTAAAGATCCCCAGAAGTATAATACTGTGGCCCCCCTTTTTATAGCATATTGCAAACCTTTTTAACCAAACCAATTAAACCTTTCTCCAGATCTAAAAATATTTATTATTTGAGCTTTTTAAGTGTTTATTTTTGGAATATTATTATTATTATTATTCCAGTATTTTTATTACTCTTTGTAGCTAAACAACTGCAAGGTTCCTGGTATCAGAGAGCTGAAATGCGCCAATGCATTACTAACAACAGATCCCTGTCAATATTCCTTAGCAGATCTCTCCTGATCCCGCATGCAACCTAACGGATCCCCAGCAATCCGCATGCCACCTCCTCAGCTTCAGTGTTGATTGTCCCATAATCAGACAACCTCAGTGCATACCCCATATTCAGGCCTTGGTCTTCTACTACATAGCTTTGATCATTTGCTTCCGCACTCATAAATCCATAGTCCTGGAGGGGAAGTTATGTTTGACCATGTTTGTTGTTGGCAAAATGCAGAAATCCGGACCATCCTTGCTATGTGCTGCAGAAACATGCACCACACCAGTGCTGGGCCTTGAATTTTCTGCTCCGGATTAGACAGTCCTCCAACATGCTTTTCCAAGCCTCTGTGTCTATAAATAACCACCACAACATTTGGCATTGCCGCCTGCCCCGTCACAGCTACATCCTGTCTTCCATAATTCTCTTCTACTCCCTTATGTTAGACCTTGTTTTGTTTTGCTCTGTGGACTGTGCCCCCTTCTCTGCTCCTGTGGGCCTGCGCAGGAAAGTTCTTTTATGGGATGCTCAAGATATCTCTCATATCTTGGGGTATAGGTGTTGGGCCCCTGGCAAACAGGAATGCAGTAGAACTTATCCTATTCCATACTTGTGACAACCCATAACTTGTGCAAACCCATGGCAGAATTGATCCACCAAATTGGTGCCAGCCAAATGTCAACTCTTAACCCATGAACCTGCCAAATGTGCTAACACATAGGTCAAACATCAAAAAAACTGCAAGTTTGGCTGTAAACCTTACTTTACCCCACCCAGCTAACCCATGATTTTTAGTCCACATATTTCTCATATCATCTCCAATCTACACCATCTCCTTGGATTCATAGGTATGACCTCTCAATATACTGTACTTTCTTCACCTTTATCTCAACCAACTAATGATTGATATTCATTTCTTGATGCCCTTGCCACATATCCCTTTTCTTCCTATGCTTATCATGCCTATCCTTCAACTCAAAGCACCTCAATCCCCCTGTATAAATGTTTTGCGGCATGGAAATTTGATTTCTTTTTCAAGCACCCATTATTTCTCTTTTTCAACAACGCTAGATCAAACTGAACTTGACCTTTGTAAAGCCAGCCTTGAAAAACAAATTTACTCTGCGTCAATCGCCTTTCATAACCCATGATTTTCATGGGTAGTGCAATATCCTGCTCTAACCCATGATAATCATTGGTTATTATAAGTTCCTCTCCAATCCCATAAGCCGGCCTAACCCATAGAAAAACCAGTCCACGGATAATATGGGTTAGGACAAGTTCTACTGTACCTGGTCTGCTGGCGCGGAGGATTTCCAGCGGACGACTCTTGGACCGCGGGAGGAGCGTTCGACCTCTCTTCACCCCACCCTCACCCTGTTGCACGACTGACTGGGAAGCAAGTCTGTTGTCGACGCCCCCGACAAGTTTTTTGTTATCCCTTTTCTACGGTCCTGGACTCCTGAAAGTACATATTTATCTGGATCCTCAAATTGTTAGCTCCACCGGCTAGGTCGCCGCATTATTTTCATAATTTACAGACATACGCAATTTGTTACTGGTGATATATTCAGTATTAAGCCATGCTCCCCGCCTGTTTTCTATTTTTCGTAATACTATTAATCGATGTTGTATTTCTCTTTTCGGCAAAAAAAAACGATACTGCTTCGATATTTTTACATTCTCATGGCTCCCTACTGATTACCCCTGACACGCCGTGTCGCGTGGCAATCTCTCTCGCCGTCACGCGTTTTGTCTAGAAAGATCCCTCTTACCCCTGGCTATGGAGAGTGCTCCTTGCCGTCATACCGAGGGGTTGTTCTAAGAAAGAAGAAATCGTCCCGGAAGATTTGATCTCTTTTCTCTTTCACATTAGCTGTCAAAACAACCGAAGAAGCCGAAAATCCCTGTGCATACAGGAAATTTGGCCCTGTTCTTTATCGTTGTCCCCTGTGTGCAAAATTCCTTGCATGGAAAATCCTTCCCCACACCAGTCTACAGCCTTGGCACGACTGTAAAGATGATACAAGTTCCATAAGCTTGAGGGAGAATGCCGAAAGAAGAGCCAATGTTTTCACATAACTTGGGCCATCGAGATCAACTAATGGCGCGTGTGCACTGGTGCAGTTTTGGTCATCCGTCTGAGTTCTGTCTACCTATGATTATGAGACAGGTCGGAAGCCCCCTCGGACTCAGATCAACACCCCAACAAAGATATGTGCTTGCGATAGTCACGAAGCTGGTGTTGCACCGCGCTTTGTCTGACCAACTCCGTTTGAAGCGCTGTAATTCTTGCAAGCCCGCGCCAGGGCCATGACAATTCTACACTACAAAACGCTGATAGGACCCGTCCCAGTTTGACGGGCTCGTCTGCCCCAATTGCGCTGACTTACTTCGAGAGAACTCCCCGCCCGCCGTAGCCTGGGTTGCAAAATTTTAGCCCTGCTGATGAATATGAAGTCCGCAGCCTCCCGAGTGCTTATGTCTTTTGCACTCATCTCTCATCAATGTCATTTTTCATTGCAAAGATTTTCCGAGTTTGAGAGAGGTGGTGCGAGCTCGTCGCTCTCCAATGACGCAGACACCGCCCGCTACTGGGGTTTTGGCATCCAATATGGCCGTCAATTCCTTCATGAAGACGCAGCGCCCACCACGATTGGTAGCTCGCAACCCTCGGGAAAAAATAAGGGTGTTTTTGGGCTTTTTAAAAAAAAATGTACGCTCATCCCCGAGAAGCCTCCACAGACGTGATAAACTCTTTGATTGGTGCATCTCCTCATTATTTCTTACTCTCTCGTATTGCTTCTCACAAAGCTGGAACCCCAGAGGCTGAAGGCACTGCACAGTATCCGGCTTATTCGAAGTTCGAAAAAGCGTATGATTCTGAACGAAATATTCAAAAGAGAGCCGAAGTGGTACAGCTCGCGTTTGCTCATTTGTTCGAGAGACGGACAATTTCCCAGGAAGAGCTAAAACTATTCTTGTCCAGAATGGATTCTATCCCCCGGAACCAACGATGGGTCCGGCAAATCGAGGTCGAAATTCTGTATGGGTTGTGCAGTTTACGGCTAAAATACTCCAAAGGAGGCTCGGAAGAACTTGAGCACCAAGTCTTAACCTCATTAGACAAAATCAAAGCGAAATTCCATCCCGATAGCTTGCATACTGTGACCTGGCAATTCGGACAAGGTAAGTTTGATCACCCCAAGTATGGAACAATAGTAACTTTTCAGAAGAAATAGGATCCAACTAAACAAAAACTTATTCAACTTGGGCTTTCTTGGAAAAAACAATTGATATAACAAGAAATTTGGATGCCAGGTCAAGGGTTGAGCAATTCAATGCGTGCGCACCCACCATTTTTATCATAAGGCACAGCTTAGATTCATTCTTACTGGTTTAATTTTTACAGGTGATTGGGATCAATTTAGAGGGTTTATTGTGCATGAGTTTACCCTGGGAAACTTGAGACGAGCTTATGAAGCAAACAATACTCGAGAAATTTTGAAGGAAATGGGCGTTATTCGCGAAATTTTCTCTTCTGAAAAGGTACACTCGGCCTACAGCAGAATGGCTGCTATAGCTTTTGTGTATCATTTGAAGCAGAGGACAGAGTTATCCGTGGCGGGGACTGCGATTGGTAACGAGTTGAGAAAAGCAAAATTACTTGCCCATGAGCGAACTGTCTTGGAGAAGATCATGACGGGAAACGCCTAAAAAAGGGTTAGTTCACAGCTATTTCTGAAAGCTGCTGATGATGTAGTCCCTATTGCAGAGATAATACTCAAAACTGTTTTTTGGGATAAAACCGGGAAAGTGAAACAAAAAATTTCGAAATTTATGTCATGTCTTTTGGCTAGTGTGTATTTGCTTCAACATGAAACCAAAACTTTGTGTCCGTTGGGACCCATATTATCTCTCTTTCCTCTATCCAAGCACTTTGATTATCCTCCTGTTTTTATCCTTGTTCATTCATGCGTAATTTATGCCTTTCAATCTTTTTTATGTCCCTCATCTTACAAAAACTGTAACCTTTCTTCACACTTGAAATAGCACATTAACCACAGTCTCCCATCTAGAACGAAGATTCAAGTACAATCGCCACAGGGAAAGCGGAGGCGCATGTTCCACCCTGTAACAGTGTTTCAACTTGGTTAAAACTGGGTTTTAACTCTTTGCTAATTCAGGAAATCTATCCAAATAAATCCCAAATACCCGGCAAAATACTTCTGTTGAAATATTCTAACACCAATGTGAAATCAAATATTATTCATGCTTGAAAGGAGGTTCAATGTTAACTCCAGGTTTATTTAAAATTTGTAATATATTTTTGTTATTTATGATCAAAAAAATCAGTTTGATATAGATTATACCAGTTTTTTGATTTTTTTCATTCTTGGAAATTCATTATAAAATGTCAAATTTTTTCCCACAAAATCATTCAAAGCTAAATAAAACAATCAATCTTGGGAGAATTTGAATGCTGCAAATCTGGACCTTGACATTGGGAAAATAATGCCAATCAAGCTGGATCCTTATTCATTCCAAAAAACAAAAAAATCTATCCTTTTTTCAAACCTGTTCTTTGAACTAATATCCTCACAAGGATGGGCCTGTATATGCATAAGAACTTTTATAAAAAACCCAGTATTGCAAGAATATTTACTGAAGGCTTATAAAATTTGAAAGAGTTTCTTAGAAGCTTATTATCTCCAACAAAAAATAATATTTATAGTTTAATTATCTATTTTGTTCATACTAAAATAATATTAATCAACTTTTACAAATTTTTCAGGGCATTTTTACCCAGGTTTTTTGGGTGATAGTGAATGGAAACATCACTCTTGTTTCTGATTTTCCATCATGGTCAGGACTGTCAACAATCAATTTCTGAAAAATTGATCAAAGAATTTCATTATTAAACTACAAAATAAAAGAATTATTGTAGCTGGACTTGTCAGCTTGCTACTATGTACAGAGCAACCTGTCAAAGTAACAAAAATACAAAATAAAAACAAATAAATAACAATATTAAGAAGGAGTGGGAAATACATAAATATTATTTCAGAAATGGATCCCCCACCCAAAAGAAGGTAGGTTCACTCACTGACCCCTCTTGAAATATAAAACCTTCATATTTTAAATAATTGAATAAGGATTGACCAAAAGTTCATGGAACCAATATGGCACCTTTTGGTCAACTTGATGGTTCACAGATATTTTCACGTATAGGTTTCACACCTAAAGATCCAATCAGAATTGAGGTGTTGTGTATATTTTAGGAGTTGCACACAGAAGTGTGTGATGTCACAATTCCCGCACGCAGTCCTGCGTCCCTACACAACCCCTACATACCTGTAGCATCACATTACAATGTAAAGAAGTCCCACTCAAAGCAAATTTTTCAACAAATGCAACCAATCCTACCCTGCACGCATCTGAATGGACTTATCCCTGATTCAGGATAAGCAGTGACAAATCTGACAGCAGGTACCACTAATAGGAGCTACAACCTAGTAGGGTTTACCTGGCATATGCAATGATGTGACTTATGCATTACAAATGATCCAAAAACATGAAAAACTAAATAAAAACATTATATCATTAATTTTATAGTGTTTCAAATAATAAATCAAATATTGAAGGTTACCACAAAACAGACAGATCCTAATCTTTGAAGACCACAAAACACTACAAGGAGTGGCCGTAAAAATTATTAAAAATTACCTAATTTCTCAGAAGATGATGGAAAAACAATAAATATCCACATCAGACCACTTAATTCCAATATTGATAGTACAAATGAAGGATAAGTGCAGAATGATCAGAATTACAACATTAACGGATTAACAGATCCTGTGGCTAAAATAGTACAGAAATCCAGCAGATCTGAGGAAAGCTGATTGAAAGCACCAAGTGGACGCTCTAAAATTTCCCTGACTGGCTTGCCAGCCTCAGCTCATGAGCAGAACCCTCTCTATGTGCCCTGAGAAGCTCATTATCACCCCAAAAGGTATTTATATAGACCTTTTTGGATCTGTTATTCCCCATCAGCCTGAGCAGGAATTTATTATTATCAATCAGAGGCTGTTTCATTTTTAATAAACTGCTTATAAAGATATAAGAAAGTGATTTATTACTAAGTCTGAAGTATTATTATTATTTCCCAATGACAATCAACCTGATTGATTAAAGTTTAGTCTGGCAATAAAACCCATCTGCCCTGAAACCCTTTACCTGAATCTTTGCAGGATCTTCTGTGGATTATTGACTCAGAGTGAGTGTTTCCCTTCCTGCCTTGTCCAATGTGCTGTTTTTCCCGTCCATATCAGTGGATAAGTCCTTATAAGGCACCCATTCTTCATTCCAAGGTTATTAAACTGCCTAACAAGGCCCCTTGAAGAGAGGTTGTCTGTCCGTAAAGATCCCCAGTAGTACAATACTGTGGCCCCTTTTTTTATAACAAATTGAAAATTTTTTTAACCAAACCAATTAAACCTTGCACCAGCTTGTAACATATTTGTTATTTGAGTTTTTTAAGTATTTATATTTAAAATATTATTATTATTATTATTCCAGTATTTTTATCACTCTCTGTAGCTAAAGGACTGCAAGGTTCCTGGTATCAGAGAGCTGACAGGACTTCTTAAAAAGTCACAATTTTTTCAAATTAATAAAAATAATTTTTTAATTGGTTACTCTTGTTGGCTTATTATGAAAATCTGAAACATTAGCTTCAAAAACCCTGCAAAAGAACTGGAGAAAAATAATCAGTTAGTAAGATAAAACAAATCTATAATGTTGTTTCAATTTTTTTACCCTTTCTGATATTCCAGTCTGGTGATACCATTAAGAAAATAAAGTTTTTGGGAGAATTTGAAATCTTTTATCATGTACCTGCCCTCCTGGTTTCCCAGAAGACTTCTTTGTTGGATATTTTCTCCTGATGGAGATTAATCTGGTGTAGTATTTATTCATTTACTCCAAAGAATCTGATTTTTACTGAATACATTTTTAAATATATTGCACAGGGTGTTTTTAAACTACAGTATTGGTAAATTGGTCAAATAGAACTTTTAAACATTCAGCTATTCAAACTTCCTGGCTGCTACCATTCAATAAAAATTGGTAAATTTATTTCCAAGCAATGAATGGTCTAGAAGGTTTTTATGAGTGGAATTTGGTCAGTTTTGTAGGCACCTATTGCTTTCATTTTAATTTCTCTTAAAATTTTTAAAGGTTGATATAATTCAGACAAAAAAATTGCAGTCTTGCTCTTGGAAAAGGGGGGAAACATTTGAGTTATTTAAAATTGTGGCAATTGAGTGTCAGACCCTTCAAGATATACTTGAAAATCAGGGTTGATTGAGTCATGCATGTTGAAAATATGGGATTTTGTGTTTAATTGTCTGTTTAAAAGATGCCCAATATGAATTAATTCCTCAAAAATTTCCAGATAGAGACAGAAATTTCTCCAGGACCTTGAGGCATAGTTCCAGAGGACGCTATATGAATTTAGGATTGAAAGAATAAAATTGCATGCATACACAAACTTTCCTTTTTCATGGCTCCAAAACATTTTTCCTAATTGGATTTAAATTTCTTTCTGCCAATAAATCATATTTTGGTTCAATCAAAATTACTTCAAAAGACTGTGGCATCCATGAAACCAAAAAGGGTGATGATAAATTCACAACTTAAATGAGTTGCGTGGCATGCAACATGACTAAAATCAATTTATGTAGCCTCCAAAAAACTTGACTGTAGTCATGCGTGCCCCACAAAATTGTTTGGTGTTGTGTGGGGGATGCATGACTACAATAAAATTGTGTGGGGTTGTACCAAACTCAAATGCAGTTGTGTTTTGTGCCACACAACTACAAGTTTTGTGGGCCAAAAAAAAAGAAACTAAAAGAAACTAAATAAAAATAAAAACAAAAACAAAAACAGAAATCAGTCAAAAAATAAAAAAATGTTGATTTTTTGGTTAAAAAAAACTGAAGACAAAAAAAAAACACTAAAAATTAAATAAACAGTGAAAGATTCTATGGAGAAGCCGTAAAGTATAAGTGAAAAAAAATACAAGCTCAACTTGACTAGCCCTCAAGTAAAAACACCAAGTTCAACTTGACTAGCCCTAAAGTAAAAGTGCCAAAAAATACAAGGCATTTTTTGGCAAGCCCTACAGTAAAAACACCAAAAAAAAGTTCAACTTGTGTTAAGCTGATCCCATCACAATAAGTAAAAATACTCCTTACAATGGGATCAACCCAACACAAGTTTAACTGAATTACCAATAAAATATCATTAAAAAGACTCAAAATAATGATTTTCACTCAACAAACTCAACATAATGATGTTAAAAATTTGATAGCCCTTTATATTAATATAAGTAAAATTTAGCTGCATTAGAATTACAAATTATATGGAAACCCAACAATGAAATGATCTCTATAATTGAAGTCTATAACCTGGAATACACAAATCCATGCAAGTTTTTACTTGCAAATATTAAAAACTTGCACCCAACCTTCCTTGAATGAGTTTTCCCTGACTGTTTGGTGAGAAATTTCCCAGAGTAGGAACCATGTCTATCACAGGCTATATCCACATAACTATCACGCTTTGAGTTGAAAACAGTCAAAGCATAACCATGCTCCATTGCACATGTTTTACAATATTTTTGCACTTATTCCCTAGTAGGAAAAGCTCTCATAGGAGATTGGTCAAGTGGATTTGTCATAGTTACATAGTCATATTTACATAGTCATATTCCAGTTTCCATCAAATTAAATGAGGCAAAGACCAGAGTAACATAAAATTTTACTCACCACCAGAGGTCATGTCCATTTGTGAAACATTTTTCCCCTAAATTTTAACCCTAGATGAGGATGAAATTGGGGCTTCAAATGTTTCATCAACAAAATCCTTTTTTTCTGAAATTTTTTAATGGCACTATCAATGCAGTCCTTAAACGCAGCCATGTCATGAACAGGAGGTCTTTCCACTGTTCTCATAATGCAAAAGAATGCAATTCTAACTCAGAATTCAATAAAAATTTCAATTGAAGAAATACAAGGTTTTCTGACTTTTGAGCTGAGAAAGAAGTTTGAATTTTAACTTTAATTTCAATGAGTTATTTTGAAGTTTCACTTTACTTCACTTTGGTTTCACTTTAGGTTCACTTTGGGATTGCTAGGTGTGGTCCAACAGTACTGCATAGTATGCGTTGATGCAACCCAAATTTCGTCCAGGAGGGTCCCAAAAATCCTGGAATGACCGCCAGGGGGTTGTATACCCCCAAACATTTGTCAAAACCGCCCTTTAGGGGGTAAAAAACCCAAAATGCCATTTATGGGGGGTATACAACCCCCAGGGGTTGCACATGTTTGAAAAAACCCTTTGGATGCATGTAGACGCCTGCATGGGCTGTCATGTGTCCATTGGGCTTTGTAGGGCTGTACAAAACTCCCACACCACTGGGAGTTGTGCATTTATCATCACCCGACCAAAAAACATCCCAGACAATTTACTATTGAACAATCCCCAATCTGGATATTTTTTGGGTGCAGGTATTCTGACTTCATTCAATTTTTTTTTGAAAACTTAATATTTCATTGGTGTTCAATTTTTTGATTTTGAAGGCCAATGTTAAATTTTCAGGTTTCAAAAATGTGTGAATTGTTGTTCACAACCCATATACATTGTGAACAACAAATCACAACTCAACAATGAGCAAGCAAAGTCACCCACAACTTGTGCATGCCCAGGGGGGTTTTGAACCCCCAATTGCAACTCAGAAAGGGTTAAAATTGAGGTTCCACAACCCTTTTTGATTTGCAGCAGGGGCTGCGCAAGTTGTGGGCAGGGTTTGCTCTGGTTTTCCTGAGCCATTTGGGGAAAAATAGCCCCAAATGGGCCATTTGAGGGGGGGAATTGAGGCGACTTGGCACCCATGGACCACATTTGAGTGCCTTCAACGCAGATTTGGGGATTTGGCATAATATGTGGGACTATTATTGGAATAAAAAAAACAAAATTGGGAATCAAAAACTCTGCCTATCGGCAAAAAGATTCTTGTCACAAACTGTGTACACACACAACACACTCCCGCCGGATGGATGTAGTTTTTCAACCCAAAAGTGGGAAAAATCTTTGAGTTGTTGTACTGAAAATTGAATTTAATAATAAATTGCCATTGAATTTTTTTTTATGTGAACAGTGGCAAGCCCAAGCCCCACTGGTTCAAACATGGATGCATTAAAGGAATTAATTAAAAGTGTTGATAACAAAGCTTTGGTGGAATCTAGGGATTGGGGTAGGGAGTTGGAAAAGGAAACACTTGAGGCCTCAATTGCATCCTCATCTGGGGTTACAATTGAGGATAAAGATTTTTATTCACAACTGGAATTGATCAAAGGTGGTGGGTCACATTTCATATGTCTTTTGAATGAGAAGTGTTTGGCTTTATAAATACTAACGTAGCCATGTGGGGTATAACTATGAGTTTCCAGAACTTCTTGACTTTCCTCCTGTGAGAGCCTTTGGGAAGAGCAAAGAATTTTATATTTCTAGTCATAAATGGGCAGCCATTTATGGCTGTGCATTGAAAAACTTCCAGTCAAAGAAGAATAAATATGTGGATCTAGCATGTGACAGATTTGGGGTATATGAAGGGCTGTGCCTCCTCAAAAATCAAAGGCAAACTCACGCAAGAGAGGTTAGGTGTAAATTCATCATCTGTGCAATTTTTAAAGTAGCAGATCCCACATGGCATCTCTCCATTAGAGATGACCAAAAAAATCATCAACTATCTGAAAACCCCTCAGTGCATTCTCATACAAGGAGAATGTCTGTTCAAGCCTTTGGTAAACTTAAAGAAGTCATGAAAGATTGCCTCAATAAAATTCAAATCAGAAGGAAATTGAGCAAGATTGATGGTGGAGAACAAATTTACAATAGAAAAATCTATAACACTAAGTGGAAGGTAAAGCTAGAAGAACTAGATGGGAAAGGTGTTATGGACTTTCTATTTGAAATTCTCTAGGAAACGCAGTGGGTTTCTAATAAATTTTGAGTGATTACTGTAGAATTACGACCAGCAGGATAAACAGAAAGACATCAGAAGAGGTGAAAGCAATATTGAAGAAGACACAATTGAAAAATTTGATAGAAGAAGAAACAGCTTGAAGAGATAGAAAAGAAAAGGAAGTGACCAACAGAACGCCATGAGGTTGAAAGTTGATTTTGAGGGAACTAGGCGTGACTGAGATTTTAAAAAGGCTTGGAGAAGTAGACTAGGGTGAAGAGGCTGGATGGTAGGGTCAGATCAAGATGTCTTCCAAGTTGAAAGTGGAACTCTCACTGGTTAGATGAACAACAAGAGAGTTGATTGATATGATGGATTGATGGTTGAGTGAGGATGAGGAGATGATAGAGGTATGACAGTAACCAAGATGAAACAAGAAGAAGAAAAAAGAAGAAAGAAAAAGAGAAGAAACAGAAAGGAAGATCTTGAGAACAGTAGAATGACATTGGGACTGAGGGGTTATTTGAATCTGTGAGGACTGAGGTTCATGATTTTGTGATCCCTCCCCCTTTTGGTCATTGCATTGTGTCAGTTATGAGGAGATGAAAAGGAGCCAGAGAGGATTACTTAATCTGATGCGCAACAGTGATGGTGCACAGTTCCGCAGGTATACCTTACCTTGAACAAATGAATGAGGTAGTTGTAGAAAAGAATAAAATTTTAACACTACCCATAACTGGGGAGATTTGCACAGACTTATTTGAGTTGATATTACAGGTCCATAATGTGGATCAAATTTTGAAGTAAGTTTTTGGAAGAGGCTTTGTTCAACAGGTCCGCCACCATTTGATTAGTCAAAATGAGTATGACTTCCAAATTTCCCAGTTTGAGTTCTTCTTGGAGTCCTTTAGTCTTGAGGTCCACGTGCCTTGTTTTTGCATTGTAACCAAACTTTTTAAGTTTTGCCTCAACACCTTTGTTGTTAATATAGTGAATGGTAGCAGGAAGGGACTGGTTGAAGATCTCTCCTAGGAGATTTTTGATCCATCTGCCTCCCAAGAATGAATCCAGCAGTGGGTTGAGTTTGGCTTTGGTCAAGGAATAGGTGATGTTTTGTTTCTTGAAGCTTTCCCGTGACATGTTTGAGCCAAAGGAAAAACTGATGTATCTGGATTGAGATTTCCTAGTTGCTGAATCTTCTCCCCACAAAGAATTGCTATAGAAAGCTAGGTAATCTGCAGAGTGATCTTATTTGAGAGTTAGTTGGATGTACTTGGTGGCTTTGAGATATTGCCAAGTTCTCTTCAGCTCCTTCCAGTGACTTAGGCTGAGTTTATTTTGAAATTTTACCAGAATAGATACTGAATAGCTCAGATTGGGTCTGTTTATACTTGCAATGTAGTTCAGGAGACCAACCCCTGATCTGAAGTTGATATTGAGTCTTTTGAATGATTTAATGTCTTTGTCAGCGTCTTTGGATAATTGCTAGTGCGGGGTTAACAGAGTTTGGACGCTTCAAGAGTTATTCAGACCAAGTTCTTTGAATCCATGGGATATTTTTTTGGGATGAATGAGGAGAATTGAGTCTTCAGTACGCTTAAATTTTATTCCCAGGATTGTGTCTGGGTAGTGACATTGAGACTTCTTAAATTTGGTGTTGAACTTATCTTCAAATCCATTTCCCTTGCCTACAAGTATGAGATTGCCAATTTGGAAAAAAATGAAATACTCACCATTGATTGCCTTGTAGAGGCATGGGTCACTGTCTGACTCAATGAAGCCAACAGATTTGATCCAGTTGGTCAAGGTTTTGTACCAGTTTTTAGGAGATTTTTTCAGTCGTTAGAGACTCTTTTTGAGCCAAAGATACTTAGATTTTCTGTTCCATCCATCCAGGGTCTTGATCAAGAATTCTTCATCAATTGGTGCGTGAAGAAAAGCTGCCTTGATGTCAAATTTTTTGATTTCTAGATTGAATTTGAGAGCAAATTGGAGTATGGCCCTTAGAGAAGAAATATTGCCTATCGGGGAAAAGTTTTTGTTGAATTCCAGGCCATGGACTTGATTATATGCTTTCGCACAGATTCTTTCCTTGAAGATTAGTACATTGTTGTGGAAATTATCTTTTATCTTGAAGAACCAGGTGGTTTCTAACGGGTTGGCAGATTTGGGTCCATCATATTCTTCCCAGACTTCCAGGTCATCAAATTGCTTCAGTTCTTTCCTGATTGCTTCTTTCCATTTTTTGGCATCTTCACATGACACTCCTTTGATGTAGGTTTTGGGCTAGAAGTAGTGATGAAATCCAAATCTCTGAGGGGGCTTGATACTGGCTCTGTTTCTGAGGGTTCTAATTGATGTTGCTTCTGCTTTCTTCTCAGGATTAGTAAGAATGGACAGGATTGGATATGAAGAATTGATAACAGATGAAGGAGATGATTTTGAGTAATCTTCCTCAGATTCCATTTCAAGAGAGCTTTCTGGGGATGAAACTTCTCCTGATTCTTGATAGTCAGTGAATTTATTTGATTGAAGATTGGCAGGGAGGGATTTTTGGTGATCATTTGTTTTGGAAGCGTCTTCAGGGAAAATCTGGTCCTAAATTTCTTCCATTTGAAAATCTGAGTGAGTTGAATCTGACTGTCCCAGTCCAACAATTGATCAATATTCAAAGCTGACATGTGTTGTGGAAATGATGGATCCATCAGGGCAAAGTATTCTGTAGGATCTGTAGTTGGGATTGTAACCAATGAGGCAACCTTCCAGTCCTTTTGGATTAAACTTCCGTCCCTTCAATTGAAGTTGATTAATATAAATAGCTGATATTTCAATAGGTTTAAAGTAAAAAGTGGGTAGAGTCTTCTGATGCATGAGTGCCCACGGAGATTTTTTTGGCCTGTTTTGCGGGATCTGGTTCAGGCATAAGCAGCTAGCATTCAAGACTTCTGACCAGAATTTCTTGGGAATTCCCAATGAGCTGAGTGAAGTGTGTAGGCTTTCAACAATTTTCTGACTGTCCCTCTTGGCCCAACCGTTATGTTCCAGATGGTGGGGTTCAGAAATAAGCTGTTCACAGGATTTCTCTCTGAGAAACCTCACTAAACTATTTTTTGTAAATTCTGTGCCACTGTCTGAGCAACTTCACAGGGATAGTACCCCAGTTTGGCTTTCTGAATTTCAAGAATATTGAAAAGTACCTCCTGAGTTTTTTCCTTGCTGAGAAGAGGAATTCTGCTAATGTATCCTGAGTAGTTTTTGACTATGGTTAGAATGTATTTTTCATGGCAATGCAATTCTGGTTTGATAGGTCCAATCAAGTCTAAGTGCATTCTTTTGAATTGTTTTGAAGATTGAGTAAATTTTTCTTTGAAAAATCCTTTGGTGACTTTGCTCAGGGCCCAGTCTTTTCAGAAAAATTCATTTTAAGAAGAATAATTTTGAGACCTGGAATTTCCTTGAGCCTTCCAATTGAGGCATGACCAAAGGAGAGATGAAGATCCTTTAGGGATCTTGATTGAGTTGAATGTGTAGAGTGGAAACATTGGTTTGATCCAATCTTTTTGAGATTATCAACAACAAAGAGGTTCTTGAGTATTCTTCTTTTCATGAGGCAGGTTTTTTTTCTGGGTAACCCAGAACTTCCCATTTGAGGATTCCAAACTGCAACCTTTGTTGATAAGGATTCCTGGGCTGATTAAATTTATGACAATTTCTGGCACTAGGAGGGAGTCGCTGAGAGTGATGATTTGATTTTTCCAGCTTAGTTTTACTGTTCCAATGAATTTGAAAGGAAGGTTAGCCCCTTCTTTCCCATTTGAGATGGATTCCCCTTTGGACCATTTGATGTCAGTAAAGAAGTTCTCATTATTGAAGATGTTTGCTGAAGCACCACTTTCAACAAGGATATTCTGGTTGGAGATGGTTTTTGATTCAATCCACTTGGTCACAAAGGGGTGGTAGTGTGCGGATTTGTTTTTGGCACATTGTTTTTCCTTCCACTTTGCTTGATTTTCTCTCCACCATTCAGGTGCCTTGTCATGTTGCAGATGGAAGCAGTATTTTTCTGAGTGATTTTTATCTTGAATAGGATTATGTAGCCTCCAACACACCTTTTTCTGGATTGAATTTTGATTTTTTTTCTGGTTTGACACTAGAGCTGACTTGCCTATTGAAGCTGATTTTTCTTTAGCTTCTGCCTTGAGTTTGTTGTTGAACTTGATTAGATGGTTTCACACAAAATTGACTTCTATCTTCTTTTTGGAGTGCATGATTTGGCTTTTGAAATTTTGTAGGGTAGCCAGAAACTTGAACAGGATCAGGTATTCCAGTATGTCTTGAGGTAAATCTATCCCAGTGTCAACCATTCTCTTGATTTTTGTTCTGATTTTAATGACAAAATCAACTATATTGTCCTCTTTGGAGGTTAAGTGGAGGAATTCATTGAATATTGTTGATATTTGTTTCATTTCTTCTCTTCTGAATCACCGCCTTTCAATCTCTCTCATTCTGCTAGTGTTTTCAGCTGTTAACTCTATTTTTTCTTGTTGTCTTCTGTTTTACCACTTCTTCTTTCTTGCCTTCCTTGTCTCACAAGATTTCCCCAAGTGCAGCAAGCACTTCCCTCACCCTGACGGGTGTCACCTGCTGTCACCTATCAGATCAGCTGCTCTCATAGTGCAAGACAGCTTGGGGGAAATCTTGCTCCTGTATTTATAAATCATTTATCATTTATTGCCAACTCAACCATCCAACTCAACCATCAGCTTAGAACTTACCTTTGAAATCTCCAGCCTACCAACCCAAATTAGTTAGATTTGTCTACAACACCAACTTTTTTCACCTAATCACCTTTGGAATTGATATAGGAGTAGGTACTAATCAACCTTTCAACTCAATCTCCAGATCATCAAACTGATAGCATCTTCCTGGTTGACAAGCTTCCCTGGGAGGGTTGGTATTTGTGTGGTCTCAAGCGTCTGAATACTCTACTTAGTCTTTTAAGGGACATTTCCCTGCATGTAGAGGCACTACTCCTGTTTGTTTCCATTTATGATCACTTTCTTTTCTGGTTCAGGCTGTTCTCTTCTTAGTTACTATTTTGTTGCAATTTGAACAGCCTGGTCCAGGTTTTATCAGCTCTGAATTTATTTCACAAATATCCTAGTCAATTTGAGGCTTTGAAAGAAGAGAATTGGTCTTTGATTGCTAGCCAGATCAATTTAGCAGAGTTGACATTGTCTGCGCTTATAATGTTGTTGTGGGTCACCAAGTTGACTTTTGAGATGAGAAGAAGTTTTATCTCATTTTTTTCTTGCATTGAGAGTTGCTTTGATTCAGATTCCAGGATCAATAATACCACCCTTAGCTTGATTAATGCATTCATCTTGTCTCTCCAGATGCCATAATTATCTTCTATCAGAGGCAGAATTATTTCTAGCTCCATTTTGATCATGGCTTGACAGAAGCCATTGTTTAAGAAATCCCCTTGGTGCAAAGACAAGGCCATAGTTACTCCGCTGGTCGCATATGAGTTGAAGAAAGCCTTAGGCTTTTAAACGTAATAACTTTTGAGTGATGGGGATTACAACCAGCAGGCTAAAAAAAAGAAATCAGAAGAGATGAAAGCAATGTTGAAGAAGACACAATTGAAAAATTTGAGAGAAGCAGAAACAGCTTGAAGAGATAGAAAAGAAAAGGAAGTGACCAACAGAATGCCTTGAGGTTGAAATTTGATACTAAGGGAACTAGGCATGACTGAGATTTGACAAAGAAATGGAGAAGTAGACTATGGTGAAGCGGCTAGATGGCAGGGTCAGATTGAGGTGTCTTCCAAGTTGAAAATGGAACTCTCACCAGTTAGATGAAAAAGAAGGAAGTTGATTGATATGATGGATTGATGGTTGAGTGAGGATGAGGAGATGATAGAGTTATGATATTAAACAAGATGAAACAAGAAGAAGGACAAAAAAAAAAGAAAGAGAGAAGGAAGGGAAAGGAAGATCTTGAGAGCGGTAGAATGAGATTGGGACTGAGGGGTTATTCTAATCAGTGAGGACTGAGTTTCATTATTTTGTGATCCCCCCTTTTGGCCATTGCATTGCGTTGGTGATGAGTATGTGAAAATGAGCCAGAGATGGTTACTTAATCTGATGCGCAACAAAGATGGTGCACAGTTTGACCTTACCTTGAGCAAATGAACAAGGCAGTTGTTGGAAAGACTCAAATTTTAACAGTTTCCAGTTTAAACTTTGGTGCAGAGGGTCACTTAGAGGCCCCTTTTTTGGCTCATCCTTATTCCATAATACTTTGAAAAAAAATACCATCATATTGCTTTGTTGGTTTGTACTTACAAAAAAAATAGGTACAAAATCCCTCTATTGAATGATGTAGGAATGAGAGCCAACAGGAAACAATTTACAAAGGCTTTTGTTTTTACAACAAAAGAAATGTATCAGTTCTAAAGTTGGGTTTTTAATGAATTAAAGGAGTTGGCTTATAATCCCAAGAGGCTTCCTAAAGTCTTTGTGATGGACAGTGAAAAATTACTGTTTTTTGCTATAGAAAATAGTTTCCCCAAGTCATTCAGACAGTTGTTCTCCTGGCACTGGTCTATAAATATTCAAGTAAATTGCAAAGTTAACTTCAGTAATTGATTCTCAGAGTAGGCCAATTTCTTGCTTCTTCTGTTAATGTCTTCTAGGAATGCTTATGTTGAAACTTCTATACCAAGTTTCTTGAAAGACCATTAGGATGTGCTCAAGTATATGCAAGAAAATATTTTCCCTATCAAATAGATGTTTGTAATGGTGTTTCCTGGTGTAAAAAAATACTTTGGAGATGAAACAACGTCTTGGGCAGAAGGGGCCCATGCTAATTTCAAAATATTACTTGTGGGATCTTTGGGGAACATTTCAGATGTGTGAAAATAACTCAAACAAACCATTGAAAGAAAACTCAATCCATGCATGCATCCATTGAAAAATCTCAAATTAATTTAGGAAATGTTTTTTCTTCCAAGAGAAATTTACCCTTTGGGTGACAAATTGTAAATTGAGGCAATTAAACTCATTGCCTAACAATTTTAGAAATTAAAGTGCAACCACAATGGCAAGGTGTGCTCAAAGTCTTATTCAAAAATATGGGCTTGCTGAGTTTGCAACTTTTAGGTGAAATACTAGCATAAAGAGGATCTGTTGTGCCTGAGGACGTTAATCTTCAGTGGAGGTTGGACTATGACCCTTCCAGTGAAGTTAGTAGGGTTTTTGGTTTTTTTCAGGGTACCAATTAAAGGATTTACATCAATTATAGGATTGAAAGAAATTATAGAATTGATAGATTAATTATTTTTTTTATTTTTGAAAGAATGACACAGATTGAGTGCTTGAAAAATCAAAATTGTTCAACCATTTGAATTACATGCTTATGGGAAAACCTCAACAAGATAAATTGGAGATGTTAAATTCCATGGTTGATTATAAAGAAACTCTGATTGCCAAGCCAAGGATTGAGCCAAAGTACTTAGGGCCCAGCCATGTTGAAAAAAAAATTAAAAGCTACTTGTTGTGAACTTTAAAAATTTGAAAGCACTGAAAGAGACCTTAAGAGGGGAAAAAGGGTCAAAAGGGATCCAAAAAAACCAATGATAGGAAGTATTTTATTTTCAGTATTCATTTTTATGGTTTAATGAACTGATTGGAAATTTATTTCTGAAGTGCAAGGAAGGCTCTTCCTCTGAATTTCATAGTTGAGAGGAAGAGACTGAAATTCAATTAGGCTCCATTCATTTGGAATCACAATCCTTTTTCAAGGAGGAAGAAGAAGAAATGGAGGAGTTAAAAAGAAGCTCATCTTTGGTGAGTATCAATTTATTTAATGAGATTAGAATTTTGGCTAAGTTATTTTTTATTGTAGGAACCAAAACTGAATTAACTCAATCAAATAACTGAGAAATTACATAGGTTCTTGTGGGAGGTTTGGGATCTGGTTGGTCATGGTAATTTTGGATTTAGATTCATTTCAAAATAAATTGAGTATGATGAGCATGGATGGTTAAAAATCAAAAATGAATTGATTTAAACATAGAGCAAAAATAATGCATGCTCATCTAAGATCCTTGGTGGCATCAAATATTTTGAAAATATAGAACAAAGACTTGATGTTAATGAAATCAATGAAAAGATTCCCTGCTCAAAATGGCTTGAAAAGCTTGAAATTAGCAAATCAATAGCTGATAGTTATGGAAGATCAGTATATTTGATTTCATTGGATTTTTTTTGCACTTATAATCCTATAAAAACAGGTATACAAAAACAATCAGATGCCATCTTCATTTACTTTGTCAACAATAATCTTCATCTTGTAATTGAGGGAGAAATGATTCAAATCCCTCCCATTGTTTCAAAACCTGCTTCTTTCACTTGGAAAAAATCTTCTGTGTTGGTTGATCATCTAAAAGATCAACTGAAGTTGTATTTTAAGTTATAAAAACCATTTTAACTTCATCATTTTGGTTTGGGTTCTGATGCTGATATTGTAATTTTATTAATATAAAGGGTAATCACATTTTGAAAATCATTATGTTGAGTTTTTTGAGTTAAAATCATTATGTTGAGTTTTTTGAGTTAAAATAATTATGTTGAGCGTTTTGAATGAGATTTTATGGGTAAGTAAGTTCAAATTGTGTTTGGCTGATCCCATCATAAGGATAAGTTTTACTTCTTGTGATGGTATCAGCTTAAAACAAGTTGAGCTTGATTTTTTTGGTTTTTGAACTTTAGGGCCTCTCCATTAAGTTGGGCTTGATAAAAGTATTTTTTGGTAGTTTGCTTGAGGGCTAGTCCATAGAATCTTTCATTTTTATTTGATTTTGGGTGTTTTTGATTTTGGGCTGGTGCATAGAATCTTTCATTATTTATTTAATTGTTGGTTTTTTTACTTGAGGGCTGGTCCATAGAATTTTTCATTGTTGATTTATATGGGCTGTCCAGTCATGTCCCCAGAGTGGTGAAATTTTAGAATTTCCTTTCAATTTTTTTTTTGGAATTCTTTATCTTTTTTGGGTTTTTTTTGTTCATTTTTTTTCTTTTTTTGTTCAATTTTTAATTTATTTTAATTTATTTCAATTTAATTCATTCTTTTTTTTGGTGTTTTTGTTTTATTTTTTCAATTTTTAATTTATTTCTATTAATTTTATTTCAAATGTCTTTAATTCCTTTTTTTTATCTTTTTACACACCGCAAATGGGTCATGAATGACTGCTCACAACTAAAATTGGGGTTGTGGGTGGCAATTCACAGCTGAAATGGGTTGTGGGTGGTTTTTCAATACTGAAATTGGTTGTGAGTGTAAAAAGTAAAGAGAGCTTGAGCTCTAGTGAGAAGAAAGGATTAAAGAATGAGTGAAAGGAGCTTATAACGTCAAGCGTAACGGACCTGAGATCAGGAGGAAAAGGACACTCCGGTTAATGTGTTGGATGAACAGATGATTGAATTCCACTTGAGAGCACCATGGTTTAAATAGACTAAATACATGATTGGCCAACAAGTGGTTGAGTAAAAAATCAATAAGGTAAAATTAGCATAAGCAGTTTAAGTGACATGGTAAGTGAAATTCTATGACTAAAGAGTCTGATAGCCATGACTAAACAGTCTGATAATCACAATACTACAACACAGCCCAGTTACATTTTACCTGTTGTTTTAGTACTTGAAGGTTAACAATAATAAGATCAAATCAATCAAATCAATGGTACTCTGAACTCCAGTGAAAGTCACATAAGAGAAAACTCAAACTCTAACAGTGAGCAGCCTTTCAAAACTGAAATGGGTCAGGAGTGGCAGTTCACGACTAAATAGAGTTGTCAAATGCGCCACAGAACCCAATTTGGTTCATGAACAAGTTGTGTAGGGTTGAAAATTTAAAATTTTCCTGGCTCCCATGTTAAAATTTATCCCAAAATGGGTTGGGTCAAGTTATTAGAAAAATGAAGTTCTAAAGATCCCCCAATTTCAAATAAGAATTAATCATAACTAAGAATTTTTCTGTCCAAGAAAACTCCAAATAAATTCAATTTCTTGTTTTGGGATGAAATCATAATCCAGAAATATTTTTGTTTATTTTGATTCAAGGTAATTTCCTGCCATTAATGAGTGCTTGTTTTAAGAAGCATTGGGACAGATAAACCTGTATTTGAAGAGATCAATCAAATATTTTATACATTGTTTTACTTACAGAAAAATGGAAAACAAAAAGATCTGGAAAAAAAAATAGAGAAAAGATCAAACAGGCTTGGGATCAAAATTCAAGTGGATTGAGGTTTTACAAGCATTGAACATGCACTCCACTTGTTGAGAGTTGGGTTGAATTTTTTGAATCTCTTAATCCTCTCACTCACCTCCTTGATTAGGATTCCTATGTCTCCCACTTCCACCTGCATTTGTTGCCTGCTTCTACTTCTATTTTCCCTTTCCTCTCCCTTCCATGTCAAAGGAGTTGTCTGCATTGTCCTGCCTTACTAAGAAAAAATTGAACAGGTCCTTTGCAAAAATCTTCTCTTCATTGTGGAACCAAAACTTTTTCCAATAATCATCACCACTTGACCTCTATATCTCTTTCCTACCCAAACTCTTCTTTTCTGCTTTTTCTTTTATATCTCTTTCTTTTTCTTTTTTTTCTTTATGCGCTTACTCAAATCTCTTCTCTTTACTCATCAAATCAAACGTACACAAACTTGTAACCTTGTCATCCTGTATCCGGTCTAAGCCCCAACCAGCACTGTCTAGTTAGACTCAACACAATCTTTCTCAAACTTCATCTTATTGCTTCTCAACTCTGATTATATTTTATTTCCTTCAAAGAAACATCTTCCCGCCATAAATATTCTATCTTTTTCTAGCTTCTGAATTCAACTCCATCAACTCACACTAGTTCTAGTGGCTTCTTGATGTCTGTTTCTTTTGTTTCCATTTAAATTCCTCTTCTATTCTTTCTCTAATTTTCCATACTGATTATTGTCTTTTTTTAGCCCTCTTGAAAATCTTAAATTCTTTTGTTACTTTGCCTGAGTCAGAAATCCAACACAGTTAAAAGCCAAAGACCATCCCAAAAAACTCAACTGCAGTCATGGAGGGATGAAGTAAAAATGGATTCCATCAAATTATCCTTAAGGCCGCCCTCAAAGCCGTCCCTATCCTCACTGACAAAAATTAATCAATCTGGAAAGATCAAATGACAATGCTTCTAGAACTCAAAGGCGTAAAAGAAGCTTTGGAAGATGATTCTAAAAACCTCGGCTTGACTAACAACATGGAAATCTGCGTGATCTTACTCTCTTGTATTGATTCAATTACTCATAACAACGTGGTCAATCCATTGAATATCTCCACTGCCAAAATTTTATGGCAAAACATTAGGGAATGATTTGCTTCATCACAAACCACTAATCATGATTGGATCTTTAATTAATTTCTGTATTAACAGTTCAAACTGGGTGCTATCAACTCCTTCATTACCAACACCAAGATCTCCATAAGGAAAATGCTAGACATGCAAATAGACCTCCCCAAGGATATACTCTCATATGTCATCCTTTTTAAGTTTCCTGTATCCCTTCATTCACTCCGCCAACAAATCATGCACTCCAATAAGGATGTCTCCGTCAATCTTGTTCTCAACCACCTTATTCAACTTGAAAATGAATCCAAATCCAAGTCAAAAGATATAAAGGCCAAAGACACTTCCCTGGTTGCTCCTCAAAACATTAAGAAACCTGTCCCTTGCAAACTGTGATGCAAAAGAGGTTTTTGAAACACCCTTTATCCCAATTATCCAGAGGATAAGTGCTGGCACAAACACAAACATCTTGCTCCGGACTGGTGGAAAGAATCCTAAGCAAACTGGAGAGCTCATATCAACTCAAATTCCAAAGGCAAAGAAGTAGCCCACTACCACGCCTTACTGACAAGCTGGATTGAGGAAATCAACCCTATTAATTGAATCATTCTTGACTCAGGAGCCTCCTGTCACATTTTTAACTCCACTGAATTCTTTGTTCAACTCATTGATTGCCCTGGTGACAATTTCATCAAAACCAGGAAGGAAGGTTCTAAACTTTCTATTAAAGGAAAAGGAACCGTGCAACTCTCTTGGAAAAACTTGGTGGTCACATTAACTAACTGCTTCTTTGTTCCTGATCTTGTTGTCCATCTTATCAGTCCAGGAAAACTTATCTCTTCCAAAAAATGCTCTCTTGTGTCAAATGTTTCTCAATTCCAACTCTTTTCTAAGTTTAAACCAGTTTTCTCTGGATTCAGTCAAGGAATTCTCTTTGTTCTCAATCTTCCCTCTCTTGTTGGTGCCAATCAAAAACTCTGTCATCTCTCTAAAAAGAAATTCTCTACCAAAAAGCTTAAATATATCCATGAATTGCTTGGTCATGCCAGTCCCTACCGTCTTAGCTATCTCTTTCCAAATCTTTTGGCTGCCACTCTCTCAAACTTCCAATGTGAAGATTGTTTTTTCTCTAAAATTACAAAATCTTCATTCAAGAACATTCAATCAATTGTATTGAAACCTTTCAAGCAGCCTCACATCAATCTTATTGGTCCTATCTCCCCACCGTTGAGGAATCAGATGAATTATATCATGTCAGTAGTCAACAACTTCTCTGGTTATATATCAGCAATTCCCCTTCAACATAAATCAAACGCCTGTAATCAACTAAAAATTATTTGCAATCACAAAAGACAAAAACAGAATTGTTTTCCTGCCACCATCTGCACAGATGGAGGTAGAGAATTCTCCTCCGCTGATCTCAATAAATTTTTCACCTCTAACTCCATGAAACATCTTGTAACTGAACCATACCACCACAAACACAATGGAAAAATCAAACAAACCAACAGAAATCTTATTGAATCAAAGCAAGAAATTCTCCAAAGCTCTAAGCTTCCCCATAATATGTGTGCCAAAATCTCCAAAACGGCTTGCCTCACTTTAAATAAAATCCCCAAAAATGCCCATTCTCTAGCACCCTATCAAATATTTACTAGCAAAGCTCTCCCTTACAGCTACTTCCACCATATTTGAACCAAAGTTGCCTATTTAGACAACAAGATCTCTTGTGGAAAAAAATTCAAAGATTGTGGTTTTTCCGGTACTCTTGTGGGTTATAACCCAAAATTCCTATCTTAACAAATCCTCACTCGGGAAAACCTTATCTTTTCTTCCAAAAATGTAAAAATTTTCAAGAATTCTTCTTTGGCCTCCTCTCCTTCTTCCTCCTATACTCCCAAACCAGATGAACCACTTCCAATGAAGCTGGATGACAATCTCCTCCTTTCCTCTTTGTCTTCTCCTATTTCTTTACCTCCATGGTCTTCAAAAAAATATCCCTCTTCCCCATCTTCTCCCTCTTCTGCTGGGTCTTCTCAGACCAAGGAACTCTCCTCAGCTTTCTCTTCAGACTATTCTGAGGATTTAGCAACTCATTTGAACCTTGAATACGGTTTACAAGATTGTTCCTCTCTCAATCCTCATCAACAATATGGATACTATCATTACTATGTCCCAAGTCTTACAAACAGGCTGAAAAGTGTTCTGATTCTCTCAAATTGGAGGCCTCTTTGGACTCTGAGCTCAATGGAATTGAAGGTCTTGCAGTTTGGGACAACTACAAAGGCCCCAAACCTACCAATCCTCTCAACAATACTTGGGTCTATTGGATCAAGGATAACTGTCATGGAGATCTGCTAATTTTCAAAAGAGGCTTGTGCATTCAGGGTTTTGACCAAATCTACGGCCTCAATTACCAATGCACCTTCTTGCCCCCCATTAAAGCTGCGTTGCTTTTTATGGCTGTTCTCTTCAGCATTTATCACACTCTTCCCACCATGGAAGGTCTTGTTGAGAGTCAAGAGATACCAAAAAGTTGTTGAAGCAGTTGAGTGGTCGGCACAAGTTTTAATGGTGATAGCCTGGCATTTACGGACTCAGAATAGGTTGTGAGGGTTGTTTTTGGTCTTGGTTATTGAGCTGAAGTCAGGATTTGAGAAATCAAGGACAAGAGCAAGCTGACTCTTACCAGTTATAGGACTTTGAGCTTTGAGTTGATGACAATGGTTGATTTGATGTGTTTGAGGCTTTCAGGATGATGCGGTTGAGGTGAGTTGATAAAATGATGAGGAGTGAGAGTGAAAAGATGAGAAAAGAGAACAAAAGAAACAGAAGATGGAAAAACAATGGGACAAGTAACCAGAGAAGAGAAGACAATGAGACTGGTAAGAATCAAGAGGAGAAAACCCAAGTCTCTTCTGCCTGGTTCCCATTTGGAAGTCACCCTGGGTACCCGGGGTGCGCATGGTGATTGCATTCTCAGCCGGGAGGAGATACTGTTGAGCAGGCTTGACTTTTGACAGAATTAAAAAAAGTCAACAACCCCCATAGCTGGAAAGAGAAAGCAGTGGTCAGTTTGAAGTTGAGTAGGAGGGATGAATGAGTTGAATAAGATTTTCCAGGGCGGGCTTGGGCACAGCCTTGGTGAGGGGATCAGCAAGCATATCATGGGAAGGGATGGGTTGGATGATGAGGTTCCTGAGTCTGAGTTTTTCTCTGAGTCCTTTGGTCTTGAGGTCAATGTGACAGGTTTTGGCGTTTGAAACAAACCTTTTTAATTTGTCCTCCAGTACCTCATTGTCTATGAGATGGGTTGAGCGGGGAAATTGGATTGAGAATACCTCTCTGATCAGGTGTCTCAGCCACTTACCTTCTAAGAAGGAATCTAGAAGAGCATTGAGTTCTGCTTTGGTGGTTGAGTATACAATATTGCTTTGTTTGAAGATTTCCCAGGAGATCAGAGATCCAAAGGCCAGAACTAGGTAGCCCAATTGCGATTTCCTGGTAACTGCATCCTTGGGACAGGAGGCATCACTGTAGAATACCAAGGGATCAGCTTTGCCGTTTCACCCAATGGTGAGTTTCATGTCTTTTGTTGCCTTTAGGTATTGCCAGGTTCTCTTGAGCTCCTTCTAGTGGGAGAGACTGGGCTTGTTCTGAAAATGAGCCAGGCTTGACACAGAGATGCTCAAATTGGGTCTTGTTCTGCAGGCCATGTAGTTGAGGAGACCAATTTGGGATCTGTAGTTGATGTTGAGTGCCTTGAAGGATTCAAAGTCTTTGTCTGTGGCCGCAATTATTTGAAGGTTGGGAGTAAGAGAGGTGGACACAGGTTGACAATCCTCAAGTCCAAGTTCCTCTAGACTGTGATTGATGTGCTTGGGTTGGTTGAGGAAGATGAGTTTGTCAGTTCTTTCAAATTTCATTCCCAGGATGGTGTCTGGGTCGTGGCATTGAGAGTTGGGAAGTCTGAGATTGAATTTCTTTTCAAATTCATCCCCTTTGCCAACAAGGATCAAGTCATTGACGTGAAAGAATAAGAAGGACTTGTTGTCTTTTGACTTGTAGAGACAGGGATTTCTGTCAGATTCAATGAAGCCTGTTGATTCAATCCACTTGAAAAGAATGTTTTACCAGTTCCTTGGGGATTGTTTCATTCCATAGAGGCTCTTCTTGAGTTTGAGAAATTTTGAAGGTCTGTTGCAACCATCTGGAGTCTTGATGACCAGTCCTTGTTTATTGGAGCATGTAGAAAGGCCAATTTGACATCAAACAGCTTAATTGGGAAGTTTTTTTTTAGCACAGGCTTCAGTATTGCTCAAAGGGAGGTGATCTTTCCTGTTGGTGCTAATGTCTCTTTGTAGTCTAGACCATAGATCTGATTGTATCCGGAGACGCAAATTTTTCCCTTGTGAATAAGTGTTTCATTGTGGCAGTTGTCCTTGATCTTGAAGAACCACGTAGTTTTAGGGGATTGGCTGGGTTGGGTCCGTAATATTCCTCCCAGATGGCCAGGTCCTTGCACTGTTTTAATTGACGTCTGATGGCTTCTTTCCACTTCTTGGATTCTTTGCATGACATTGCCTTTAGGTAAGTCTTTGGTTCATAGTAGTGGTGGAATCCGTATTGTTGAGGGGGCTTCAAGTTGGATCTGTTTCTCAGAGATTTAATTGGTGGATCAGGAAGTTTGGGAGCCTTGGAGACGGTTTTTTCTGGCTGAGTGCCTCCCCCATCTAATCTGGTTGTCTCCTCTGGAATGACTTGATCATCTCCTGAGGACTCCAGCTGATCATTGGCGGACACCAAGCTGGTGGAAAAGAGAGATTTGGGTGACTTGTTCTGGTAGTGACGGGTGTTTTTGATTTGAACGGGATTTTGATTAACCGTTCTAGGTGATTCTGGAGGGTTCAATTCCATCCCTTCTACCGCAAAGTTGCAGTCAAGGTGGCAATGGTTCTCCAAGTTTTCAACCAAATTGAGGTCAAAACTCTCATGTTTGGAAGGGATGATGGTGCCATTGGGTTGGAGTATTTGATATGATCTGAAGTCTGGGTTGTAGCCAATAAGCTTACCTTCAAGACCTTTAGGATGAAAATTCTGTCCTTTGCTTCTGTGCGTGTTGAGGTTGATGACCGTGGCTCCCAGCGGTTTGAAGTAGGACAGAGGGATGGAGCTCTTGTTCATCATTTCCCAGGGAGAGATTTTATTTCATCTTCTGAGAATTTGATTGAGACTGAGACAGCAGGCCTTGAGGTCCTCAGGCCAGTGACAAACGGGTAGTTTAGATGAGTTGATGGTGGATAGTACACTTTTGACTATGGTTTGATTTGCCCTTTCTGCCCTGCCATTATGTTTGGGATGGTGTGGTTTGGAGATCAGTTGTTTGATCAAGTTATCCTTGCAGAATTGAACTAACCTATTGTTTGTGAACTCCGTCCCTCCATCCAAACAAAATTCACAAGGGAAGTATCCCAGTTTCAATTTTTGGTGTTCCAAAATTCTAATCAGGACCTTGGTGATTTGGTCCTTGGCTTGAAGTGGCATTCCAATCAGGTAGCCCAAGTAGTTGTCCACCACTGCAAGTATGAATCTTTCTTGTTGCACAGAAGGGGGCTTGATTGGGCCAATCAGATATAGATGCAATCACTAAAAGGGTTTCAAGGCGCTTGAAGATTGGAGTTTAAAGGGTGCTTTGGTGATTTTGCTCAGGGCACAGTCCTTGCAGTAGAATCTGTTGAAGTGTTTGGAATTGAGCTTGATTTTTCCAATGTCCTGGAGTTGACTTGTTGAGGAATGAACAAGAGAAAGGTTCAGGTCTTCCAGGCTTCTTTCTTAGCAATTGTTGACCAAAAGGAAGCAGTGGTCCTGTCCGACTGACTTTGGGTTCTGCACTACAAAAAATTTGTTGTAAAGTGCCCCTTGGATGCAGATCACACCTTCAGAAGAGATTTGAAACCTTTCTTTTTCTGCCCAGAGACCGCATGCCTTTTCCATTAGGATTCCCAGACTGATGAGGTTGACCAAAACCTCTGGAATGTAGGGAAATTTGGTGAGAACAATGACTTGATTCTTCCAGGTGAGCTTCACTGTGCCGGTTCCCTCAATGGGGAGATTGGCTCCGTTCTTCCCCATGGAGATGCTTTTGCCTTCAGATTTGTCAAGAGAGATTAAGAATTCCTTGTTTTTGAAAATATGCACAGAGGCACTGCTGTCAATGAGGATCTTTTGACTTGTGAGCGCCTTATATTTGATCCAGTTGGTGAAAAAACCTTGGTAGTGGGCCATTTCATTTCTAGGTTTCTGTTTCTCCTTCCACTTGGCCTGGTTTTTGATCAACCATTCTGGTGCTTTGTCTGGATGGAGGTGCAAGCATTCCTTTTTGGATTTATTCTTGTCTTGTTTTGGGTTGTGGAATCCCTCAAAACATCAGTTGGACTACTTGTTCTTGAACTTGGTCTTGCCTGTCATCAGAACTGTATCTGAGAGGGAAGCTGGTTTGTTGATGTTCTTGGCCTTGAACTTGTTGTTGAACTGGGTGAGATGGTTGCAAACAAAGTCAATGTGAATGGTTTTTTCAGATTGCATTAGTTTTCTCTTGAGATCCTGAAGTGAAGACGGGAATTTGAATAGAATGAGATAAGCAAGAATATCTTGAGGCAGGTTGATTCCAATGTACGTCATTTTCATGATTGCTGTCCTGACCTTGGTAAAAAATCCCTCTATATTGTCTTCTTGAAAGGAGATGTGAAGAAAATTTTTTAAGATCCTGGATCTGTTGGAGGCTTTGGAAGACAAGTATTCCTCTTTAATGGCGTTCCATATGGATTTTGCTGAGTTTATGTTTTCTGCGCTAATTATGTTGTTGTGTGTGACGGAGTTGACCTTAGAGATGAGGAGCAATTTGATTGTTTTGTTATCTTGATCAGAGAGCAGGAAGGAACCTGATTTGAGCACATGGAGGATTCCTCAAATTTTGAGCAGAGAGTTCATCTTATCTTTCCAGATACTGTAATTGTCCTCTGAGAGAAGAGGGATTCTCTTGAGAGCCATTTTGCACATAACCTGTCTGAAACCGTCATTTTAAATTCTGTTTTGAGAGGTGGACGCCATGCTGACTCCAGCTGGTTTCTTGAGTCAATGGAGCTTTTTGATTTTTACTGTGATGAAGAACTGAGAATTGATTCAAAAGAACCCAGCGTGCTTACAGGAATAAGGACAACAAGATTGAATGAGAAAACAACATGGGAGGTCTTGTTGAGAGTCAAGAGATACCAAAAAGTTGTTGAAGCAGTTGAGGTGGTCAGCACAAGATTTGATGGTGATGGCCCAGCATTGACGGATTCAGAATAGGTTGTGAGGGTTGTTTGTGGTCTGGGTTATTGAGCTGAAGTCAGGATTTGAGAAATCAAGGACAAGAGCAAGCTGACTCTTACCAGTTATAGGACTTTGAGCTTTGAGTTGGTGACAATGGTTGAGTTGATGTGTTTGAGGCTTGCAGGATGACGCGGTTGAGGTGAGTTGATAAAATGATGAGGAGTGAGAGTGATAAGATGAGAAAAGAGAAAAAAAGAAACAGAAGATGGAAAAACAATGGGAAAACTAACTAGATAAGAGAAGACAATGAGACTGGTAAGAATCAAGAGGAGGAAAACCCAAGTCTCTTCTGCCTGGTTCCCATTTTGAAGTCACCCCGGGGTACCTGGGCTGCTCGTGGTGATTGCAATCTCAGCCAGGAGGACATACTGTCAAGCAGGCATGACTGTCAACAGAAGTCAAAAAAGTCAACATAATCTTCCTGTCCCAATTGAAGCATTTCATTGATGCCCCCATATGGTCTTGAAAATTCTAAAATTGAGTAATTTGTCAGTAAATCCAAAAAAAAAGTTTGTTCTTATTGGCATGATGGAAGAAATTCAAGGCCCTGTTATGGAAACTACCAGAAAGATTAGTTTTCATAATTATGCTTCCTTTTTTTATAATCTGCCTTGAAAATAATTTAATTGCATTGAAATTTGAAGCTAATTTCCTTTTTTAAAGCTGGGATGCATGTGCATTGTATCAGAATTTCAACTGGATTTGATGTTGGTTGGTAAATATTTAAATGCTTTTTATTTCTGGAGATATGGTTTGCTTAACCTCCAGTTAAACCCAAGTTATTTATTTCAGTAAAAACAACATACAGGGAGGCACATGCTAGCATGTGCCTGGGTTCTTCCATGGGTGAATGGGATTCAAAGGAATTCACCCAGGCACAGTCTGAAATAAGGCCTTCAAAATTATCAAATTGATGCCTTGTTTCAAATAAAGTGTCATTTTGGCTTTTTTTGTGCTGGAATCAAGCTTTGGAATAGTTTTAGGAATTTTATGAATAGAGTGATGCCTTTTTGTGTGATTTTCCACCCCAGGGAGGCTTTAAAATGTTAAAAAGACATGAAAATAAAAGAAAGCTGTCAAAATAGACCTTTCAATTTTGCAATGAATTTTTAAGGTTTAAAATGGTGCCTGGGGTGGGATAGCATGCCTTCTGAGGTTGAATTAGTCCCCCCACTGCCTTTCAGACTTCTTTTCAGTGTGATACTTACACAGAGAAACCTGTGAAAGTAGAAAAAAAACACAGTAGATAAAAAAATATATTAATATAAATAAAGAAGCAGTAGGAAATACATAAATATTACTAAGGACATTGATGCCCCTTCAAAAATTATGTTGGGTCACTCACTGAATCCACCCTTGAATTCTCACTCCTTCATATTTTCAAGTAATTAAATAAAAATAAACAAAAATTCATGGCACCACTATGGCACTTTTTGGCCATTTTAATATTTCACTTGTAGTATCATATCTAATTTGTGCACCTGAAAATCAGTCAGAAATGAGGTGTTGTGCATATTTTAGGAGTTACACACAGAAATGTGTTTTTTCACAATTCCCGCGCAAAGCCCCACATCCCTAAACACTGTCTGCGCACTTTAATCCTTCCCTATACTAGGGTTGGAATGCAACAGGTTGGAGAAAATAGCCCCATTTTCCCCCTACCCTGGTGTAAAATTTTCAGGTGGCAACAGTGGCACATCATTTTTTTCTCTATGGCATAGAAAAGAGCAACAGAAAGCCCCATGTCCTTTAGAGGGCTTGAGCCATTTTGTGGTGCTTGCCTGAGAGGTGCAATTGGCTGGCATGGTGTTCAAGCTGGTGTGCAAGGGCCCACTGTTGAAACTGGGGGTAACTTGGCAAAGATGGTGGCCAGTTTCCTGGCCATTCCAAGTCCCATTTTTATTTTGCTTGCCTAATTCCAAGTCCAACCCCAATGTCAGCTTGCTACTATTGCAGAGCAAGCTGAAAAAGTAACAAAAATAACAAAAAAATAATAATATTAAAATGAACCTAGGAAGGAGTAGTAAAACCATAAATATTATTGCAGAAATGGTGTTTACACCCAAAATTAGGTGGGGTCACTCACTGATGCCACCCCTGAAATCCAACTCCTTATAATTTCAAATAATTAAGAAAAGAAAGACCAAAATACCACGGCACCACTATTGCACTTTTTGGCCATTTGAATGTTTCACATGAACTTCCACATATAGGTTTCACACCTAAAATTCAGTCATAATTGAGGTGTTGTGTATATTTTAGGAGTTACAGACGGAAATTTGTTCTGTCACAATTCCTGCACACAGCCTTGGCAGCCAATACATCCGTGCCAGGCTGAGCTACAGCACTGTCACACTTTCAAAAGCCATGTACGCAGCTCCGGGACTCTGACAAGTACACAGCTGTGGGACTATGGGTTGACAAAGGGACAGGAGGCCTGAGAAACCTAGGTACCATGTGAACATGCTAAAACCTACACGGGAAAATTCTACATATGTAATAAATGTTCCTGTGGATAGTAGAGAGTATAAAAATAAATAAACCTATATAAAAATACCCAAATAACCTTTATACGCACTTTTTATTAAATATAATTCAAAGTACCAAAAATGTAAATAATAAGATAATGACTGCTTCTAAAAATATATGAAAATAATTTAATATGAAATTATGAGAACTTCTAGACATAAATATTTTTCTGAAATACTAAGAAAACTAATGATGTAAAAATATTACATGAATACCCATGACTTATATTTTCAAGTAATTATTTTATTAAATCAACTGAAATTCGAAAATAAGGAGTAAAATAAATATCATCACTTTACTCCAATTATTTAATACATAATGATAACTCACATGAAATCAGACTATCCGTAGGAATGTCTATTAAAATGATGATTAACTTACTGGGAACATTTACTAAGGATAATTAATTAAATAATAAATAAAATGGACAGATTAGTGTTATTCACACGTCAAAAAATCAATTATAAAGTAGAATTATTCCCATACCCTGTGGAATTAGATGCTACCTGTGCTACAGAACCAAGAACAGGTAACGGCTACCACTGGTTATCCTGCTAGCCTCAGTTTCCGTTCCTTTGAGCCCCTGTATCCCTCAGAAGGACACCATTGGGACTCAAAAAGCTATAAATAACAAGCTCTTTTAAGGATATTGATACCCAGGGACCCAGTTATATTTACATCCAGAAAACGTGCCAAGGTAATCAAATACTTACAAGATATGAGTCAGTGATTTATGGCTTTAGTCTGATTAATAATATCATTCCCCAACCCTTTTTTTATCAATTTAAACTGCTGAAAACCCTTATAACCCCAGGAAACAGGTTTAACAAAACAATGCACATCCCAAACAGGTACCCAAAGGATTTTATAATATACCAGTGAGTCTTATTACCCTTTCTCTGTTGTGGCAGCTTGGTTAAAAAGCCCTGCCACTCCACTGTGTATATTATATATATATTATCTTTGGGCAATATATCCTTTAAAAATATAAATTAAAGGTTCCAAAGTAACCAGGCCTACGTGTTTTCATACTTAATTACCTGAAGAGAGGTGTTAAATATCCTTAATAAAATTGTGGCCCCTCTGTTAATTAATTTAATAATCAATTTATTAATATTTATTTATAACATTAATACATATCCAAACCAATCAACCTTGCAATAAGCTTTATCCAAAAAATTTTACAGATGTTTGCTGCATTTATTGAATAATATATTTATTTTTTATTCTATCACCTCCAGTAGCTAAAGGATAGCAAGGATCTTGGCATCCAAGAGGCTGACACCCAACCCCTTGCAATGGTTGGGGTTGCTTCCTCACTGGGTCATTCAGACCAAAAACCTTGTACTTCTCCATTATAATTAATTACGCACCCCCACACTTGTTTTTAAATCTCAATTGACCTCCCAGAATATTCCTCCTTGATAAAACCCCCCACAATTGGGTACATACAAATTTGGCATGAAATGGGGGGTTTTGAGACATTTCTGGTGCTCCAAAATTTTTGCGCCACCAATCTTACCCTATACATAAAAACCAGCCAGAAGCACATGCATTAGCTGAAATTTACGTATGCACAATACCTGAAATCATAAGATTGACTTCTCCACACTTCAGGAAGGACCAACAGCTTGAGGACAGCTGGTACTTTCATCAACAGCTACAATCCAGAAGGATCAACCATGCATATGTAATGGGACACATGCATGTTAGATGGTCTAAAAATGGAATTTATCAAATAAAATTAGGCCATTAAATTTCTTACGCCCCCCCAACTTGGAATTCATGTGCTTTTGAAATTGCCACAACATCCCCCAATGTTCCCAATACACACAGTAAACCTGGAAAAAAAGGGTTTTTGGGGTTTTCAAAAAAAAACTGGGGGGTAGACAGGAATCTTGAAACTCTTTAAAATGGGGTGCATCAGAGTTAAGAAAGCCTTCCATTTTTTAATGGCAGGTTTCAACCCAAATGTGCCATTTCAAAACCACCCTTCAAAATAAAAAAACACTTATTTCAGATCAGACGTGTCAAAGTTAACATGAAATAAGTGGGTTTTTTCAAGTAAAGTATATAAAGGCCTTCACCAGCTCAACCACACGTCATTCCAAATCATCACCTCTGGTTTCATCCTCCAACCTCATTGAAAAAAATTCTACCTCCATCCTCATCCAGAAATTTCATACATCACTCTCATCACTTCATCAATCTCATCTCTTCTGCTTCATCACTCTCATCCCCGCATCACTTAATCACTCTTACCTCACTTCATCACTGTCATAAATTTATTGCTTTCATCACATCCATCCTCTCTTTGCTTCATTGCTTCATTGCTTCATCCCCCCTTCCATCACATCCTAACTCTCATTGCTTCATCACTTCATCACTTCATTGCTTCATCCCTCCTTTCATCACATCTCTTCATCACTTTATCACTTCATCCCTTCATCCCTCTTACTCTTTATGAATGGCCACTCAGCAAAAATCCCCTTGAAAGTCCACTCAACCAAAGCAAACATCCCCCAGGAACTCAACATCTAAAAATCCCCCCTCATTGGCTTCCAAAGGCTCAGGAGAGCTGATCACATCATCCTTGTAAACTGGCTCAAAATTCCCTCCAAATATAACGCTTTCTTTGGATTGGACAATGAAACACAAGTTTTCCAACCTCCATCCTCTAATTTTAATGGTTATCTCCTGATGGCCAATGAAATAAGGAATAAAACCAACATAGGCTGGCTCCTTCATCAAAACAGATGAAAAAGCAATTCAAAAACTATCAATCCAAAGTTTTCTCCTTTATCCAATGCTGACAAGCCCCATTCTGGCCCTGTCACTTTATGTTTCACAATTCATCTCCTCCCATACACATACTACATTTTGGCTGGGGATCAAGAAGGTATATTTTGAGGCTTGCAAGCCCTATTCTTTCCATATCTCTGTATGTTTGTAAAATAATCTCCTCCCATCTCTTTCCCTCCAAACCATATACATTGATTGAGGTGCGGATCAATAAGGGATTCAATTTTCTGTATAAAATTTTGAGGGATTCAAGCCCTATTCTTTCCATGTCTCTGTATTTTTTTCAAATCATCTCCTCCAATTTTGTTCCCTGCCAACGGTATACTTTGATTGGGGTAAGGATCAATAAAGGATTCAATTTTCTGTATAACATTTTGAGGGATTCAAGCCCTATTCTTTCCACATCTCTGTATGTTTGTCAAATCATATCCTCCCATCTTGTTCCCTCCCAACTGTATACTTTGATTGGGGTGAGGAAAAATGAGGAATTAAATTCTTTGCACAACATTGTGAGGGCTGTGGCAGCTTGACAAGCCAAAATTTATTTGCAAACAATGGGATTTGAACCCATTAACTCAAAATTGGTGAGTGATGCTTGAAGCACCAAGCTTAGTGTGCCATTGCCAGATGGACCAATTTACCTGTCCCCCCTGGCACTCAAATCCGTACATCAAAGTTCATCACCCAAAATCAATCCATGGATTGCCGGCCGTGGAAGAGGAGGAGAAATTGGTGGAGGCCACCACACAAGATTGACTGCCGGCAGCGGCAGAGGAGGAGGAGGAGGAGGGGGCCTCCCGCAATCAATTGCGGGCAGTGGCAGAGGAGAAGCTGGAGGAGGCTGCCAGAAATCAATCAATCAATCACTGGCAGTGGCAGAGGACAAGGAGGCCATGATCAATCAACTGCTTGATCTATTGCAGGCCGCAGGGGAGGAGAAGGAGGAGGAGGCCACAATTGAAATTGATGGCCAGCGGAGGCAGAGGGGCAGGAAAAGAAGGCCGCAACCCAAGATTGATTGATCAATTGCCTGCGGAGGAGGAGCTGGAGAAGGCCTCCGGAAATCAAAAATCAATTGCGGGAAGCGGCAGAGGACAAGGAGGATGGTGGGAGAGGAGCAGGAGCAGAAGGCCACAATTGCAGGAGGTGGGAGAGGAGCAGGAGGAGGAGGCCGCAATTGCAATAAATTGATTGCCGGCCGCGGCCTCCTCCTTCTCCTCCTCTGCAGCCGCCAGCAATCAATTCATCACTCAATTAATCACCTGCGGCAGCAGAGAAGGATGGAAAGGAGGCTTTGGCCTGTGATTGATCAATCAATTGATGGAAGAGGAGGAGCTGGAGGAGGCCGCCAGCAATCAATTGATTGATTGCCAGCGGCGGAAGAGGACAAGGAGGCTTCCAGGAGAGGAGCAGGAGGGGGAGGCTGCAATTGTAATCAATTGATTGCCAGTGGCGGCAGAGGAGGAGGAAAAGAATTCTGTTGCCTGTGATTGATTGATTGATTTCCAGCGGCAGCAGAGGACAAGGAGGAGGAGGAAGCCACTCAAATCTTTTTGGAAAATGATTTGGATGTATTTCTTGATCATCTGGGGATTGGAATGCAAGATTGCAGGATTGAGGTTTTGCTGTAAGGCAATTTGAGATTCCTGAGAACCAAGGGATTGGATAGCCACAGAGGGTGGTTTGGCTTAAACGTGGGAGAATGATGAGAGGGCAAATTAGTTCCAGTGACCCTTTTCCTGTTAAAATCTTGAAAAATTTACTTGCTTTGCTGAATGTGGGAACCTATCTGGCTGATTGAGCAAGGAGGTGTGAGGGGACCTAAATATTGAATGATCAAAGGATCAGCAACCAATGAGGGTCAGGAAGAGGAGGAGGATGAGGAGGAGGGGGGGCTTACCAGGGGTGAAAACCAAAGGAGGAGGGGAGGTGGTGGGTGAGGTGGAGGTGATAGGTGAGGTGGAGGTGATAGGTGAGGTGGTGATGGTGGGTGAGGCAGAGGTGATGGGTGTTTGGTGAGGAGGAGGAAGGAGTGGACAAGTGGTTAAGAGTTCACTCAGCTTTTTTATGTTTTCAACTTGCTTCCAGGAAGTTTGATTGGATTTGTTGAGAAGGATGATTATGTCATGTGGGGTGATGAGATGATGATAAGATTTCTGTGAAGCAATGGAGATGTGAAGCAATAGAGATGTGAAGCAATGGAGTGAGATTTGTGTGATGCAATGGAGATGGGATTGGTATGGATTTGCTGAGTTGGAGGTGTGGATGGGTGATTTTCATGGGATGGGTGGTGGATGGATGTGTTGGACTGAGGATATTCAGAGGGAAGACAAAAGGTAGAAGGATCGATTTCACAGATCAGTTAGAGAGAAAAAGGAAACATGAGAACAAGATCACTCACCTGAGGATATTCAGAGGGAAGACAAAAGGTAGAAGGATGGGGAAAGGAAATCCTTCTACCAGCTTTGAGCTCTGTCCTCAGGTGGACACAATGATAAACATGTCACAGGAGTGTGACATGGTTAGTGAACATTAGAGGATAGGAAACAGGGCGCGTGTGTGTGACAATGAGTAAGAACAACTGAGTGGGGATGAGTTATGAATGTCACACTGTGATGGAAGTGACATGAGACAGTTGAGATGGAGGAAAGTAGAAAATAGGGGAGAGCAGACAGAGAAGGAGGAAAGAAAGAGATAAGAAAAGAAAGAAATAAGGGGAAACTACATGGGATTGGAGATGAAAGAGCAGTAATCCCAACACCCCCCCTTGCTAAACACCTGCGGTGAGGCCAAACAGGGCTTGATGAGTCTTGAGGAGTAACCGGGTCAGCAGTTTGGTTAGCATATCTGCAAGCATTTTCCTCGTACCCACATGGTGAACATTGAAAAACCCTTGAGCTACGCATTCCCGGATGAAGTGGTGTCTTGCGTCGATGTGTTTTGTGTGAGAGTGATGTTCTGGGTTCTTTGCCAGAGCCTCAGCCCCCTCGTTGTTGACGTAGAGAGGAACTGGGCTGGAGTCACGGATTTGTAGTTCAACCATCATGTTTCGCAGCCATAGCCCCTCTTTGCAGCAGTCGGATAAGGCTTTATACTCTGCTTCCAAGCTCGAGAGCAAGACCATTGGTTGCTTTTTGGATCTCCAGGAGACCAAACCTGAACCTACACAAAAAAAGTATCCGGAAACAGACCAACGATCATCACGGTCTTTGGCCCAGTCCGAGTCGGCGTAACCAGTGAGGGTGAGATGAGAGCCTCCAAGAGTGAGCATCATGGTTTTGGTGGCGGAGAGATATTGAAGAACCCTGAGCGCCGCATTCCAGTGGTTGATGGAAGCATCTTGAAGGAACTGCAAGAGTTTGTTCACAGCAAACAAGACATCCGGGCGAGTGCATTGAGAAATCCAAAGAAGCAAGCCCACAAGTTGGTTGTATTGGGGAGGGGAAGGTGGAGTGCCAGCCTTACGTTTAACCAGAGACTTGAAAGTTGCAGCAGTGGGTGACAGAACAGGCGGGGAAACTGATGGAAGAAAAACGGATGCAACCAAGTTGATGTAGTGCTGTTGGCCAATGGAGACCGTACCAGATTTGCGGTCACGTTGGATGGATATGGATAGGAAGAGGGAGAGGTCTTTGTCAGACCCAATTGTGAAGCGTTTGCCAATGTTCTTAATGAATGGTGTGAAAAAGTCCGGAGTTCCCACGACCGCTAGATTGTTGACATGAGCCGTGACAGCACCTACAAGGATCCCGTTGCGCAGTTGGAAGTATAGAGAAGGATTGTAGGCGGATCTGGTGAGGCCAATGGAGAGTAGGGCGGCGTTAAACTCAATGTTCCACTGCCGAGGCGACTGCTTTAAGCCGTAGATTGCTCTTGAGAATTTGCACACCAAGTCGGGGTGCAGCGGATCCTCGAAGCCTGGCGGTTGAGTCATGTAGACAGGCTCATCGAGGCGGCCGTTAAGAAACGCCGTCTTGAAGTCAACCTGACGACCGACCCAACCTTTGGTGCCTAGAAGGCTGAGGAGTAGTTGAAGCGTCTCGAGACAAAGGGTTGGAGCAAACACTTTGGAAAAATTGAGGCCATGAACCTGGATGAAACCCATTGCGACGAGACGGGCCTTGAGTTTGATGATGGAGCCGTCAGCCTTCCGTTTCACTTTAAAGATCCACTTGCACCAAATAATTTTTTGACCCTTTGGGGGAGGGACAAGCTCCCATGTTTTCATACCGCGCAGGGAAGAGATTTCCTCGTGAGCCGACATTATCCACCTGGAGCAATGAGGATTATTCATCAATTGCTTCCAGGTCTTTGGGGCCAGGATGTTGTCCTTAACCAAGGCGGATTGCGAGTAGTTGCCGAAACGAGAAGGCGGACAAGAGATTCTGGAGGAGCGTTGTGGAGCGGGGAGAGGAGTCAATAGGAGGCGGGGGAGGTGGGACAGCTGGAGAGAGCGGAGCAGGGGGTGAAGGGGGCAAGGACGGAGAGAGAGTATGAGGAGCGGAATGAGGAGAGGACGGAACAGATGAGGGAGAGAGAGGGGGGGAAACACCAAGCTGTTGGAAGAAGAGGAGGATCTGGATCTTGGAGCAGAAGAAGAGGGCCTGAAGTGACTGGCGGTCAAGAGGGGAGTGTATGTATTTGATGAGGCGGGAGAAGAGAGGAGTGGGGCAGCAGGGTGAGCAGGCGTAAGAAGATTAGCAGGGGGGAGGGAGGGTGAAGAGAAGAAATGGGGGAAGGGGGACGGAGAGAGACAGATTGGGGAATGCTGGTGGTTGAGGGCGCGACGACTGTGTGTGTGGGAGGTTTCAGAGATGTGGGGACAGTTGGCCAGGTGAATTCAATGGGATGATCATGAGGAGTCGAAGCGGGACCGGATTGATGAGAATCGGCATAAGGGAAAACGGCGTTGTTGAAAACAACGTCTCGTGACTTGATGACTTTACGGTTTTCGAGATCCAGAAGGCAATATCCATTGCCGTCAGAGAGGTAAGATGGAAGAATTGACTTACGTCCTTTTGGGTCAAGTTTGGAGCGGTTAGGCTTGGGGACTTTGTACCACACAAGGCAGCCGAACGGGTGGAGATAGGAAGGAGGAGGAACGTTGGTGTGTTGGAGAATGGAGTTTGGTGAGACAAAGCCGTGAGGTGTCTTTCAGGGGTAAGAGTTGAATGCAGAAAGAGAGTGACGCAGAGCATCAGCCCAGTAGGACTTTGGCAGACAAGATAAGGAAAGAGAGCATCGAATTAGATTGAGTATAGTTCGGTTAGATCGCTCAGCAACTCCATTCAACTGAGGAGAGTGAGGAGGGCCGGGCTGGTGGCGTATTCCCTTGGACAGAAGGAATTCTTGTAGTTTGGTGTTCACGTATTTGCCTCCGTTATCGGTACGCAGTGAGAGAACCGGATGATGATAATGAGTCTCAAAAAATGAGATGAACAATTTTATCAAGTTGGGAGCATCAGACTTGGACTGTAGTGGTTAGGCAAAAAGGGCCTTGGAGCAATTGTCAATGAAAGTAATAAAATACTTAAACCCTTCCCTGGAGTTTGTTTCAAAACTGCATACATCAGAGTGTATGATTTCCCCGGGAGTGTTCGATCAATAGCTGAGTCTTGAATGGAAGGGGTTTCAAGACATTTTGGATTTTATGCAGGTGGTACACTGTTGGACTGATAGTTTGTTGTTGGATGTTGGAGTGATTTGGAGAGTTTTGAGTAGTTTTCTGAGTGACTTCAGGTTAAGATGAGAAAATCTACAATGATAAACCAAAAGACTGTCATCAGGAAAGTTGGAGACCGTCGACAGGGCTGTCTCCCAATGGCTCACAAATTTACGTGGAAGATAATAGAGATTTCCTTTCCGGTATTCTTGGAAGGTGATAGGCGTGTTCTTGTCCAATAGTCCTTGTCGACGTATTTCGCATCCTGTGGACGTGAAAATCACTTGAAAACCCGCGTTGCATATACTCAAGATTGACATAAGAGGTTCATGAAGGTTTGGCACCAGAAGTGCTTTAATCTTACCGACCGGCAGGGTCATGGATCCTTCTTTGATAGAGGTGATTGATGAACCGTTGGCCAGTTGGATGGAGATTGTTTTTGACTTTAGAGAGTTGAGTTGCCACGCGTGGGGTGTCATGGAAAGTGAGCATCTGGAGTTGAGGTTGAAGTTGACATTGCCGGATTGATTAGTGTCTGTTTGGGTGAGGTTACACGAGGCGTATCCGGCGTGGACAACGATTTCCAAATCTGAGAAGTTGTCTCCGTCATTGATTTCAGTGTTTTGATCTGCCTTCGTGACGTTGGCTTTGTGACTGTTTGAAGTAGTTGTTTTAACTCAGTTTTGTTGTTTGTTTCTTTTAGAGGCAGCGAGAGCTTCCAGGACCTCGGGGCATCTTGAAAAAGAATGTCCCTCGGACTTGCAGTTGGAACAATAGTAGATCTTGCCTGAGTTCTGAGTATTATCATCTTGTCGGATTGATGACTTGAGAGAGTTCAAGGGTGTTTGCTTTGCTAGATTCGCAGCTAAGAGGTCCTCATTTCTGGTTTGTCTTCTTAAGTGCTCCTGTTTGAGTGCATTAATCAGCTTAGATGATGGGACTGACTCCTCATTCATCATGCTCGAGACACACGCTAACCAATCTTCAGGAAGAGAGAGTAGAATTGCCGTAGAAAGGAGATCGTCCGCGGTGAGAGGGTTTTCAGGGGTAATCAAGGAGGCCAGTTTTTCACCGTAGGAAGTTATTTCCAAAAGGTGCGTGGTCATTTCCTTGTTGTTAAGTTTTGTCAGAAGAAGTTTTCTTAACCAATACATTCATCCGCCGGATGAATTGTCTTGATGAGCATCACGTAGAGCGTTCCACATGCCAATGGCGCTTTCCTCGTGCTTTTGTATGAATTGAAAATTCAAAGGGTTGATTGATCTAGATATGACTGAGCAAACCGCTAGATTATCTTTCTTCCACATATCTGGGTTAGGTTTAGGGCTATTGTTGGTAATCAGATATCCTACGCCTGTTGCTCAAAAGTGGATTTGTAAGATCATAGACCAGTCGAGATAGTTTGAATCTGATCCAGGTGAACTGAGAGGAAGAATGGGAGGTGTTTTAAGGACAGGGTGACCATTGTGTGCGTCTTCCATGAGTAATCGTTTCTTTTGGCACGATTGTACCGGACCCTTCTAAAGTGTATGATTCGCTTATCAGTTAAGATTGTTGGGCGTCTCTGGGCTCATAACCTGTTGGACTGAGGATATTCAGAGGGAAGACAAAAGGTAGAAGGATCGATTTCACAGATCAGTTAGAGAGAAAAAGGAAACATGAGAACAAGATCACTCACCTGAGGATATTCAGAGGGAAGACAAAAGGTAGAAGGATGGGGAAAGGAAATCCTTCTACCATCTTCGATCTCTGTCCTCAGGTGGACACAATGATAAACATGTCACAGGAGTGTGACATGGTTAGTGAACATTAGAGGATAGGAAACAGGGCGCGCGTGTGCGACAATGAGTAAGAACAACTGAGTGGGGATGAGTTATGAATGTCACACTGTGATGGAAGTGACATGAGACAGTTGAGATGGAGGAAAGTAGAAAATAGGGGAGAACAGACAGAGAAGGAGGAAAGAAAGAGATAAGAAAAGAAAGAAATAAGGGGAAACTACATGGGATTGGAGATGAAAGAGAAGTAATCCCAACAGGATGATGGTGCATGATGGCGGGTTTGATGTTTGAAATCTTCCATTTTAATGAAACCCGCCATTTTGAAATACACCAGTTAGGGGTATGTGTATTTCAGAAACCTGCCATGAAAAATGTGGATTTGGTCAAAAAAATGGCTGGTTTCTAATGGCAGTTTTGCTAACTTTGATATGTCCTAATATTTATGAAAAACTTTGGCCACTTTTAAGGCTTTCACAATTGCCCTCAAAAAACTGAAAAAAAAGCTTCATGTCTTAAATCTTCTCACATTTTTAATTTTTTTTCTTGATCATTTTAGAAAATCTGAAGAGACAAAAGTTTTCCAAATATTTAAGGAAATTCAATTTCAATTTTTCAGAATCTTAATACTTCATGTTCCCGCCAGAAAATGGGCTTTACATATAAAAAAAAATATTTTAAATTTGTTTTCCCTTACTTTTCCATGAGATTTACCCTTGTGGTGGGCATTGATAAGGGCCCAAAACATTATTTGGGGATTTTCTGTAGCTTATTTTTTACAAAAGAATAAATAATTGAAATAAAAAAGTGGTTTTATTTAATCTAAATCAATGAGTAACAAGTATGTGAAAAATCAAGAAAAAAACCAAAAAATTATTCAATCAAGATTGATTTGTATTTCTTATTATTTTTAATACCAGGAAGCAAAATATTCAAACCAAGTTCCATGTTATTATGAATCAAATCTTCCTAATTTTTTGATTCCTTGCTATTAAAAGCCTTCCAAAGAGGATCAAATTTGGGAGCTGGCCACATTTCAGAATTACAGTGAAAAGAAACTATGTGCTGAAAATCTTCCAAAATAATTGAAAATATTGGAGATGTTTGAAAAATTGCAGTTGGAGGGGAATTGAGGGGCAAGTAAGTTGATGGAATCAACTTAGATAAAAGTAGTGCTGGCATTTGTATGTATCTGTAAGCAGGAAAACATGGCAAGTGAATTTCATCCAGTAACTTTGAGGGGCAGGTTCATAAGTGTGGGTGGGAAGTTTTTCTTGATTTCACAAATTTTCATCCAAGACTTTATACATCAAGTTTTCATCCTTGAAGAGAGATTTTAATTCCATTTTCTTGATAATTTCCTGACGTATTGAACTCCAAGCTTCAGATTTATGGCCCAAATTAGCTGCTAATGATCTAAACCCGCAGTTCCCATGATCCATAAAATCTTGAACAAGTGAAATTTGATGTATGGCTGTCTTTTTGAAAATGAAATTTTTGTATGGATAATAAGGAAAAAAATATTAGTATTATTCATGATAAAATGAAAACAATTCATACTTACTTTTTCAACATTCAACACTTCAAAATAATAATCAGAAGAAGAAGAAGATTTTTTGAACTTTAATATCATTGCAAAAAACAATGAAAAGTTAATAAATGAACCACAGAGCAAGATTAATTCAGAAATGTATTCAACTTTTCAGTTTTATAGGCTGTAGCTTTGGGAGCAAAGATTGAATTCACAGGAGGCCTATAAGCATTTAAAACTGAATTGTCTTATTTTATTCTCTTTATCCTCTTCAAAGTAACAGGACTAAAATTCTGTGAAACAGCCCTCTTATTGACAATGGTTCCTGACCTCCGACTGAAAAATTATAATATGAGAATTAATGGAAACTAGAAAAACTATCCCGATCCCCCCCACCCAGCAAAAAAAAAAAATACTAAATTTCTTCATGATATCAAATTCTTTAAGATATTTGAGTTCTTTCCCACTAAATTACTCTCTTTTATAAAATCATCCTGTTTAAAATGCAGTGATAGCCTAATAACAATAAAAAAACACCTCTTCCTCTGACTCCTGTTTCTTTTTTAATTTGACCTCTTCATGGTCTTCCCTTCACTTCCTTTTTCTTGGACTCTGAATTAGATAAAACCATTTTCCAACCATATGTTGTCAAAATCAATTCAACAGAAAGAGATAAAAAAACCAGAAAAAGAAAAAACTAACCATTGAATTAACCACTTGGTTCTTCCTTGGTCTTGTCACGACTGCTCTTGGCGTGCAAGGGGATGAAGGCACAGGCACTGCTACTCATAGAACTCAAGGATGATTGATTGATATTGAAATGAAGAAGATGAGAGGAGGATTACAAGTGATGAGAAGATGGAAGGATGGAAGGCATAATTCCAGGAGGAGTTTTTTGAATAAGGGTTTGTTGAATCCTATAAGAGTAACACCAGGAAGGGACAAGATGATATGAGTTAAGCAGGCTGGGTGAAGGATTTCTTGTTCTGAGATGACACCTAATGGCAGAAGGACTAACCAGTCAGAATTAGTATACTAATTTCTTGGGGGGAATTAGTCCAGCAGGAAAGGAGAGTCCATTATATGTGAGAGCTGATAGGGAGGCCTTGAGGGATGAGTGGCTGGTGCTGCAGGTTGGAGTTCTTGTGGTATTACATGTTGAATGATTAGGCTGCAGGCTTTAATTGAATTATATGCTGATGGGCCTGTCCAGGAAGGTTTGACATGTACTAATCTGGAGTCCTGGGAGTATGGACTGGAAGGACAGTGGAGATTATGTACCATGTATATACTAAGTGTAATATTTACTAACTCATATACCAATTGGGTTCAGGAGAGATACAGGATTTAACCAGCCATAGAGAGAGAGGTAGGTAGCCAGGGAGGATTAACTGAATGACATGACACAATGGTGAGTTTTTCATGGACATAGAGCTTATAATATACAGAGAGATGGTGAAACTAGTGGAAGAAGATGTGGACTGTAACAAATTCAGTATTACTATCCAGTGGAAGGTAAAGAAGTAGGTGGAGTTGGGTTTGATCCAAGATTGAAGTTGATGAATGGTTAGATTGATTTATTTGAGAAGTCTCAGGACTGCGTTCATGACAGGTCTTCCTATTCTCTTAGGTCCTTCAAAATATTTGAACCCAGATGGATCCCTCTTAGATGAATGCTGAGAAAATTATTTTCTTTTATTGGTGGCTCCTTTGGGTCTTCCACAAATTTTCCTTTATTTCTTTTATAGGAGTTATTGAAGGGGATTCAGTTGATACTTCACTTTAAACAGTTTCATCAATTCTTCAAGTTAAAAAATTTTTTCTCCTGGGGACAATTTAAGGAATTCTTCAAAGATTTATTTTTGAAACTGGTGTATTTTGGTTGATTGGAAAGGTGATTCATGAGATGGTTGAGAATTTTGGCATGATAACTTCTTATCAAGCTATGAATAAAACCAACATAAAAGGGAAAACTTCAGAAATCAATTTTAGAATTTTTTTTTGTCCAAAAAAAGAAAACATACTGCAATAAAAGGTTTGACATGCCACTGGGGATGAAAATCCTCAAGAAAAAATTGTTGCTTCTTGAGATTGGCCTTATTCACTTGTTGTACTCAAGAATTTACAAAGAAAGAAGAATAATCAAAATCTGAACAGGTGGTTGACTCTTCTTCTGAAATGTGAAAGGAATGCACAATCTTGAGAGAAAAATAGCTGATTTTTGCTGAGAGGTGTTTAACACAATATGAGATACCAATAAAGTTCTTGAAGTCTTGCTGAGCATTTTGAATTGCAGTTTCATGGATTTGAATTGAAATTGAATGATATATTTGGTTCACTAAATCATAAAAAGAACCAGAAGAAGTTGCAATAAATCTTTTGACATAATAGAAAGGCTCTTCTATTCTAGATTTCCTGTTATTTTAAAAATGCAGGTGCTTATTTACAGAATATGAAACAAAATTTATTTTTAGAGGAAGCCAATTTTCAAGAAGTTATTCAAAAGTAAGGGGATTCCAGACTACAGTCAGTTTGGTAGAACTATCTTGATAAGAATTTTCAGATTTGGATTTGACCAGTATATTCCAGTGTTTTCTGAATTCAATCCATTCTTCTTCCAATTTAAGGTGTTTTCTACAATTTTTTTGAATTTTTTTGAAGATATGCAAGACAAAGAGTAAATGATGAGAGTTAAGAAATAAATTTTCAATGCAAAGAATCAGGGCTTTCTCCTTTTCAGTCACAATGACTTTGGGTTCTTCATGTTCTAATATTTTCTGAAGTTGATGGAGAGCCCATTTATAGTCTTTCTTTCTGAAAAATTGAAGTTAGGCTTTAACTCCAAAGAGAGAAGAATGGGAAAGAATGAGGCTACAAAGAGACAAAGGGGAAGAGGTCATACTTGTAAAGTCCAGTGAAACTGATCTGATGAGGAGGAAGGGACACTCTGGTTTTGATAACTGGTAATAAGATCAATTTAATTCCTGGTCCAACGGGAGGACCAGTATTTAGGCACAACTGGAGAACCCCAAAGGGGGCCTAAGGTAGCGGGGTTAAAACAACTAGAGAGCCCCCAGAGGGGGCCTGAGACAATAATAATAGGATAATAAAAGCAGTATGATGGAAGTAAGGCGGACTAAATTTGTCAGTTAGAAAATATGAACAGAAAAAAAATAACACTTTATTTCTTGGGAGGGAAACGGAAACCAAAGGAAATGTTCTAGCACAATTTTTGACCCAAAAAATGTGAAGAAGAGGCATGGAAAACTTGTTGGTTTTATAGGTAAAGTCCATCATTGATAATGATATTAAGAGTTTGATTAATTTGATAGAATCTGGGTGAGAAATGAATAAATAACTAATATGACCATTTTGATTATTGATTTCATATGTAAAAGAAGAGTTTCTTAATTCCATTATTAAAGCTTCTATGGTTGATTTTCCTTCCAGTTTTTTATTTTTAATTTTTGATCTTTTTTCATAGATTTTAATTAGATTGAGGTGGGATTCCTTAGAAATGAAAACAAGCAGCCTACAGACAAGAGTTAGAAAGTTGGAAAAATGGAAACACAATGAGAAGGAAGAAGAAAGATGAGAAGACAGAGAGCTTAGACTTTGTTTAGAGAGTAGATGAGAACTCTGGTTGCACAAAGGTAGTAGAGGCAAGAAGACGTAGGTGGATGGCTGCAAGCGGCAAAGCTAGGTTTTCAGAGGTGTTGAGTTAGAGTGATCTTGAGGATCAGGTTCTTACCAGGCATGGATTTGTAGATAGTGAGACTTGATCAGGTGACAGCTTTGATGAAGTCAAGCCGGGTTGTGGTGAGATTGGGTTGAGGTGAGTAGTTGGTTGGAAGAGAGAGATCAAGGAAAAGTTTGAGCAGTAGAGACAAGGTGAGGAAAGAAGCAGAAGGAAAAATATCTTGAGAAAAAAAAAGGAGACCAAAGAGAAAAAAAGAAAGAAGAGCCACCAAAAGAAAAAGAGCTACTGGACCACCTTTAAGGGCCAGGTTCAAACCATTTGAGGAGAGGGGGTTCCCTGAGTGGCAAAAGACAGATTATTGGGGAATAGTCCCAGTTCAAACAACAGGTTGAGAAAGAAACTCAAGACAGGAAATAATTCAATCATAATACTTAACACCCCACATGAATGGTAAGGGGATGATCCAAGAGATTAGTTGCCTGGAATGGCAAAGATTTTTTGCTGGAGGAGTTCCAAGAAACTCATCAAAGAAGCTTTTGTGAGGGAATCAGCAACCATGAAATGACTTTGAATTAGATTGAGAGTAAACTCCCTGTCAACAAAGTCCTTGCGCAATCCCTTTGTTTTTATATCTATATGTCTGGACTTAGATTGAGATCCAAATTTCTTGATTTTGTTATCCAGACCCTTGTTGTCAATGCGTAAGGTGGGCTTGGGTTTGGGAATTTGGTATATCTTGCCAATGGGGTGTTTGATCCATTTAAGCTGAAGGTAGCAGTCCAGTAACACATTTAATTCAGATTTGGTGGAGGAGTAGGTGATATTTATTTGTCAAGTAGAATTCCAGATTACCGGGCTTCCGTAGTGAAAGACAATGTACCCAGTTTGCAACTTTCAAAAATTTGGGTTGTCTCCCCAGGTGGCATTGCTGAAACTCAAGAGGAGTTCTTGTTTGGGTTCATAGCTGATGACAAGCTTGAAATCCTTGGTTGTTTTGAGGTATTTCCAAACCTGTTTCACTCCTCTCCAGTGGTCCATCCCCGGCTTGGCATTGAATCTTTCCAGGCTAGACACAGAGAAAGAGATGTCTGGATGGGTGTATTGGGCGAGGTGATTGAGAAGTCCAATAGCCAATCAAAAGTTGATGTTTAACTGGCAGAATTGGGCGTGGTTGGTATTGGAAGCTGGTTCAAGATTCAATTTTTGAGTCAGTGGAGTATGAACGTCCTTGCAGGATGATAGGCCAAGTTCTTCCAGGCCACAAGCAATGTGATTGGGTTGTATTAAGAGAATTTCATCCTCCTTGATTTCCATGAGCATTCCAAGGATAGTGTTGGGATTATGGCATGAAAAGTTCTTGAGTTGTTCAAGGAAGTTGGATTCAAATACGTGCAAGTTACCTACATGGATCAGATCATCTACGTGAAAGTAGATGATTTCTTTGGTCTTGGAGTTGAGATAGAGGCAGGGGTTGCTAGTCAACTCTTGGTGTCCTTGTGATTTGATCCACAAAGTCAGATTTTCATACCAGTTTTTGGGGGATTGCTTCAAGCCTTAGAGAGATTATTTTAGCTTTAGATGGGGAGACTTCCTGTCAGACCCCTCTGGGGTTCTTATAATAACTGTTTCTTTGAGAGGAGAATGTAAAAATGCGCCCTTCACATCAAATTGAGTCAATTTCATTTTCTTTTTCAGACCGTATGTGAGGGCCACTTGGAGTGAACCAAGTTTTCCAGTTGGTGCCCCAGTTTCATTATAATCAATATCTAGGATTTGGATGAATCCTTGAATGCAGAGTTGGGCTTTGTACTTGACAGGATCACCGTGGCAATTCTCCTTTACTTTAAATAACCAAGTTGTATTTAGAATGTTGTCTGGGGTGCCGTAATATTCTTCCCAGACGTCTTGAAGTTCTATGGAGTTCAATTCATTGTTTGAAGCCTTCTTCCACTTTGGCCACTCAGGACATTTTTGTGCGGCCTTGTAAGAGGGAGGTGCATACTAGTGATGGAAACCATATTGTTTGGGTTTCCTCATTTCGCGCCTACGTCTTTGAGAGATGGTTTTAGCAGGAGGTTCTGGAACTGGAGAGGGTGGAGAAGGAGGATTGGGGGATGATGAGACCACAGATGCTGAATCTTCCCGGTCAAACTCCAATTCTGAGAGTTTGTCATGAGATTCTTGTATGGTGTATTGTTTTTCTGCTGAGGAGGAGTTGGACTTTTTTGACTCAGCGTTCCTTTGACTAAAGAGATCCATCCTTGGCAATTCAAAGAGGGGAAAGTAGAAGAGAGGATCTTTGAGGAACTGGAGGTGTTTGGTTTCAACAACAGCACCAGATGAGTTGAGAATGGGATAAGAGTGAAAATAGGATTGAACCCAACTAAGACCCCTTCCAGTCCTTTCTCATTGAATTTTCTCCCATTTTTTAGGCAATTTGCAAGGTAGATAGGAGGGGATCCTACAGGTTTTAAATAGTTAGCGGGTAGCTTCTTGTTGAACATAAGTTCACAAGGGGATTGGTCATTACCTTCCCTAGGGACTTGGTTGAGCATGAAACAAAAACTTCTGACCACAATGTGCCAGTAGCTCTTGTTCAGTCTAGAGGAAGAGAAAGTTGCGCCTGCTGACTCTATGATAGTTTGGTTGGCTTTTTCAGCTTTGCTTTTGTGTTTAGAGTGGTAGGGTTTGGATGTCAAGAGCTTGATATGCTTGATATTGGCAAAATCCTTCAAGGTATTGTTTGTGAATTCTGTCCCCTTATCCAAGAAGATTTCCATTGGTTAGTAGTTCAGCCGTTTATGTTCAGTCTTGAGGAAGTTTATGATAAAGTCAGGAGTTTATTCTTTGGAAATAAGAGGTAAAGCCAAGAGATAGCCCGTACAGTTTTCCACAAGGGTTAGAATGTATTGGTGGCCAGCATTTGATTGCAGGGTAATTGGTCCTATCAAATCTAGATGGATTCTCCTGAGGGGCTTGGATGAGGGTGTTGAGGTAGCTGAGAATGGAGCCCTTGTAATTTTCCTCCTCACGCAGCCATTGAACTGGAAGGTGCTTAGTTAGTATTTCAAGTATCAATCCTTGAGGATAGTTTTGAGAGTGGAGATTGAGGCGTTTCCATACATCTTATGGATGTTGGAAAGTGATTGAGTTTTGATTGACGGAGTTGGTGAGGATTGTTTTGAGAGATTGACTGATTGGTTGTTTCCAGAAGTTTTGGGCATCTCAATAATGAATAAACTATCTTGCATAATACCTTTAAGAACTGTCTTGCCACCTTGAGTAATACAGAATTAATCTTGTTCTTGTGAGATATTAAATCCTTTCTTTTCCGGAAGACCAGGGCTAATCAGGTTGACTACAACGTTGGGAATGTACATACATTATTTGAGAGTAATGATAGAGTCCTTCCACTCCAGTAAAACAGTGCGTGTTCCCCATATCTTGAGATTGGCTTCTAATTTGCCTGTTTTGATCTTGTCCCTCTTTTCCTGCAAGTTGATTGAGGTGAAGTATTTCAAGTCATTGAATATATGAATATTGGCGCCAGAATCTAGGAGAAGGTTAGGTGTATTGTCAGCGTTGATCCAGAGAGTGAGTACCGCGTGGTAGTTGATGGTGTGATTCTTCTTGATTTGGCTCTTCCATTTGTTCTGTTGTTCTACCCACCATGCCGGAGCAATTTGAGGATGAAGATGGAAGCAGGAGGATTTAGAAGGCTGCGAATTTGGGTTGTGGAAGCCTTCTTTGCACCAAATGCAAGTCTTCCTGTCTTCCTTTTCTGTCTTGCTCTTAGTAGTCACTAGAGTGACGTTGGAGGTGGACTTTCCTGTTTTTATTTGTGCCTTGCACTTGTTGTTATACTGGGTTAGATGATTGAATACCACCTCTACTTTCACCAACTTTTCTCCGTGCATAATTTGTTGTTTCAGGTTCTCTAGGGTAGGTGGAAATTTGAAAAGTATGAGATATGCCAATATATCCTTAGGTAGTTCTATTCCAATGTTGGCCATCCAAGTGAGAGCTTTTTGAATGTCCATTATGAATCCCTCAATGGCGTGTTTTTTGAATGGAGCGTGGAGAAATTGATTGAAGATGAAAGCTATATTAGCAGTTTTGGATGAGGCAAATCTGCAAGTGATGTTTGCCCAGAGTAGCTTGGATGACGTTATGTTTGCGGCATTGAAAACATTGGCATGGTTTGTGCTTTTGATTTTAGATAGTATTATTGCTCTGATTTCTTGGTCTTGCTTTACAGGTAGTTGGCCCAAGTTTCTAGTTATGGAATCCTTGATATCTTTGAGATCAAACAGCATCATCATCTTGTCTTGCCAGATAGAGTAGTCGTTGTTATTGAGAGGGGGAATAGCATCAACGGAGGCCTGGAGGGAAACCTGATAGAATTAGTTGTTTTCTACAGCTGTTTTGTTCATTTTCAGTAGCTTAGAGTTGTCTTTTAGATTTTAACCATGATGAAATTGAGGTGGGATTTTGTAGAAAATAAAGCAAGCAGGCTACGGACAAGAGTTAGAAAGTTGGACAACCATAAACACAATGAGAAGGAAGAAGAAAGATGAGAAGACAAACAGCTTAGACTTTGTTTAGAGAGTAGATGAGAACTCTGGTAGCACAAAGGTAGTAGAGGCAAGAAGACGTAGGTGGATGGCTGCAAGCGGCAAAGCTAGGTTGTCAGAGGTGTTGAGTTAGAGTGATCTTGAGGATGAGGTTCTTACCAGGCATAGATTTGTAGATAGTGAGACTTGATCAGGTGATGTCTTTGATGAATTCAAGCAGTGTTGTGGTGAGATTGGGTTGAGGTAAGTAGTGGGTTGAAAGAGAGAGATCAAGCAAAAGTTTGAGTAGTAGAGAAAGGGTGAGGAAAGAAGCAGAAGGAAAAAGATCTCAAGAAAAAAAAGAAAGGAGACCAAAGAGAAAAAAGAAAGAAGAGCCATCAAAAGAAGAAGAGCTACCGGACCACCTTAAAGGGCCAGGTTCAAACCAGTTGAGGAGAGGGGGTTCCCCGGGTGGCACAAGACAGATCATTGGGGACTAGTCCCAGTTCACACAACAGGTTGAGACAGAAACTCAAGATAGGAATTAATTCAATCATAATACTTAACATATTTTATTAAGGTTTGTGTGAACAGGATAATTGGAGGACAGCATTAAGGAATTCAGAATTTTTAGGGAAGGAACTCCAGCTTTTGTTCAAGAATTGAAAATATCCTTGTAAGACAAAAAAACTGATCTAGATCCACAAACCATGCACTGAACCTAAACATCCAGCAGTCTAAGTGATAAAGCACCAAGATTAAGATCTAACCCACCTCTGGCCCCTCTGATATCCTCCGTAAATTGGCCTTTCACCCTCTATTTTGCTTGAGAAGTCTGCCTTAAACAAATAAGGTATTTATAAAACACCCTTTTGGTGCTATTTCCACCCATGATTCAGAATATATCATCCAGAAACATTTCCAAAAGGTTTTAAAGTAATTTTATAAGAAAATTAAGTCATCCATTACCACAATGTAACAGTAAAATACATGTAAATTGAAAATTTAAGACAATTTTCACTTATCAGGTATTTAAGCACCAAAATAAGATTTAACAATATTTAAGTGTGAATTAATTCAGGTACCCAGAAATTAAGTAATTGAAAATAAAGTTATTTCCTCTCTTCTTTGGCTTGTGTGCTACCATAAACCATACATAAAACCTTAAACTGCATAATAATTCCTTATTGGTGAGTTTCAATTTCCAATGTCCCAGGGAGCCAGATTAAAAAATTAATACCCAGAATTGGAGTTGTTAAAGACCCCCAGTCTGTATAAAACATTCCTCTGCTTAAAGTTATATTTAAATTTTTTAAAAAAGAAAAAAACAAAATAATTAAAACTTGCAGATTTACAAATCATTTTTATCCTTTTGGAGATTGTTTATTATTTTTTTCAAACAATAAATAGTTATTCTTGTACTTCATAAAAAATTGATAGTTATCAGAAACTAGAAAATAAAATAAACCATTGTGGTCATTCTAATAGATAAAAAAACCATTTTTTAAAGAAAAACTAGTATTCAAAAACTTGAAAAAATATTGAGACAAAAAAAAACCTGAATTGATTCAAACATGCTCTTGTTGGGAATTCAAAAAATAAATCAAATCAAAGGGCCCTTCAAATTTCATGAATATTTTAATAGGTGAAATAATGGAGAATAAAAAGCCTCTTCTGGGCTATTGGGCAAGAGATTAATTGCTTCTATGTGGAGGATGACAAAAAAAAGGAAAAAAAAAATTGACAAACTAGAAAAAAAGGGACTAAGTTAATATAAAACTTTAACATGCAAAAATTCCTACCAGATGCTTGCTGAGGAGATAGATGATGTTATGAGGGTGCAAGAAAACAAGATTTTTGGGTTTAAAATTAAGCAATGAAATTCAAATATGTAATGAGGTCATGGTGCAAGTTTAATTAGGTTTTGATAAAGTTGGGATGTTTTGGCTTGCAGGTGCAACATTTGCGTGCTTTTTGGTTGCATGAAACTAACCATTTTGAACCATTTCCATGATTATTGGTTGCGCACAACCAATAATAATTAAAATGGAGCATCCCCACCATGCAATAACTAATATAATAGATAGGTGGCTTATTGAGCACCTTGATTGGTGGTCAATTAGTGCCAAGTAATTGAGTCAGTTCCAGCTGTATGAATGACCTAAATGATGACACCATCACTTCTAATGATCCTGCATGAGGAAAAAAAGACCCAGAATATCGTCATGGAAAAGGTGTTACTCAAAGTGAGATTTAAACCAAACTGGCCATTAATTCCCCAAACTTGAAATCCTGACTACTCTCCATTCCTTTTTCTGAATAATTGGCAACTCAAATTCCCTGATATTCTTGAAAGGACAGGAGAAAATCCCAGTCATGATCCAAAAAATGATAAACTCAAAAAAATCTAAACCAAGTAAATCAACTAAATACATATTTCACCAGGAAACAACTGATTATAGGGTTTGTGAGCCAAATGCATTAATGAATTATTTTGTTCCATCTAAAAAAATCATAAATAAAGACAAAAATATGCCTCCTTTTTACACAAAATAAATTTACTCATGAAATCTCACCAATCCTGCTTTATCCCCTACAATTAAAAACACCACAAAAAAAATTTGAAGTTCACTCTTCTTGCAAGCTCTGTTTAAAAAATATTATGCAGATACCCTTGAATAGTTTAATGTGTACCAGAAAACCTTCCATTATACCCACAAAATTCTTGAATTTAATATTTCTCATTGTCCATCTCATCATACTCTCCACCTTTCTTTCATTTATCTCCAATTTATTCAGAAATATTTGTATCTAATTTGATAGAATTCAATCTTCACTGAAAATCTAAAAGAAATCACCTCAATTTAATTTTATTTTTCTTATTTTTTTGTGCTAAATAAAACCTGTATAATTAATTGAAATTTAAAAGTTTGAATTTATTAGATTTTTTTGACCTTTGTTTTCAGAAGAAGCCAGGTGTTTAATGAGGATTGATTATCATCATTGCATTAATGGGATGATGAACAAGGTGAATGTTGAAGGATGGAAGTATTAGTAATGATTCTATATGGATGAGGATGCTTGAGTTACCTTTCCAATGAAAAATATCTTGAACTTGGTGAACTGGTGGATGATAATATTGGAGGGAAACTTGAAAATATTATAGCATTTAATTCACATATTTACTCATGGGTAACTTATATCAATGCTTGAAAACAAAAGATTGGGGAATAGAAAGGCACACAAACACTCGGAACAAGAAATTAAGACTAGAATTTCAAAACACCCCCTTCCCCAATGATAGAGCAACCTAAGACTGAGTGAAATTAAATTTTAGGTTGTAGGTTCAAAATTATTGAACTGTTTGATTGCATGAGAGAAAAAATTGCAACAATGGTGGACCCCCAGCTAATCTCAAATATTCAGGAAATAATTCCGCTTCTCCCAGTTGGTGACTCCTGCCACCAGTCAATTGAACTGAAAGGAAATTCGGGAAGCCTGCTTCACCCCCTTGGAAAGGGTACAACTTATTAAGATTTCCAACTTTTTGGGAACTTCTGAATGAAATAGGTTTGAAAGGTCCCCAAAATAATGAACATCTTTCATTCAAACTACCCTGGTAAATTTCTTTCATGATAATATTTTTCAATTTGATCTAATTCATGCAATTTCAACTTGAAAAAGATTGAGAAGTTCAGCATGATGTATGCATTCTTTTCCCTTGATTTATAAAGAAGCACTGCTTTTATGGAAACAATGAATCCACCTCAAAAAATCCTCATTAAAAAAATAAATGTTTCCTCCTTTCTAATTATTGTTTATGTTTCAATAATGGTTCTCTGGTTCTGCAGGTGCATTCTTGAGTCAAAATATTTTTATCAATGATTCCAGAATGGAGCCTATGAGAACTAGAAATGTTGAACTCTTTATGTTATTTAGTTATTGGGATGTGGAAAGTTCATGCTTGATTCATGAAAAATTTGAAAAAATCACAATGAATAAAATCTATTCATGAATTAAGACTTGAAGACTTATGAAAGAGGCACAGAATCTATTACTGAAAGGATTTTTCCAAAGAAAAAAAATTCATCCATCAATCTACCTTGATCCTTCAAATACCCTTATGAACATGAAAGGTTAAGGTTCCACATTTTTTCCTATGGATCTCAATAGATGGCCCAGAAATCAGTATTTTTAATTCATTCCATTTGGGACAAAAGTTCATTGTGATTCTTGTATTAAAGGTATAAAATTCAATTTGTCATCAGATTTTGTAATGTTTCTCATGAAAGTATTACATAATGCCTTAACTAATTGGTGAATTAATTTACTTCACAGTCAGATGTATAGTTCTCTGTTTTGAAATATAATTGATCCACACCACCTCTTTTTTTCCCAAGGAAACATCCCAGTTCAACGGAAAATAAATGTTTTTTAAATTGAGGAATAGAATTTTTGAAATAAAAAACATAATTTATCAAAAAAAAGCTTCTAGTTATTTTTGAAAAAAAAATTGGTTAAATTCAAAGAAATGCAACTGAGATTCAAGAAACATTTTAGTGAAATTAAAAAGACATCAAAAAATCTTAGCTTCCAATAATGGAATTTTCACCCCTTGAATTTTTTTCCCCCTTTTCCAATAGATATTGACAAGATATATTTTAGGACAAAATTTTTGCATGATTTTGTTTTTAAAATTTTCCTTTGTAAAAAAAAAACTTTTTACATTTTTTCAATTTTTTGTTTTATAAGGCAAGATGAATGGAGGGGAACTGAGAATTCATTAATTAGACTTCCTGGGAGAGCCAAGTGTAATTTTCCAGAAACTTCCAGTGGATCCGGATTCCCTCAATGGAGAAACAGGGTGTATCAAAGTTAAGCAAACCCCCCATTTTTTAATGGAGGGTTTGAACCCAAATCCGCCTTTAAAAATCAAAAAAACTCACTTATTTAAGATCAGAAGTGTCAAATTTAACATGAAATAAGAGGGTTTTTTCAACTAAAGTATATAAAGTCTTTCACTGGCTCAACCACGCGTCATTCCACATCATCACCCCTGGTTTCATCCTCCAACCTCATTGGAACACTTCATCACTCTCATTGATTCATTGCTATCCTTGTCACTTCATCACTCTCATTGCTTCCATTGCTTCATTGCTATCCTCATCACTTCATCAATCTCATGGCTTTGTCACTCTCATCGCTTCCATTGCTTCATTGCTATCCTCATCACTACATCACTCTCATTTGTTAAGAATGTCACGATTCACAAAGCTGTTTCTTGCTTCTATCCTAAGTCTAAGTGCGCGCACACTTCAATGATGAGTGTGTATACTCTACTATGAGAGATAATAAGCCCCGGAGACACTCTCTGATTTGGGGCCACCGGGGCGGATTACAACCGGTACTTAGTTCTCTCCTCATCAGCAGGAGACTTGGCTTTGTTTTATTTTTTTGATGCTTCTTTCTTTCTTCTTCTTTCATTTTTTCTTCTTTGGTTATTTCAATTCTTTATCTATTTTTTTTATTCCTTTTCACTAACGCCTCGTCAAGCTCATCCACGCCTAATCAACTCAACCTTTGTACAATCGTCAACCTATCCAGTTCTTGATCTCTACTCTATCTCAAACACTTGATAAGGTCGTCTCAATCAGAATATCTCTTTCAAGCTGTCTGCCTGGTAAGAATTCACTTCCCAAAGATTCATAAGCTTGGCAAACTCTGACAAGATAGCATGGTGTATTATAGCCTTTGTCCTGCCTCCACGTGCCTCATCTACTCTTTCCGTGCTCATCTCTTCTTCTCAACTTAACATAGTCCAACCTGTTGGTGTTTATTTTACTCTTACCTTCTTTTTCTATTATCTTTGACCTAAGCCTTCATGTCTCTAACCTCTACTTAAAGTCTGCTGGTTTTTAGTCATAAGAAATCAAATTCTCAACTTAACACGGTTAAAAGCCGAAAGGACAACTCTACCTACTTGAAAATGAACAAACCAGCTTGGGTCAACAACTATTTCCATCAAGTTGCGCTCAAAGCTTCTGTTGATGCTATCCCTCCTCTCAACAAAGACAACTACTCCATTTGGAGAGACAAGATGATGATGCTATTCAATCTCAAAGACATAAAAGGCGCTATAACTGGAAGCTCAGATCAACCATCAATCAAACAAGACCGGGAAATACAAGCGATTATTCTGTCTAAACTCAATAGTACCACTCATGCAAATGTGGTTAATGCGACAAATATCTCTTCATCTAAACTTCTCTGGGAGAAGATCACTCGACGATTTGCTTCATCAGAAACCACAAACAGGGCTCAAATCTTTAACCAATTTCTCCACACTCCCTTTGACAAACAAGCAATAGAGGGATTTATAACCAATATTTGAAAAACTCTCACACGCATGGCAGACGTTGGTATTGAGTTACCAAAAGATATCTTAGCTTACTTAGTCCTATTCAAGTTTCCACCCATCTTAGAAAATCTTAAACAACAAATAATGCACGTAGAGAAATTGTTAACTGTTGATGTAGTATTCAATCATCTGTCTCAATATAAAAACAAACAAAAGGCACAATTGAAAGTAGGAAAAAACACTCCAGATGTCACTCTACTGACAACAAAGAGCAAGACTGAAAGAAACAATAAGAAGGTTTGAATTCTGTGTAAGGAAGGTTACCATGACCCAAACGCTCCTCATGCCGAATCATTGTGTTTTCATCTCCATCCTCAGATTGCGCCAGCTTGGTGGGTAGAGCAGCAAAACAAATGGAAGAACAGATTCCAGAAAGGACCCGCCATTAATTACCACGCTCTGCTCACTCTCTGGATTAACGGGGACAACTCTCCTCATCTTCTCTTGGATTCTGGTGCAAACATACATATATTTAATTATTTAAAATACTTCTTGTCAATCAACCTCCAGAATGAGCCCAAAGAAATTAAGACAGGAAAGCTTGAAGCCAATCTTCAAATCCGAGGAACAGGCATGGTCAGACTTGTATGGAACAAATCTGTTATAACTCTCAAGAATTGCATGTATGTACCCAACATTGTTGTCAACTCGATCAGCCCAGGCCTTCTAGCAAAAAAGGGATGTAGTATTCATCAGGAGCAAGATCAATTCTTTATCACTCGAGACAGAAAAACCGTTTTGAAAGGTCTGATTTGAGACAACCTGTTTGTCATAGAGAAACCTCAAATATCTGGCGAGAATCTTTTGGTTAATCTTAACACCTCCACTGGAATACATTCACTACTTGATCTCCACAAGATGTACGGACATGCTTTGATCTCAACACTCAAGTCCATTCTAAAAGAACGCTTCTCCAAAGAAGAATTGGATAAATTTCAGTGGGACAGTTGTGTTAAAAGCAAAATAACTAGATCACCTTTCTCATCTACATCAACACCCGCTTCAAAACCTCTCAAAAGGATCCATTTGGATCTAGTGGGACCGATCACTCCTCAATCGAAGGAAGTTCACCGCTACGTCTTGACTCTGGTTGATAACTTCACTGGATATCTGTCTGCTTTTCCACTATCATCCAAGGAGGAAACCCCAGACGTGATTATTAATCTCCTAGAGACCGAATATAAAAGACTGAATTATTATCCAAGCAAAATTTTCTCCAACAAAGGGACTGAATTTACAAACAGAACATTGAGGGATTTTGCAAAATCAAAACACATCAAATTACTCACCTCCGAGCCATATCATTCTCAACATAATGGCCAAGCGGAACGGGCTAATCAAACTATTATTGAGTCTGCCCGTGCCACCTTCTCATCATCTAGAATACCAAAGTACTATTGGCATATCATAATTCAAAGCTGCTGCTTCATGTTGAATCATATCCCTAGGGAAGGTAATAACCAATCCCCTTGGGAACTCATGTTCAAAAAGGAACTCCCAGCTAACTACTTAAAACCTTTAGGGTCACCTGTAATCTACCTTGGAAATCGTCTGCAAAAAGGAAGAAAGTTTGACAAAAAAGGACTAGAAGGAATACTAGTTGGGTTCAATCCCATTTTTCATTCTTATCTTATCTTAAACTCATCTGGTGCTGTTTGTGAAACCAAACATGTTCAGTTCCTCAAGAACCATCTTTCCAAATTTCCTCTTCTTGAATCACCTGGTCTCAACATATTCGCTCAAGAAAATTCAGAACCAGAAGAATCAGATCTCTCCACCACCAATAGAGAATACAATTCTCAAAACTCACGTAACAATCTCAATTTTTCCTCTGCCAACAAGCAATATAATTTTTGGGAACCACATAACGATCTCACCGAATCAGAATCGGAATCAGAACTAGAGGAAGCTGAATGTTTAGATTCTCCACCTTTGACTCAACCGGTGTCTCCAGAACCCGTCGGTCCACCCATACCTCAAAGAACGCAACGAGAGATCAGAAAGCCTCAGAGATACGGCTTCCACCACTACTATGAGCCACCTTCCTATAAGGCTGCCCGTAAGTGTTCCAAGTGGCCAAAATGGAAAAAGGCTTCAGAAGACAAATTAGAATCTATATAACTACAAGAAGTGTGAGAAGACTATTACGGAACACCAGATAACATCCTAAACACTACGTGGGTATTCAAGGTTAAACAGAACTGCCACGTGGAACCGGCCAAATATAAAGCCCGGCTCTGTGTTCAAGGTTTTGACCAAGTTCTTGGAGTTGACTATAACAAAACCTGGGCACCAACTGGGAAGATTGGCTCTCTTTGTCTGGCACTTCTACATGGACTGAAAGAAAAAATGAAATTTACTCAATTCAATGTTAAGGGTGCATTTTTACATGCTCCCCTTGACGAAACTGTCATCATAAAAACTCCGGAAGGATCTAATTGCAAATATCCATATCTGAAATTGAAGAAATCATTATATGGTTTGAAACAATCTCCCAAGAATTGGTATGAAACCTTAACCACCTGGATCAAATCTCAAGGGTATTGAGAATCAACCAGCAATCCATGTATTTATATCAACAGCAAGACTCAAGAGATTATCTATTTTCACGTCGATGATCTGATACATGTAGGTAACTCCAACACCTTTGAATGTAGTTTTCTGGATCAATTCAAAAATTCTTCCTGTCATCCTCCAAACACTATACTCGGAATGCTCATGGAGGTTGAGGATGACAGAATCCTCCTTAGTAAACCAAATCATATTGCTCGCGGACTGGAAGAGCTTGGTCTATCATTGTGCAAGGAAGTAAAGTCCCCTCTAACTCAAAATATTCATCTCAAGCCTGCCTCAGATGATGATCATGCCCAATTCTGTCAGTTGAACATCAAATATTGGTCAGCTATTGGACTACTTAACCATCTATCTCAATATACGCAACCATGTTAGAATTTGAGTTTCATATATTTGACTTTCACTGGAGTTTAAAGTAAAATTGATTGGATTGATTTGAAGTTATTATTGTCAACCTCAAAGTACTAAAACAATGGGTAAAATGTAACTAGGCTGTGTTGTAGTATTGTGATCATCAGACAGTTTAGTCATAGCTATCAGACTATTTAGTCATAGCATTTCACTTACCATGTCACTTAAATTGCTTATGTTGATTTTACCTTATTCATTTTCTACTCAACCACTTGTCAGCCTGATTTGTATTTAGTCTATATAAACATGACTGCTCTCAAGTGGAATTAAGCATCTGTTCAGCCAACACATTAACCGGAGTGTCCTTTTCCTCCTGATCTCAGGTCTGTTACGCTTGACGTTATAAGCTCCTTTCACTCATTCTTTAATCCTTTCTTCTCACTAGAGCTCAAGCTCTCTTTACTTTTTACAAACCAGACATTTCCTTCTCAGTTTCGAGTCTGGCCAGATTTAATGTTAAGCCCGGTATGAGTCACTGGAGAGAAGTGCAAAAAGTGTGGAAATATCTCAAGACGACTCAAGATCTCAAACTCACAATCAAATACAATTCCGATCAAGATGTACTATCATGCTTTAGTGATGCAACTTGGGGCGAAGATCCTGTCTTCTGCAAATCTCAAACTGGGTTCATAATCTTTCATCATGGAAGTCCAGTTGTCTGGAACTCTATTAGGCAGCGAAACATTACTTATTCCTCTACTGAGTCTGAACTGAATGCGCTACTTGAATGTTATTTAGAAATAAAATGGATCAAGCACCTCTTTGCGGAAATATCTCATACTCCGGAATCAAAACCTACGCTGTACATAGATAATAAGGGTCTTGACCATAAGATCAAGAAATTTGGCTCCCATGCTAAATCACAACACATAGATATAAAAACTAAAGGATTACGCAAAGATTTTGCACATCAAGAGTTCAATCTCATGCTGATTCCTAGTCACTCCATGGTAGCGGATTCCCTCACAAAAGCCTCCTCTATAGATTCCTTAAGACTTCTTCAACAAAAAGTTTTTTCTTAGTTCTAGGTATCTTGAAGATCAGTAGCACTCTTAACAGTCACGGGGAGTGTTAAGAATGTCACAATTCACAAAGCTGTTTCTTGGTTCTATCCTAAGTCTAAGTGCGCACACACTTCAATGATGAGTGTGTATACTCTACTATGAGAGATAATAAGCCCCGGAGACACTCTCTGATTTGGGGCCATCGGGGCAGATTACAACCGGTACTTAGTTCTCTCCTCATCAGCTGGAGACTTGGCTTTGTTTTATTTTTGTGATGCTTCTTTCTTTCTTCTTCTTTCCTTTTTTCTTCTTTGTTTATTTCAATTCTTTATCTATTTTTGTTATTCCTGTTCACTTACGCCTTGTCAAGCTCATCCACGCCTAATCAACTCAACCTTTGTACAATTGTCAACCTATCCAGTTCTTGATCTCTACTCTATCTCAATCACTCGATAAGGTTGTCTCAATCACAATATCTCTTTCAAGCTTTCTGCCTGGTAAGAATTCACTTCCCAAAGATTCATAAGCTTGGCAAACTCTGACAAGATAGCATGGTGTATTATAGCCTTTGTCCTGCCTCCACGTGCCTCATCTACTCTTTCCGTGCTCATCTCTTCTTCTCAACTTAACATAGTCCAATCTGTTGGTGTTTCTTTTACTCTTACCTTCTTTTTCTATTATCTTTGACCTAAGCCTTCATGTCTCTAACCTCTACTTAAAGTCTGCTGTTTTTTAGTCATAAGAAATTGAATTCTCAACTTAACATCATTGCTTCATCAATCTCATCAATTTTTCACACATTATAACTTTCATCACATCCATCCTCTCATTACTTCATTTCTTCATCCCTTCCTCTCATTAAATGGCCGGTTCCTCAGTAACCCTCACCCTAAGAATTCCAATAAACAATCCAATGGACCAAAGCAAACATCCCACAGGAACTCAAAATCCAAGAATCCTCCCTCTCTAGGACATGCGAGCATTGCAAGGATGGAATAATTTCTCAATCAACCTATTCCAACTGATCTCAAGGCTATCTTTGAGTGTGTCAGCTGTCACAAGTCTAAGATCGCTGCTCAACCGTTCAATCATCAACAAAGACCCGCCAATAGATGTTTCAATAGGATCCACTTAGATCTAATGGGACCCATCTCACCAACTTCTAAAGGAGGATTCAGGCACATCTTGAACCTTGTTGACTCTTTCTCAGGTTACATTTCCTGTTTCCCTCTCAAACTCAAGAGAGACGCAGCGGATGTGATCATTTTCATCATTGAAAACCAAAATTGGAAGATCAACCAATATCCCAAAGAGGTATGTTCTGACGGTGGAGGAGAGTTTGTGAACTCCAAATTGCAATCTTACTTCAAGCTTCACCACATCAACCAAATAGTGAGCAAACCGTATCACTCTCAACATAACAGCAGAGTTGAGCGAGCAAATCGGACCGTCATGGAATCCAACCGAGCTACCATTTCTGACACTGGATTGCCCAAATTGGTGTGGCACAAAATAGTAAAGGGCTGTTGCCTGATGCTTAACCAGATACCTAAGGAAAAAGGAGAAAATTTGCAGTGGATCAAAATGCACAACAAAGCCTTGCCAGCCAAATACATCAAACCATTGGGCTCCTCTCTCACCTACAAGTTGAACCAAACCAAAATCCATTCCAAACTGGAGGAAAAGGGGGCTCCTGGCATCCTGATTGGCTTTAATCCCCATCTTCTATCCTACAAGATTATCAACTCCTCTGGTAAAATAGTTGACTCCAAGCATGTTATCTTCAACAACCAAGAAACAATAAAAATACATCCTATTGAAAACAAAGAAGACAAATCACCTCAATTACTCATACCACCTCCACAAGAGGTAGAGAACTTCCAACATCCTCTAAAAGACAAAGAGAACGACTCTAATGATAAACCTTCAGCATCTGACTCCAAAGAGTCTTCTGATGATGAAGTGTCAATTGAGAATAATCTGCGTTCTACTCTTTGCAATCAAAGCAAGCTTTCCAAACCTGACAGGTATGGTTTTCTGTCCGAAAAATTACCTAAATTTCTTGAAGAAGCCATGCAAAAACCTGTATGAAAGGAATCAGCCCTTAAGGAATTCAAATCAATTGAAGATCAAGACGTGTGGGAAGAAGTGGAAGACAACAAGGTCATCAATCCTTTGAACACCACACCAGTCTTCAAAATCAAACAGAACGCCCATGGAGAACAAGTCACTTATAAGACTCGACTCTGCATACAAGGACTCAACCAATGCTATGGCATCAATTATCTAGACACATATGCACCAACGGGTAAGGTGGCCTCCCTACAAAGCGTTCTTACCTATGCCGCTGATAAAAATCTCCAACTTCTTTAACTCGATGTCAAAGGAGCATTTCTCCACTCAAGTCTAGAAGAGCGTGTATATATCACAACTCCATTCGGATGCAACAGAAAATCAAAGTATCTTTGCTCAAAGAAATCTCTGTACAGTCTCAAACAAGCACCAAGAAATTGGTATTGAATGCTCAGTAATTGGATCAAATTGCAAGGATTCAAAGAATACAACTGCAACCCTTGCTTGTACATTGGTGTCGACAAAATATCAGTAGTGTTCTTCCACGTCGAAAATCTTATTGTGGCCGTTGATGTGAATGGTTTTAAAGATGCATTTCTCTCCAAATTTCACAACTCCTCAGCTCACAAACCAAATACATTGCTTGGAATGAAGGTGGAATGCCGCAATGGTCTCATTCACCTCTCTCTTCCTCTACATATAGAAAAAGGATTAGAAGAACTAGACATAAGCCATTGTCGGCCTGTTTCCACTCCTCTCATTCCCGGTCTGCATCTTCATCCAGCTGACGACAAAGACCACAAAAAATTCTTAGACCTCAACATCAACTATCAGTCTCCCATTAGTCAACTCAATTTCATAGCCGGAATCGCAAGACCCGGCATCAGCTTTGCTGTCTCCAGCTTAGCTAAATACTGTGATCAACCAGGTTTGAGTCACTGGAACAAAGTCTTGCACGTATGGAAATATCTCTCAAAGACAAAGGACTTAACTCTGACTCTGGGACCTTGTTCTATCTCAAACCAAATTGTATGCTTCAGCGACGCAACTTGGGGTGACAATCCAATTTCTAGGATATCGCAGAGTGGATTCATCTGCTCATTCAAAGGGAGTCCATTATAATGGACCAGCAGACATCAACAATGCATCACCCACTCATCCATCAAATCCAAATGCGTAGCCCTATCCAGTTGTCGCCTAGGAGCTTGTTGGCTGAGGACCCTAATTGAAGACATATACCTCAAGAAGTTCAAATTTCCAATACATCTTATTGATAACAAAGGCCTGGACGACAAGATTAAAAAATTTGGCTTGAACTCTAAGGTCAAGCATATTAATCTCAAGACAAAAAGTCTCAGAAACGACTACAAGAACAAACTCATTGACGTCCGACTTATATCCTCTCTCTCTATGACTGCCGACGCATTAACTAAAGCAGCTAAAAAATCATCCAATGTTCATTTGGTAAACTCTTTCAGCTTGCTATTTCACTGAGTCTTGAGTTGAAGGGGCGTGTTGAATTATAGAGAACTACTGCTCACAGCTCTTTGATCTGTTATTCTTTTTCTAGATTTATATTAATTCAGATTCAATTAGCCTCATGCATTTATTCTCAAGAGCACTCTATTATATTGGTGCGTGTTGTCAATCTTTTATCTCTTCTTGTTTTACTGTTTTTCTGATTTTATTTTCTTTTATTTTCTTTTCTTTTCATACTTTATTTAATGTCCGCTCATCTTGTATTCTGCGCGGGTTACCATATTTGAATCACCGGTGTAGACACTCTCACTTGCAAGACGCGCGGACTACATCTACTCAATCAATCTCACTCAACTGATGGTTGGTCCTGGATCTGTTAAAATACGTACGCACTTACGCGGGTGCTACGTATAAGTGTAATCCAAATGGGATGCACAAATGGGCCTCTAAGGCCCATTGGATACACACACGGACCATACGGGCCCATGTGGATGTCACGGATTTGGGGAAACTGGCCTCAAAATGCGTGAAATAGGCCTATTGGTACACGGGCCCTAACGGGCCCGGTGGGGTATATGGGCAGATACAGCCAGATGGGCTTGTATGGGCATAATTGGGCCCAAGGTTTATTTTGGACATACTTGGCCAGACGGGCTGGCCCGCCAAAGTATGTTTTTCTCAGTTTTCGGACTTGGGGCGGCCCATTGGGGCCGCCGCCAGTGTCGCGGCCCACCCGGGGCCGCTGCCCGCGCCGCGGCCCGTTCGGGGCCGCCTGTGTTCCTCGGCACGGCCCACGCGGGGCCCGACGGCCCGCGCGGGGCTGTTGCGCGGCCGAGGGATCCCGCGCGGGCCCGGCTGGTCGCGACCGGCGACCAGCGCCGCGGAGCCGGGGCTCGCGGCCCCGGCTCGCTCCCCCTCCCCTCGCTGGCCGTCGCGAGGGGGAGGGGGCAGGCTGGCTGGGTTGAACCAGCCAGCGACCGGCCGCGATGACGCGGTCGGTCAGGGCAGGGGGGACCTGACCACCCCCTTGCCCAGGGAGGTGGCGGCGCCGGCCGCGAGTGTAGCGACCGGACGGTGGGGGGGATTTGATCACCCTCCCACCTTGTAGCGAAGAGGTGACGAGGGGCGCTCTCCCCCCCCCTTTACCGAGGGGGAGGAGCGACGGGCCAGGGGGGATCTGACCACCCCCCAGCCATCCTTACCTTGACGACGCCCTGGGGGTATCGACCCCCAGGGCCCCTGGTGAGGGGATTTGACCGCCCCCACCAGGGAATTGAGAGAAAGAGGGGGGGGGGGCGGCATGTCCGCCGGCTACACCCCCCCCCATGTGAGGTTGAAACCGGACCCAGGTGAGCCCTGGGTCCCACCTGGCCCATTTGAGGGGCCAGGGGCTGGATGCATGAGGCAACCAGCCCGTAACAGAGGTAATAAGGCCATCAGGGCCGGTTGTAATAGACAACCAGCCAGGGGATTGAACAGCAAAGGGGCTGGTTCAGCCCCGTAACGGTGGAAACACCAGAATGGACCGGAATAGGCTGGTCGTAAGGGTTCAGGGACTAATGCCATGTGGGCTGATGTAGTCCAAACCAAGTAACAAGGCTTGTAGAGCCTGTAGAGCTCTTTTGGGGCGGAAAATTTGCCTTTTGGCTTGTTGTATCATGGGCTCACAAGAGGCCAATCTTTTGTACTTAAGGAGCTCTTCTCCCTGCTGTTTTCCATCATTCATTCATCATCCAATCGAATTCATCCAACATATTGCCCCATTGTGAGAGCCCCATTAGCCATTATTGACACACAGTGTCCAGCATTTCTTTTGCTTTAAATACTGCTCATTTGCCTAAGCTAATTGCTGGCCATAATTATAACACATTATAAGTACCAACATCATCATTACTTCCAAGCCATCTAGACCTTTGTACCTTACTTTGGAGAACCTCAAAGACCTCAAGTTTTCCAAGAAGATGTCCTATATCCCTGATGTTAGCTCTACCAAAATAGTTCTGAATAGTCAGAACTATAATGCTTGGGCTTTCCTTATGGATAGTGAGCTGGATAACATCTGCTGTGGGGAAATTATGGATGCAGATGACACTCTGATCAGTTCAGAAGTGGAGAAGAAGTCTTACCATCTGATCCTTAGGCATCTTGATGAGAATCATGTGACATGGGTTGCTGATACTCTTAGGGAAGATGAGAGGAGGAGGGGCAGCATCCTTTGGAAGCTGCTTAAGTCCAAGTATGCTGGTGATTCTGTTCACCAGAAGGGTATAGCCTTTAATAAACTGTTCAAGTTACAATATTCGAATTGTAAACAGTTTGTGGCAGAGGCTAGGTCTAGTATAGCCAAGTTCAAGTCATCTGGACTTAACATGGATCCAGAGTGTTTGTCACTCTTAATCCTTCAAAAGCTGCCAAAAGAGTTTGATTCCTTAGTCAGAATCATTTCTCAATTGGATCCTCTTCCTGGGGAGGAGGATGTGCTTAAAAGGATTGAAAAGGATGACCTTCAATTCAAGATGAAGGGGGGTTCTGGAACAGCCCTAGTTGGAAAGACTGGAAAATCTCGCAAGAAGGCGAAAAAGGATTTGTCCAAGGTCTTATGTTACAATTGTCAGAATAAGGGGCACTATGCTAAGGACTGCAAGGAGGCCAAGAAAAGGAAGAAGTCCAAAGGGGATGACAAAGAGGTCAATCTCACAACTGAAAACGTTGCAATGGTGGCGTTGGATGCTCCAATTGAAGAGGCTGTTGTGGAAGAAGGTCCCAACAAGAAGGCCAAAATCGATGAGGATCAAGAAATGGACTTGATTGATTATGAAGTGAGTAATCTTAACCTCAAAGATAAGAACTTATCAGTGACTGATAAAGCTTCTTTCCTACTAGGAGGATTGAAGGAGGATGTTCTTGTTTTGATCGATTCTGGTTGTACAGATCACATGTTTTTTGAACCAAATTTATTTTCAAATCTTAGTGATTATGATGGGGTTGTAAATATTGGTCAGAAAGGCAGAACAATTCAGATTAAAGGAATTGGAAAAGTTATTCTTGCAAATCAATTGGGTTTCCAAATTACTTTTGATAAAGTGTTCTATGTACCAGAGTTGCCTTACAACCTTGTGTCTCTTGGGGTGTTATGGAAAAAAGGTTTCCAAATTCGTTATCTTAAAGGAGATAGGTTTGTTATTGATATGAATGGGAGAACTGTTCTTAGTGGACAAGTTCGGAATAAGCTTCTGTGTGCAAGCTTGTTCAAATTCTCAGCTCTGAGCACTGTTTCTCACAATAGAAGTGGCCATAAGGTAAAGGACAGCAACTGTGAGAGTTGTACCTTGGGGGCCAAGACTAGAAATGTGTTCTCTAAGAGTAGAGATCACACAGATGTTCCTAGAGAGGAATTTTCCATTGATTTGGCAGGGCCATTCACTCCAGAGTCCCTTGGTGGGGCAAGATACTTCATCAATTTAGTTGATACTGCAACTAATTATGTTTGGGTTAAACCGATTCGATCTAAGGATCAGACCACAGAGGAGGTTTCTGTAATCTTCAAAGTCTGGAAACAGAATGGTCTGATGAAGGAGATCAAGAGGGTTATTACCGATGGAGGGGGTGAATTCGTGAGTAAAGAGTTTGGGAGGCTGTTGAAAGATTATGGTATCATTCATATAGTCACTACTGCAAGTACTCCACAAAATAATGGAATAGTTGAGAGAATGAATAGGACTTTACTTGACAAAGTCAGAACTATTATGTCTCAATCTGGTCTGCCAAAGTTCTTATGGGCTGAGTTGATGTGTACGGTGTGTCTGTTGCACAACATTGTAAGTGTTAATGGGAAGTGTCCCCATTATCAGTTTTGGAAGTTGTACCCCAAAACATCACACCTAAGAACAATTGGTTGCTTGGTGTATTATAGTGTCCACCATAATGAAATGGTCGGAAAATTAGACCCTAGAGCCAGAACAGGGGCACTTGTAGGCTATGATTTAATAAGTAAATCTTATAGGATCTATTGTCCAGGGACAAGAAAGGTTATCCGTAGCAGGGATGTAAAATTCGATGAAAGTACCTTTCCACTCAAAAGGAGTGAAGATGTTGTTGTGATTAAGCCACAACAAGAAATAGAATTAGCACCTATTTCACCAGCAAAAGCTGTGGAACATGTGGTTCCAGAAGATGAAGAGGTGGCAGACGTGCCACAAGAGGGTTCAGTACCCGCTTCAGGTGATTCTGTGGAATCAGAACCTGATGAGCCTCCACCTCCCGTTAGAAGGAGTGGTAGGGTTAGAGTACCAGTTGACAGGTACGGGGAGTGGAGATCCCATTATGCTGCCGCAGGATATGAGGAAGATACATTTCAGGAACAGTGTATGCTCAATGAAGTCCTGGAGTTGAGTTCAGAAATGGGTAACAGGGTTAACCCAAATAGCTTTGGCCAAGCTATGAATTCTGATGAGAGAGCCAACTGGAAGAGTGCTATTTTTGAGGAATTTGATTCTCTAGAGAATAATAGTGTCTTTGAAGTGGTTAAGCGGGATTCTGTTCCAAAAGAAAAGACCATTGTGGGGTCTCGATTGGTGTTAAACAAGAAGTTTGACACAAACGGAGTTTTGAAAAGGTTCAAGGCTAGATGTGTTGCACAGGGCTTCAAGCAGAGAGAGGGTATTGATTACCAAGAAACTTTCTCACCAACTGGAAGGCTGTCCACCTTCAGGTACATCATTGCTCTGGCAGTGGAGTTGGGTGAAGAAATCAGACAAGCTGATTTTGTAACAGCATACTTGAATGCAAAACTTGGAGAGGAGGAGACTGTTTATATGTCGATTCCTGATGGTTTTCGTGAATGGTTAGTAGAGACTAAACCAGAAACCATGAAGAAAATCTGTGTTAGAACTTTTCTTTCGGCAGATAAAGGGGAATATGTCCTCAAGCTGTGTAGATCCCTGTATGGATTGAAGCAAGCAGCTAGGTCATGGTATAACACCATGAGTGAGAAACTGATAGAGATTGGTTTTAAGACGTCTGAGGCCGATCCTTGCCTTTTTGTGAGAAAGGATGCAATTTTGTTTGTATGGGTCGATGACATTATCATTATTGGTGATGGTAAAGAGAGAGTCATGGAGACACTCAAAAAGGAATTCAAGATAAAAGATCTTGGTCTGGCGCAACAGGTGCTTGGAATGAAAGTCAGCAAGAGCAAGAATGGTATTAAGTTAGACCAGAACCATTATGTGGCAGCTCTTCTTAAGCAATACGGCTTAGAGGATGCAAAGGAGTTTGGTACTCCTATGCAGTCAAACATTCGTTTAGAGAAGTCTACAGATGAGGAGTATCTGGAGTTTGTTCAATCAGGGAATGACTACAGGTCAGCTGTCGGATCGCTTAATTATTTGGGGCAGTGTACAAGGCCCAATATTGCGTTTGCAATTGGGGTCTTGTCGCAACACTTAGAGAAGCCAAGCATGAGGCATTGGTCAGCGTTTAAAAGAGTTATGAGGTATCTTAAAGGAACACACAGTCTGGGACTGTTGTTTACAAAGTCAGCAAACTTTTATTTGGTTGGTTATTCCGATGCAAGTTGGGCAGATGGTAACACTAGGGAATCAACAAGTGGTTTTGTATTCTTTTTAGGTAAGAATCTGGTGTCATGGATGTCCAAGAAGGTGTCGGCAATAAGTCTTTCATCAACAGAGGCTGAGTATAGAGCTTACTTAGCAGCTTCACAGGAAGCAAAATGGTTGAGAAAAGTCTTAGAGGACACACATAAACCACAAGGGTTTGCATTGTTGTATTCCGATAACCAGAGTGCCATTGCGTTGGCGCAAAACCAAGTGTTCCATTCAAGAACAAAACATATTGATGTCCACTATAACTATATTCGCGATGCAGTTAACTGCAAAGAGATTGTGTTGAGGTACATGCCCACTGGAGCAATGATTGCGGATATCTTGACTAAGGCATTAGACAGAAACAAGCATCAAGGCTTTGTGACTAATATGCGGATGTCACCCCTTTTGGATTAAGGGGGTGTGTTAAAATACGTACGCACTTACGCGGGTGCTACGTATAAGTGTAATCCAAATGGGATGCACAAATGGGCCTCTAAGGCCCATTGGACACACACACGGACCATACGGGCCCATGTGGATGTCACGGATTTGGGGAAACTGGCCTCAAAATGCGTGAAATAGGCCTATTGGTACACGGGCCCTAACGGGCCCGGTGGGGTATATGGGCAGATACAGCCAGATGGGCTTGTATGGGCATAATTGGGCCCAAGGTTTATTTTGGACATACTTGGCCAGACGGGCTGGCCCGCCAAAGTATGTTTTTCTCAGTTTTCGGACTTGGGGCGGCCCATTGGGGCCGCCGCCAGTGTCGCGGCCCACCCGGGGCCGCTGCCCGCGCCGCGGCCCGTTCGGGGCCGCCTGTGTTCCTCGGCACGGCCCACGCGGGGCCCGACGGCCCGCGCGGGGCTGTTGCGCGGCCGAGGGATCCCGCGCGGTGCGATGCCGCGCGGGCCCGGCTGGTCGCGACCGGCGACCAGCGCCGCGGAGCCGGGGCTCGCGGCCCCGGCTCGCTCCCCCTCCCCTCGCTGGCCGTCGCGAGGGGGAGGGGGCAGGCTGGCTGGGTTGAACCAGCCAGCGACCGGCCGCGATGACGCGGTCGGTCAGGGCAGGGGGGACCTGACCACCCCCTTGCCCAGGGAGGTGGCGGCGCCGGCCGCGAGTGTAGCGACCGGACGGTGGGGGGGATTTGATCACCCTCCCACCTTGTAGCGAAGAGGTGACGAGGGGCGCTCTCCCCCCCCCTTTACCGAGGGGGAGGAGCGACGGGCCAGGGGGGATCTGACCACCCCCCAGCCATCCTTACCTTGACGACGCCCTGGGGGTATCGACCCCCAGGGCCCCTGGTGAGGGGATTTGACCGCCCCCACCAGGGAATTGAGAGAAAGAGGGGGGGGGGCGGCATGTCCGCCGGCTACACCCCCCCCCATGTGAGGTTGAAACCGGACCCAGGTGAGCCCTGGGTCCCACCTGGCCCATTTGAGGGGCCAGGGGCTGGATGCATGAGGCAACCAGCCCGTAACAGAGGTAATAAGGCCATCAGGGCCGGTTGTAATAGACAACCAGCCAGGGGATTGAACAGCAAAGGGGCTGGTTCAGCCCCGTAACGGTGGAAACACCAGAATGGACCGGAATAGGCTGGTCGTAAGGGTTCAGGGACTAATGCCATGTGGGCTGATGTAGTCCAAACCAAGTAACAAGGCTTGTAGAGCCTGTAGAGCTCTTTTGGGGCGGAAAATTTGCCTTTTGGCTTGTTGTATCATGGGCTCACAAGAGGCCAATCTTTTGTACTTAAGGAGCTCTTCTCCCTGCTGTTTTCCATCATTCATTCATCATCCAATCGAATTCATCCAACATATTGCCCCATTGTGAGAGCCCCATTAGCCATTATTGACACACAGTGTCCAGCATTTCTTTTGCTTTAAATACTGCTCATTTGCCTAAGCTAATTGCTGGCCATAATTATAACAGGATCTGTTCTCAATTGCAAAATTATCATTTCTCTTTTGCTTCCTATCTTAATTGCCTATCCTTGATCCACCAATCTTTCCTTATCAATCAATCAAAGCACCCAGTTCTCCAAATTTTAAGGTTATCCAAGTCAACTCAACACTCATCAAATACTCACCTTATTTTTCTCAAACAGCTAGTTCAAGGCGCTCAAGATCTCAACCAATACAATCCACACTGGCATCGTCCATATTCTCAATTGGCTATTAGTGAATCCTCATCAAACTCTCTGTCAACTCTGCCAGCTGCTTACCTCTCATTCTATTTCTGCTATTCTCTTAGGAGTCTTTTCTATTCTTTATCATTTCAAACTATCTGACTCTGTTGATTAGCCAAATATTATCCCTGTTGGTTATTTCTTTGCCTTATTTATTTGTGATGTTTATTTTCTTTCTTACTCACTTGAATTGCAATAACAGTCTGGTCTTGGTGACCAATTCAAATTTCCACATGTGATGCAATGGAGATGGGATTGGTATGAATTTGCTGAGGTGGAGGTGCGGATGGGTGTTTTTCATGGGATGGATGGTGAATGGATGATGGTGCATAATGGGGGGTTTGATGTTTGAAATCCGCAAGTTTCATAAAAACGGCCATTTCAAAATACACCAGTTAGGAGTTATGTGTATTTCAGAAAACTGCCATTAAAAATGGTGGTTTTGGTCAACAAAAAATGGACTGTTTCCAATGGCCTTTTTGCTAACTTCAATAGGTCCTAATGTGTGAACCAGGTTTACTACCAAGGTTAAACTTGGGGGAATTTCACCTTTCAACCAAGGGAGATCCAGTTGAATTCATTTGGGATTGGGGTTAAATAACTTTGATTTTAAATTTTAACCATGTTCAAATCCAGTTTATTTTCATTATCTAAAAATTTAAAACCAAGTTTACATTTAGGTTAAAAAATTGTGAATTTCAGATTCTATCTTTGTCTATTTTTGTTTACATTATGCAAACTTTCTACAGAAAGGATGCGCCATGAATGTTTATAGCATTGAAGGCTAGACAACTTGATTTAAGTTCTTTAGCGTGCAGTACAACTCAAATGGGATGTTTTTCATGCCACACGGCCATCACTATGCACTAGGAAGGGGGTCATTATCAAGTGGAATGGGTGCAAGTAAGAATGAATAATGCTGCAGATATCTTAAAGTTAATAAGGCTATCCTTTCAGGTTGAAGTTGAGGTTCCGATTCAGGCAAGAGGTGGAAGTGAACTTTTTTCATAAGGAAACTGAAGAAAATTTCAAGGCAATAACTTAGGATCAGCAGAATGTAACAATGTATGAGAGCAATTAACTGATGACAAAATCTAAGGGAAATTCCTTTTCATTTGAAGATAATCTCAATTGTAGTCACCATGAAAAAAAGGCTGCACCTGATGGCAGGTGTAGCACATGGGATAGTGAGTGGAAGCTCTTTTGACTTTATTTTTGTTTTGAATTCAAACATCAAATTTATTTCTGGTTGGTCCCAGAATATCCATGGACCATATTTGATTAATGTGTTATTTGAATCAAAAAATTTTTCATAAAAAGAAGAATTGGTAATTTATGTATTTACTTTGAATGCCATATTTATTTTACCCGTGTGAAGAAGTTTGGTTCAGAGCTATGTTACATGGAATTTTTTTTGATTTTTGTGAAGCTAGAAAATTTAGTTTTTTCAATTCTATCACGGAAATGGAAATTTACTTACTATTAATAGAAATTTTTTTTTCCTCAATTGAGAAATTTCATTTCAGTGGCAGGTATAAATCTGATTTGGAGAATTTTTTTTTTGAATATCATTGATATTATTTGTTATTTTTATGCGCTATATATTTTTTATTGTTTTTTTGTTTATTATTTATTATAGATAATTTATTATTTATAATTATTTATCATTCATTATTTGTTATTTTTTATTTTTTATTTTTTATTTATTATTTATTATTTATTATTTATTATTTATTATTTATTATTTATTATTTATTATTTATTATTTATTATTTATTACTTATTACTTATTATTTATTATTTATTATTTATTATTTATTATTTATTATTTATTATTTATTATTTATTATTTATTATTTATTATTTATTATTTATTATTTATTATTTATTATTTATTATTTATTATTTATTATTTATTATTTATGATTTATTATTTATTATTTATTATTTATTATTTATTATTTATTATTTATTATTTATTATTTATTATTTATTATTTATTATTTATTATTTATTATTTATTATTTATTATTTATTATTTATTATTTATTATTTATTATTTATTATTTATTATTTATTATTTATTATTTATTATTTATTATTTATTATTTATTATTTATTATTTATTATTTATTATTTATTATTTATTATTTATTATTTATTATTTATTATTTATTATTTATTATTTATTATTTATTATTTATTATTTATTATTTATTATTTATTATTTATTATTTATTATTTATTATTTATTATTTATTATTTATTATTTATTATTTATTATTTATTATTTATTATTTATTATTTATTATTTATTATTTATTAATTATTAATTATTAATTATTATTTATTATTTATTATTTATTATTTATTATTTATTATTTATTATTTATTATTTATTATTTATTATTTATTATTTATTATTTATTATTTATTATTTATTATTTATTATTTATTATTTATTATTTATTATTTATTATTTATTATTTATTATTTATTATTTATTATTTATTATTTATTATTTATTATTTATTATTTATTATTTATTATTTATTATTTATTATTTATTATTTATTATTTATTATTTATTATTTATTATTTATTATTTATTATTTATTATTTATTATTTATTATTTATTATTTATTATTTATTATTTATTATTTATTATTTATTATTTATTATTTATTATTTATTATTTATTATTTATTATTTATTATTTATTATTTATTATTTATTATTTATTATTTATTATTTATTATTTATTATTTATTATTTATTATTTATTATTTATTATTTATTATTTATTATTTATTATTTATTATTTATTATTTATTATTTATTATTTATTATTTATTATTTATTATTTATTATTTATTATTTATTATTTATTATTTATTATTTATTATTTATTATTTATTATTTATTATTTATTATTTATTATTTATTATTTATTATTTATTATTTATTATTTATTATTTATTATTTATTATTTATTATTTATTATTTATTATTTATTATTTATTATTTATTATTTATTATTTATTATTTATTATTTATTATTTATTATTTATTATTTATTATTTATTATTTATTATTTATTATTTATTATTTATTATTTATTATTTATTATTTATTATTTATTATTTATTATTTATTATTTATTATTTATTATTTATTATTTATTATTTATTATTTATTATTTATTATTTATTATTTATTATTTATTATTTATTATTTATTATTTATTATTTATTATTTATTATTTATTATTTATTATTTATTATTTATTATTTATTATTTATTATTTATTATTTATTATTTATTATTTATTATTTATTATTTATTATTTATTATTTATTATTTATTATTTATTATTTATTATTTATTATTTATTATTTATTATTTATTATTTATTATTTATTATTTATTATTTATTATTTATTATTTATTATTTATTATTTATTATTTATTATTTATTATTTATTATTTATTATTTATTATTTATTATTTATTATTTATTATTTATTATTTATTATTTATTATTTATTATTTATTATTTATTATTTATTATTTATTATTTATTATTTATTATTTATTATTTATTATTTATTATTTATTATTTATTATTTATTATTTATTATTTATTATTTATTATTTATTATTTATTATTTATTATTTATTATTTATTATTTATTATTTATTATTTATTATTTATTATTTATTATTTATTATTTATTATTTATTATTTATTATTTATTATTTATTATTTATTATTTATTATTTATTATTTATTATTTATTATTTATTATTTATTATTTATTATTTATTAATTATTATTTATTATTTATTAATTATTATTTATTATTTATTATTTATTATTTATTATTTATTATTTATTATTTATTATTTATTATTTATTATTTATTATTTATTATTTATTATTTATTATTGATTATTTATTATTTATTATTGATTATTTATTATTTATTATTGATTATTTATTATTTATTATTTATTATTTATTATTTATTATTTATTATTGATTATTTATTATTGATTATTTATTATTTATTATTTATTATTTATTATTTATTATTTATTATTTATTATTTATTATTTATTATTTATTATTTATTATTTATTATTTATTATTTATTATTTATTATTTATTATTTATTATTTATTATTTATTATTTATTATTTATTATTTATTATTTATTATTTATTATTTATTATTTATTATTTATTATTTATTATTTATTATTTATTATTTATTATTTATTATTTATTATTTATTATTTATTATTTATTATTTATTATTTATTATTTATTATTTATTATTTATTATTTATTATTTATTATTTATTATTTATTATTTATTATTTATTATTTATTATTTATTATTTATTATTTATTATTTATTATTTATTATTTATTATTTATTATTTATTATTTATTATTTATTATTTATTATTTATTATTTATTATTTATTATTTATTATTTATTATTTATTATTTATTATTTATTATTTATTATTTATTATTTATTATTTATTATTTATTATTTATTATTATTTATTATTTATTATTTATTATTTATTATTTATTATTTATTATTTATTATTTATCATTTATTATTTATTATTTTTAATTTATTATTTATTATTTATTATTTATTATTTATTATTTATTATTTATTATTTATTATTTATTATTTATTATTTATTATTTATTATTTATTATTTATTATTTATTATTTTTTATTTATCATTTATAATTTATTCTTTATTATTTATTATTGATGATTTATTATTCATTATTTATTATTTGTTATTTATTTATTATTGTTTATTGTTTATTATTTATTGTTTATAATTTATAATTTATTATCTATAATTCATTATTCATTATACATTATTTGTTATTTATCATTTTTAATTTATTACTTATTATTTATTCTTTATGATTTATACTTTATAATTTATAATTTATAATTCATAATTTATAATTTATCATTTATAATTTATTTTTCATTATTTATTATGTAGTGGGGCTAAACAACTTGATTTTAGTTATTTAGGGTTCAGTAAAACTCAAATTGGACATTGAGCATACCACACAACCCATTTGAGGTATGGGGCATTCCACACGGCCCCTTTGAGCCGTGTAGCATACCCCATGGCTCATTTGAGCCGTGTAGGGTTCCACACGGCCCATTGAGCCTTGTACACAACTCAAAGAGCCGTCTACAGAGTTGTGTACACGGCTCAATGAGCAGTTAATTTAAAATTTGCCTTTTTGTTTTCTATTTTTTTTTCCTTTATTCATTTGTTTATTTACTTTTATGTTTTATTTATTTATATTCAATTTTATTGAATTATTTTTATTTTTATTTTTATTTTTATTTTTATTTTTATTTTTATTTTTATTTTTATTTTTATTTTTATTTTTATTTTTATTTTTATTTTTATTTTTATTTTTATTTTTATTTTTATTTTTATTTTTATTTTGATTTTTATTTTTATTTTTATTTTTATTTTTATTTTTATTTTTATTTTTATTTTTATTTTTATTTTTATTTTTATTTTTATTTTTATTTTTATTTTTATTTTTATTTTTATTTTTATTTTTATTTTTATTTTTATTTTTATTTTTATTTTTATTTTTATTTTTATTTTTATTTTTATTTTTATTTTTATTTTTATTTTTATTTTTATTTTTATTTTTATTTTTATTTTTATGTTTATTTTCATTTTTATTTTTATTTTTATTTTTATTTCTATTTCTATTTTTATTTTTATTTTTATTTTTATTTTTATTTTTATTTTTATTTTTATTTTTATTTTTATTTTTATTTTTATTTTTATTTTTATTTTTATTTTTATTTTTATTTTTATTTTTATTTTTATTTTTATTTATATTTATATTTTTATTTATATTTTGATTTTTATTTTTAGTTTTATTTTTATTTTTATTTTTATTTTTATTTTTATTTTTATTTTTATTTTTATTTTTATTTTTAATTTTATTTTTATTTTTATTTTTATTTTTCTTTTTCTTTTTATTTTTATTTTTATTTTTATTTTTATTTTCATTTTTATTTTTATTTTTATTTTTATTTTTATTTTTATTTTTATTTTTATTTTTATTTTTATTTTTATTTTTATTTTTATTTTTATTTTTATTTTTATTTTTATTTTTATTTTTATTTTTATTTTTATTTTTATTTTTATTTTAGTTTTTATTTAGGGTAATGTTAAATTCAAGGCTCACTGATCCGTTTACATGACTCTGAACAAGGCTCTTTGAGTTGTGTACATGGCTCAATGAGCCTTGTGGCACCCTGCAGGACTCCAATGAGCCGTGTGGCATGCTACACGGCTCAAATGGGCCATGTGGCATGCTAAACGGCTCAAATGGACTGTCTGGCATCCTACACGTCCCATTTGAGTTGTACAGCATGCTAAACAATTAAAATCAAGTTTTGCAGGCTTTACCAAATAATAAATGATGAATGATAAATAATAAATTATAAATAATAAGTCATAAATAATAAATAATGAATTATATATCATAAATAATAAAAAATAAATGATTAAAAATAAATAATAAATGATAAATTATAAATAATAAATAATAAATAATAAATAATGAATAATAAATAATGAATAGTAAATAATAAATAGTAAATAATAAATAGTAAATAATAAATAATAAATAATAAATAATGAATGAGAAATAATAAATAATAAATAATAAATAATAAATAATAAACAATAAATAGTAAATAATAAATAATAGGGGGTATCAAAGTTAACCAAACCCGCCATTTTTTCATGGCGGGTTTCAACCCAAATCCGCTATTTCAAACCCGCCATTAAAAATCAAAAAAACCCACTCATTTCAGATCAGACGTGTCAAAGTTAACCTGAAATAAGTGGGTTTTTTCAAATAAATTATTTAAATGCTTCCACCACCTGTCCGCGTCATACACCCCTGTCTTCCCACCTCCTTCTACCTCCGGAAAAGTTTTTACCCCAACCCTCATCATAAAATTGATTGACCACTCTCATCACTTTATCGCTCTCATCACTTGATCACTCTCATCCACTTCATCGCTCTCAAAACTTCATCACTCTCATCACTTAACCGCTCTCATCACTTGATCACTCTCATCCACTTTATTGCTCTCAAAACTTCACCACTCTCATCACTTCATTGCTCTCATCACTTGCGTAGCCCGAACTCTTTCAAATGGCCCCTCAGCAAACCTCCCCCCATAAGTCCAACACACCCAAGAGAACATTGCCAAGGAACTCCACAACAAACAATCCTCCCCCATCAGCTTCCAAGGGCTCAAGTCAGCTCAAGAGAGCTGATCACATCATCCTGGTAAACTGGCTGAAAATTCCCTCCAACTACAATGCCTGCTTTGGATCCGACAACAAAACACGTGTTGGCCGACCTCAATCCTCTAAGGTCAATGGTTATCTCCTGATGGCCAATGAACTCAAGAACAAAACAAAAGGTAGGCTGGATCTGTCATCCAAACAGATGAGGGAGCGGTTCAAAAACTATTGAGCCAAGTACAAAAAGGCCCACTCCATGTCTATCTCCACTGGCTTTGGTATCACTGACTTGGACAAAGCCAAAGGAATCAACTCGGTGGTTGCGAAGTTGGACTCCATTTGTCCTTTTTATATTCAAATGGATGAAATCTTGGGAAAGAAGGCCAACATCACCCCCCTAGCTGCTTTCAATGCACAACAATTTGATTCTGTTGATGCCAAGGACTTGGCTGGGGATGCTCAGCCTACCAACGGGGACCTTGATGAAACCTTGGCCTTGGAGTGGCCCCCATCTGATGACGAGGAGGATATTCAAACAAAATTGGCTCCAATAACTTCTACTTCGGTATTGATTGATCATTCAATCCCAACCTTGGACCCCTCACTTCCTTCTTTTGATTGCTCTCTTCCTGGGGCAGAACAACTGGAGAACTTGCCCAATGAGGAGGATGTTATTCCTGGATCACCGTTGCCATCAACATCTGCTCAAGTAAGGAACTAAATTGTTTTTGATTCTGTCTGGTTGCTCCTGACTGATTTACATTGTAAAAAAACAGGCTCATCCATTTTTGATTGGCCAAAAACTCAAGCCAATGGGGCCTCACACATCGCCTTCAAATACTAGTGAGGACTTTGAAAGAATAACAAATTATTATTTTTACTACAACAACGTTTGAGAGCATTCTCAACCCCACCAATATACAGATCTTTTTTGTTTTTATTTTTTTTTTCTCTAGAGTAAATTTGGCCGTTTTTCATGTCCCTACAAGTGATCTGAGTTTTTTTATTAATTTGGAGTGACATGGCCATTCTGGTATGGGTTGCTGTGTCCACAGCTGGAAAGGTACAGTGCTTGTACTTGTTAGCCGCCCAAACCATTTTGAGTATACCTTTTTGCTTGAAATTGATTCCAAAGCCCAGGTCAGGAAAAACAAATTGACCGTCCAAAACTTGATATTCATGCGTATCTTAAATAAGTCAACCATTTGATTTTTTGGTTGGGACCACAAGTAAAAAGGAATAGCCAGAGATGTCGCCTTTGTCAATATGAGGAGAATTGTAAAAAGAATCCAAGGTGAAAGTGAGGTGTGGGGAGAAATCAAAAGGTGTAGGCTTGGAACCAAATTCCAACAAAGAGAAAGAGGGGAAACATCACCTTGACTTCCAGATCATACATTTCAGACCTTCCAGGGAAGGCCCATCATCCATTAATCAACCAAATCCTTCAGACCACCAGTTCAACATTTAGTACCATGGGGCCTTAACTCTTCAGCAACAGCAACGCATCCCTGGAGGCCTTTTCCTCATCCTTCACCTATACTGGGCGCTCCTCCACTCCTTGAAAAATCCCCCCAAGGAATAATTATAATAATTCTTACTGGTTATTCCCTCTTTCAGTAGGTGTCATCTCAGCACACAAAATCCCAGTAGCCTGCTAGCCTCAGCTCACCTTCCCCTGTTGTTTAAACCTTATAGGACTAAGCTAACCTGTCTACTTCCAATTCTCACTGTTGGACTGCTCTCATGTTTACCCTGGTAATCTTCTCATTTCTTTCAGTGCAATTCATCCCTCTCATACTGATTTCTGTGAGAATTAGTCCCTGTGGCTCCGCTTCTTGGACACCAGAGATATTTTTGACAGAGTCACAAAGTTCAAATGCTTTGCAAGCTGGGAAAGTTAACTCCAAACATTAAATTTCATTTGCACTGTTTTCAGTGCATTTGCACTGTTTTCAGTGCATTTGCACTGTTTTCAGTGCATTTGCACTGTTTTCAGTGCATTTGCACTGTTTTCAGTGCATTTGCACTGTTTTCAGTGCATTTGCACTGTTTTCAGTGCATTTGCACTGTTTTCAGTGCATTTGCACTGTTTTCAGTGCATTTGCACTGTTTTCAGTGCATTTGCACTGTTTTCAGTGCATTTGCACTGTTTTCAGTGCATTTGCACTGTTTTCAGTGCATTTGCACTGTTTTCAGTGCATTTGCACTGTTTTCAGTGCATTTGCACTGTTTTCAGTGCATTTGCACTGTTTTCAGTGCATTTGCACTGTTTTCAGTGCATTTGCACTGTTTTCAGTGCATTTGCACTGTTTTCAGTGCATTTGCACTGTTTTCAGTGCATTTGCACTGTTTTCAGTGCATTTGCACTGTTTTCAGTGCATTTGCACTGTTTTCAGTGCATTTGCACTGTTTTCAGTGCATTTGCACTGTTTTCAGTGCATTTGCACTGTTTTCAGTGCATTTGCACTGTTTTCAGTGCATTTGCACTGTTTTCAGTGCATTTGCACTGTTTTCAGTGCATTTGCACTGTTTTCAGTGCATTTGCACTGTTTTCAGTGCATTTGCACTGTTTTCAGTGCATTTGCACTGTTTTCAGTGCATTTGCACTGTTTTCAGTGCATTTGCACTGTTTTCAGTGCATTTGCACTGTTTTCAGTGCATTTGCACTGTTTTCAGTGCATTTGCACTGTTTTCAGTGCATTTGCACTGTTTTCAGTGCATTTGCACTGTTTTCAGTGCATTTGCACTGTTTTCAGTGCATTTGCACTGTTTTCAGTGCATTTGCACTGTTTTCAGTGCATTTGCACTGTTTTCAGTGCATTTGCACTGTTTTCAGTGCATTTGCACTGTTTTCAGTGCATTTGCACTGTTTTCAGTGCATTTGCACTGTTTTCAGTGCATTTGCACTGTTTTCAGTGCATTTGCACTGTTTTCAGTGCATTTGCACTGTTTTCAGTGCATTTGCACTGTTTTCAGTGCATTTGCACTGTTTTCAGTGCATTTGCACTGTTTTCAGTGCATTTGCACTGTTTTCAGTGCATTTGCACTGTTTTCAGTGCATTTGCACTGTTTTCAGTGCATTTGCACTGTTTTCAGTGCATTTGCACTGTTTTCAGTGCATTTGCACTGTTTTCAGTGCATTTGCACTGTTTTCAGTGCATTTGCACTGTTTTCAGTGCATTTGCACTGTTTTCAGTGCATTTGCACTGTTTTCAGTGCATTTGCACTGTTTTCAGTGCATTTGCACTGTTTTCAGTGCATTTGCACTGTTTTCAGTGCATTTGCACTGTTTCCAGTGCATTTGCATTTTTTTAGTGCATTTGCAATTTTTTGAGTATCTATAAATTATCCCTAGGTTTCCCTGATCATTAATAAGTTATTCTGAGAGTGATACTTAATATCCCATGAAGTTTCCAAAATTGAAAAATTTTGCTGTATCAAAATTTGAAGAAAATCTACTTTGGACTTGGAGTATTTTTCAATAAAAAAATTTTTACTTAGTTTCTAAAGAAGCTATAGTAGTAGCCAACAATCTTAGTACCAAATTGGCCATCTTAACCTTGCAGCACAATTATTTCCTTTTTTTTCAGGATAAAGCCTATCAGTTGAGTGCACAAGACCTCCATTTTTCTGGTATTACAAATGTATCAAAATATTACTTTAGCATAAGTTTTGATTTAAATTGTAACAATTTAAAAAATAACCAGAAGGATGCCCTTCTCTGGACACTTCAAATCCCACATATTCATTGAAAATCTATCTCCATGGATTCAATTTATCAATGAAATCTACCAGATTCATATGATGCTATCCCAGTGATATTAGATTGATTCTAAAATATGGATTTGCTTCTTCAAATTGAATTAACTTTCTTCTTTCCAGAATTGGATAAACTCTGCATATAACATTACCTTTCAAAGCATGGTTGGCCTGATGATATTTTCAGTGATCATCTAAAATTATTTGTATCCAGCTTCTGGACCTTTATGTGCCAAACTTTTGAGATAAATTGAAAATTATCAAAGGCTTACCATCAAAGATCAGATTTCCAAACAAAGCAAGTGGCCAAATTCTCAAACAATTCTCTAAATTTATGTCTGAAACCAAACGGAAAATCAGTAAAAGTGGTCCCCATTAGCCAAATTTTTCTAGAGGAACTCCACTGGTGTTTCCAACAAACTGCCCCTCCATATTCATTTTTTAAGGAATAGAACTTTTTGATCTATTCATGTAGCACCTTTTGAAACTGAACCAATTGCCTTACCCTCATTTGGTCCCTTCAAGGAAAACTCAAAACCAAAATCAAAGCTGAAAAAAAATGCTGCAGTGAACAAGCAGAAAAGATTTGAATTTTGGAACAAAAATTTGCAGTAGGAGATTCATAATTTTTCAATGCTTGCAATATGTGTACAAATTGAACCCCTTGCAAACTCTGAAAAAAGAAACTTGGTCCTTTCAAAATAAATTGCTTATATCTCTGAATGATTTCAAGCCATCTTGAACCTCAAAATGCAAACTATTAAACCAGTGTTTCATGTTTCCCTCCTAGAGCCATATCAAGTACTCTATCTTAGTAGGACGCACCCCCCCGGAAAATATGAAAATTCAAGATCACTTGGAGTGAGAAGTAAGCCATATCCTTGAGTTAAGGTCCTGCAAAGGAATTTTAAAAAACTTTTCATGTTTATTAATTGAAAGTTCAACAAGTCTTGATTTTCATGGGAACCAGCACACCATCTTCAAAATTAACCTGACTTGGTTCAAGACTTCAAATCCAACTACACTTGAAAACTCTTTAATTTCAATCCAATGAAATCATATCTAATTCACATAATTTACTTCCTTCCCCTGTAATCCTTTTATCCTGGTTTTACTCCCAATTTTTGGTGTTTTAATTTCTAGTGCTATTTCATTTTGGAAATCAATTCATGATCAAAAATACATCTGAAAATAAATTGGAAAATTATAACATTGAGAATAATAAATATATGTTTTTTTTTACTTTCTCCTGAAAATTTTCACAAATTTTGTTTAATTATTATATTTTATTAAAATAATTATTGACTTAATATTTATCTATTATCTTTTATATTCTTTTCATTATGTTTAGTTTTTAAAAAAATAAATTTTCAAAGATTGCTTTGTACTTTGTAGTTTGATCTTTCTTTGAATTCACTAACAATTCCCCTCTCTAGATTAAAATTTAATAAAGTGTTTTCCTTTGAACCTGGTTCATAGAATTCTGGTAATTTTTTCAGTCATAATGCTTGAATTGGTTTCTTGGATTCAAAAAAACCTTGGTGTTTTCTTGGGTTCCTTCTCAACCAACTTTCAATCAAATGCTCTCCACTCCAGTCTCTCCCATTCCCACTTCTGTTCCGTTCTCTCTCCCATCAATCCTATACTGTTTTTGACCATTACCTCCCCTTCAATTTTTTCCTTCTTCTAAATTTTCTACCTTGGTGACACATCTTGGCTTCACCCTTGCAACTCTGGCAATCCCACTTAGAAATGTAGGGTTTTGGAGCTTAGGCTCTGGTCAAAAGCTTTTAAGAGAGGATTAGGATATGTCTTGTGTCGCCAAGAGGAGGGCGGATCTGAGGAGTCAAGAAGGAGGGAACTCCGGCTCAAAGTGAGGAAGAATGGATTGTTTCATTTGCTTGAGGTCCAGCTGACTTAAATAAGCTAAGTACAAAGTGGCCAACAAGTGGTTGAATAAGTAGATGAATATAAATGAGAAATATTCAATATTGGGACATCAGAGACTGCACAATTTGGAGGACAACAACATAGGTTGCACTCAAGATTCAGACAACACTATCAGTAGATCAGAATTCTAACAAGAACCCCTTCAAAAATTGAATCTATTTCTGGTGCACTTATTGGTCCAACATATGAAGGTGGTGGTGGTGGTGGAACAGCTTTCAAATATCTTTTTAATTTTGGAAAGAATAGAAGTCCCTTGAAATTTTTTTTTGACTTTATTTTTTATCTATTGTAATCACTAAAACACGGATTTCTTTTCTCAAAATCCATTCATGGCAGGAGCAGGCTTCTTTTAGTTAGTTGAGGAAATTTTTGAATGAACTCATGATCTACTTTTCAAAGCCTCTGGCTCCAGTGGATCTCCCCCACTTGGCTTTGATTTGGTAAAGTGGCAGGAAAATTTTGAAATTTGAAATTGCTTGTACTTCATTTTTTTAACATGAGACTCAGAGTTTGGTTCCAATTTATTGTTCCTCTGATTTCAGTTATTGCAACAAATACTTGTTATAAACATTTATTAACATGGTTTAATGTATCAAATGGATATTAAAAGGTACAGAAGTAGTAATTAAGTAGGTAAATATGAAACTTGATTTATCAGAGAATAATACTGAAAGCTTTCCAGAGATTTCAATTTTAATTACCAGTAAAATTTAACACCCCTAGAACTTAGGTTGTTTTTTACAATAAATTTGAAATATCTTCCTCTACTGAGTCCGAAAAAGTGAAACAAAGGTTTTTTGGAAATCAAAAGCAATTTCAGATCCTAGATACCAGGAACCTTTCAGTCATTTAGCTACTAGAAGTGATAAAGGTGAAGAAGAATAATATTCTTAAAAAATAAAAAAACACCAATCTCCAAAAGGATATGTATGATTGGTAATGGTGAAAGCTTTGAATGCTTTCCTAAATGGTTTTCAATATGAAATAATAAATAATAGAAATAGGGTGCAAATTTTATACAGACTGGGTTTCTTTAACAACTCTTCTTCAGGAGATTAACTTTGAATCTGGTGCCCAGGAAGGATGGGAACCTTATGAATTAACAATAAGGGGGTATTTCCCACTAAGGTTGTGGTATGGATGTTCTATATTAGCACAAAAGCAAGAGAAAGAAGGAAATAAATCACTAGCTTAACCAGTTACTTGCTGGGTAAAGGAATATTTTTTCAGTTGAAGGGTTTTGGATCACATGTGGGGTGCTGATTGATGTATTCTTCAATGCCAAAAAAATTGGCTATGTATTAAACTCTTATATTTTTGAATGAGGCCATAAATAACTTGATTATCTATTCATAAGCGCTTTATCACAGATGGCATATTTTCTGGATGATAGCTGATGAATTCCACAGGAAAAGGAGTCATAAGAGGTAATTTATAAATAAATTCCTGGGTTCAGAGAGCTTCAGGTCACATAAAGAGGGTGAGGTTCATATGCTGAGGTTAGAAAGCCAGAAAGAGATGGTTGGGAATTTCCTCTTGGTGATGTGGAGTATATGATCCTGGATCTTTAGGATCAGTGCATTATTTTTGGATCAGGATCAGTGTTTGGGTTTATTTGTTATTTTTCTGATCCTTCAAGTAATTAATTTTTGTAATGTTTATAGTTCAATAAAATTATTAGTGTCTTTCCAGATCTCAATCTGTTAATTTTTTTGAACCTTTCTTCATTTGATTTTGAGTATTGAATACTTTCTAGTGGGATCATACACATTTTTATTTAGTTAGTTATAGTTTTGGCCCATCAAATATACATATTTGAAATCATCAAAGCTACATGATTTATCCTTCTATGCTGTTTTTGTTAAGTGTTTTTATTTCTGTGCATTGCCAATTTGACATGCACAGATCAAATATTCTGCATTCAGTGTAAGACTCCAAACTTTGTTGGCTGCAGGAATTTCTGTGGAGGGCAAGGTGCTCATGAGGCTACCCTCCTGAGTGTCACAAAAATATTTAAATGTAACCAAGATCAAGGTCCAGAAACTTGAAAATAAGGAATCAATAGGAAGTGGATGCGTTTGATAGTTATTGGTAGCTTTAACAAACAATATCTGAGGCAAGATGGGGTTGGAAAAATGTTTAACAAAACAGGTTGAAGTTTCTTCAGAGCTCAATAGAACAAGGCAGCTGTAAGTAAGAATTCCCATAAGCAAATAACTCTGGTTGTCAGCAGAAGATTAGGAAAGATCAAATAAATCCCAACAAACCTCCAGGTTCTCAATGAACCTGCCCAACAGTATGGAGGCTGAAGGATCACGGGTCAATCAAAAATATACCCTGGATAAGGATGATGGATTACTCGGATTAAGGGGAAGAGCCCCACAGATTAATTGATTGATACCAAAAAATGGATGATAGATTCAGAAAAGGCAGTGGAGAGACCCTCCTTTTTTTTGCAAGAGACCCTGTGCAGTATTTACAATTGGATGACACAGATGACAGCAGGAGCTGAGCAGCAGCCATTGAATTTCCGCAGCTTTGCGGACAAGAGGTAGCGGCCGCAGAAAATGTGGGTCAGCAATGATGAGTTGAGGGCAACAGGTGATGACACTGATGGCAGCAAGCAATAGCTTGCAGTCCAACAACCTGGTGGGAAATAGGGGATTTTTGCCATTGGCTGGCCGGATGAAGGAGGGAGAGATTGGTGATGGGTCCAAAGTAGGTGGGAGATGATTGGTGAGTTTTATGATTCGTCTTGGTTTAAAGGATGGGAGAGATTGGTCAAAAGGTAGGATCAGCTGAGGTTGAGTTTGACATTCATGGCGGCGCATGAAGACTGCATGAGATGAGCAAACAAAGAGGCCGCGGATTGGATGACTTCAAGTGAAAGCGGACAACCCTGCGCGTGAACCAAACAAACCGCACTGTCAACCACTGGGAAAGGATGCTAAGGATGACAACTAGATGAGGGGAATGACCGCGCAGAGCATGATGAGGGTTGGAACTAGTGATGACTGCACAATGATGAGCCGCACGGGATAATAAGCAAGATGAAGGGCAAGGGTGATGAATGATTGGTGGATGGTATGGGAAGATGTGCTCTTATTGGAGAGTTCCAGATCCAAAGAGGACACATGATGCGCGGATGGACCAGATGGCAGAGCAGAAGGAGTGCTCATGATGAAAGGTGACTAAAGAAGTCCAAATAACGGTTTTGAAAGATCAGAAAGGCCAATTGGAGATGCTTGGAAGGGAGTTTGATGCCAACCAACAGATGGGAGGGCAAGCTTGAAGGGTCCACTTTTTTTTTTTTTTTTTTTTGATAGACAGATGAAAGATTATATATAAAAAATTTAAAAATTTTCACTTTTCTTATGAGGTGTCCCAAATTGGTCACCAAATTTCCCCACATCTTACAGACTGTCCCTATTCTGCATCTTCATCTTGACAGAATTAAGAAAAGGAGGAAGGCAAAGGAATTGAAGCAGAAGAATGGCCATTTCTTGATCTTGAGAGAAATTGAATAGTTTAAAACACCTCAATCCATCCAAAAGAGCCCTAGAAGTGGCACAGATAAAGCAAAGAAAGCGTCCCAGGTGCTCAAGTATGTGGCATCAAGTAGAGTTCCAAAAACAATGGTATAAGAATTCCTCAATGGTGCATAATTGAGAGGACTTACTTCTGAGTAAGTGGCCTCCTCAACAATGAAACTTCTTGACTTGATCAGCAGAGAATCTTCTCAAAAACTGAGTACCACCCAGCTCTTCCAAAACATAACATCCACCTCTGACTTGACAAATCACCCAGTAGGGACAATTTTAGAAATTTGCAAAGAGCTTTCCCCCCTGAGCCTCCAAGGATCAATTAAAAGCTAAAACTAGATCACCTGGATTTAAGGGATATCTGATACAATTCAAGTACTTATCTTCCCAATAATGAAACAATGTTTCTCTTGATTCCATCATTTTCTGATAGTCTTTGTCACAAACATCTTCACTTTGCTCCAGTTGCTTGGATCAAGCAACCAATAGATCAGTGGTTGAAGCCACCTCCTCCCATGAAATACCCAAGAAGGATTTGATTTCCAGATCCACAGGAAGAACTGCTCTTTGACCACAGATGATTTCATAAGGTGAGTATCCAGTGGTCCATTTGGTTGAGATTCAATCAGAGAAGAGGAAAAGATGGAGAAATTTGCAACCATTCTTGCCAATTTGACTAGCCAGTTTAACAAGTGCAGCCTTCAAAGGAGAATTGCCTTGTTCCACCATACCTTGGCCTTCAGGATAATAAGGAGTAGTTACTATATTTTTTCCAGGAAGAGATTGGATCATTTCAGCAAGTTTTCCACCAAATTCAGAGCCATCATCAGGAGAGTAAGAATAAGCCAAGCCATAATGCATTGTCCAATTCTTGCAGAGGAAGGCTGCCACTGATTCTGAGCTAAGATTATTAAGAAATTTTGCTTCAACCCATCCAGAAAAATCATCTCTAGCCACAATGAGGTTCTTAGCACCACCTGCCTTGATATGAGCCACATCCATAGCAATCCTTGCAAACACAGTGGAATTACAAGTGGGATTACAAATTTCAGCTGGATGCCTAAGATCAAGTTTTTGACAAACTTCACAACTCTTGCACCATTGAATTAAATATTCTTCAGAGATGGCCACCAGAATCATTTGGATAATTTTTGATAAGTTGTGTTTTCTCCATGGTGACCAAGGCCCTCACTGAGACTTTCAAGGAAATAATATTGTTTAGAAGGGATATTAAAAAAAATGAGAGCACAAGGATTTTCTCTTTTCATGAGACTAGATCTTTGTACAAAGAAATTAAAAGACTTTCTTTTGATGGAGCAAAATTCTTTAGCAGATTGATCAGGAGTTCTTTGAAAATTTAAAAGGTACCGCTCTATATTGATCCAGAACCCTTTCTGAAAGCCAGAATGATTTTGAGAGGAAAGGGAGGATACAGGATGGATTAAAAGTTCTTCTTCATCAAAATCCACTCACAAAGTGGATTCTTCATCTACAAGGGGACGTTGAGATAAACCATCAGGAAAAGTAAAAGATTTTACAGGCCTGTGAACAATATAAAAAAAGAAAAGCTGGATCAAGGCCACCAAACTAGTCATAGGAGAATTTTGAAGGCTGGGAGAATTGATCATTTCAATGATGGATTGAGGATTGGCTTGTAGTTTAAATTTTTGCCCCCAGGGGATAGTTTGGAGCTTTTAAAAAATTTGAGCCACGCCAAAGAGTTCCAGTTTAGGTTTAGAGTATCTAGATTCAACATCTGAGAAAACAGGGATTCATAGAGATCAGGACAGTCCAAACCATCTTCATCTTCATGAGTAAGAACAGCCCCAACAGATTGATAACTAGAATCAAAAGCTAGCTTGATCTTGCCAGCCCCAGTTCAAAAAGAGATATTTTTCAAAACTATTTCTTTACCAAAAATCATTTTGAGAAACTTAAATGAATGTTCAAAATCTTGCGTCCAAGTCCATTCACCTTCTTTCCTGGTTAGATGACACAAATGAACACAGATTTTGGATAGAGATTGGATAAAGATATGAACATAAGTTACAACACCTAGAAAGCCTCTAACTTTGGTGGGATTGATTTGGGCGGGCCAACAGATGATCTTGTTGACTTCTGCAGGTGCCATCCTTCTTCCTTCCTTGCAGAACACATGAAAAAATATTTACAGAGCAGGGACACAAGCAGCCAATTTGGATCCAGGGACAGTAAGGCCAGACTCCTTGATTCAAAACAGAATCCTTTCCAAAGTACTAGTGTATTCCCAGATGAATCAACAAATTCCAGAATGCCAAGTTAAAACCTCATTATCATAGTCACAAATTGGAGCTTTAATTCTTCCATTGTCAATAAAGATACCAGCATGATAAGGGATATCATCTTGGGGGCTCCACATCATCTGATCCTGATAGATGGCAAAAAAATTAGTGGCACCTTGAGGCAATCAAGTACATTGAAAAAAAACAAGAGGAGTATCAAAATTGGTGAGAGGGGAAGAGATAGGATGTAAGGATTTTTTTTCATAACCACCTATAATGTCCCCCAGACCATAGCAAGCTCTCCCAGAGAAAGAATAAAAAAATTATTCAGTGTCAGGAGGAATACCAGAGTCTTTAATAGTAACTTTGTTGAGAGGTTGAAGATCATGAACTATTCTAACTTTACCATTACTCTTGAGGACACAGAAGACAGGGCTGGAATGAATGGGGTTTGACTGTCCATATAGACCATTACCAACTTGTTTGCGGTAAATTTGATAAATTCATTGATTTTAGCAGCAGGGATTTGAATCTTTTTCTTTTTCCAAGGATCATGTTCAACTGCAGGGATCATATAAGGTAGACTGTATGATCATTTCAAGACAGCTCTTTCTTCTTCACAGAAAGCAATCAATTTTTCTCTTAGGGATAATACATTTTTGATCAAATTCAACTCATCAGGGAGAAGCCATCCATCTGGACCAAATTTGACTACTTTGAGACGTCTTTCAGAGAAACAACCATCAGACACAAATGGACCAGTAATTCATTGGGATAAACCACAGTAAGGAGTAAGTCATTGGGATAAACCACAGTAAGGATTTCAAGATAAGAGAGGAGGCATGAGGGGAGGATTTAGGTTGAGAGGCATAGGCTAGTTGACTGGTTGGACCTTTTTGAAAACTGGCTTATACCTTGTAGCAAAGGAGAGAAATTCTTGCTTCCTCCAAGCATTGGCTAGAAAGACTTGCCTACTTAATCTAAGACCATGTTCCTACATCTTCCATAACAAATTTTCTGAAACGTCCTCAAAGGGTGCCTTTTCCATAAAGGGACAACCAGAAGATAACACTTTACTCAAATGTGTGGCACTAGAAAGGGTTTTGAAAATGATGATAGAAGATTGCCCCTGTGGTGCACAATTGGGAGGACTGAATTCTACCCCAAATTGCCTCCACTGAAAGCCATATTCCTCCATACCAAAGCCATTAAGAATAGAATAAAGATCAGTATCTATTTTTTACTCATTGTGGAGATTAAATTGAGAACTGAAGGAGGATTGATCAGACCTAAGAGTTCAATGAAAAGAGGACACAATGGATCCAGAGAGAGAATAAATATATTTGGGAATTTACATTTTAACATCTTTTTGCCTTTTAATGCTTTCCAGATCAGAAGAGAATGTTGAGAAAAAATAAAAATAAGCCTCAGGGATGAGATTTGACCCTTCAGTTGAAGTCCAAGTCTCAGAAAAACTGCAACTATCAGTAGGATCAACTATTCCCCTAAAAAATTAGATGAATTGGAATTCCCCTTTGGCTTCCCCTTGAAAATTGAGTTAGGAGTATAAACAGGAAAATATCTTTCCCATTAACCATAATCAAAAGAAAAAAGAGGAACTTCAGTTTTTCTACCACCAGCACCAGGGATGAGAATTCTCTCCCCAGCTTGATCACAAAACATCAGGGTAGCACCAAAATCCATTACAAAAGGTCAACCCAAGATCATACAACCTTCCAAACAATTGATCCAAAATTGACAGGTTCCAACAACATTTTGACCAATTATAACTGGGAAATCTACTGAATTCCCACCAATTCACAATACTGATTCCCTATCCCATAAACCGCAGAACAGAAGCTGACCCTAGGACTAAGCTTGAGTTTGCAGGAAACAGCATCCAAAATCAAGTTGAGCTGAGAACCCAAATTGACAAGGAGTGAGACAGTTTTAGTTGAATCACCAAGATACCAAGGAAGAAAACCAAGAGGACAGGAGTAAAGATTGGATTCTGAGGAGGGATCTTTTCCACCAGATTCCTCCATCAAAGTGCCAGAGGATACCCTGAATTTTTCAGAACCAATCTCCACATGTTGACACAAGACCCATTTCTTCATTTCTTCAGCAACAGGAAGAGAAATCAAAAGTAGTTCAGCCATGGATAAATCAGGAATTTTAAGATCAGAAATTTTCTTCAATAACCCTTCCAAAGAATTGGTGTGATCTTTTGAGATTCCCCACTCAAACCAGCTTTGGGCTGGGTGCAGGGAGGAAGTTCAGGTGAAGCAGAAACTAAGATGGGATCAAAATTTTGAAGAGATTTAACAGATGAAGGAGGATCATAGACCTCTTGAAACCTTTCCATGAGTGGTTCCTTTTCCACCTCCATGTCTGCTACATCAGAAGAAGGAGGCTCAGGTAAGGATAAAAGCTAATCTGGTTTTCCAAGGATTTATGATGGCAAGGAAGGAGCCTTATGAGGTTTGGTTTGCTCATTTTGTTTCCTAGATGGATCAGATTGATAAGCTATAACAATACTGGAGGAGTAGATGGCTGGAAGATAATAAGGTTAAAGGGTACCACAAGAGGATTGGAAATAAAAGGAAGCCAAGGATTCCTTCATAGAGGTGGGGGCTGGTAAGAGGCCAAAAGATGAAAAATAGGGTGAGAAAAATTGAAAGGGATCAGGGAACCATTAGGAAAAAAGAAATTATTTCCCTTCTGTTCCACATAATTTCCCTCTTTATCCTTCTGGAGCTCAGGAAATTGACAAGTTCTATGGCCTTCCCTATGACAGTAGTGGCAGACCAGAGTGGATTTAGGAAAAGAGTTAGAAGTTCTGGGCGTAGCAAGCGTGGAAATCTTTGTATCCAGCTCATTCTCAAAATCTAGAAGTAGTTTTGTGATCTTTTCCATACTTGGGGTTTCCCTGTTGGACTTAGGATATTTTTTAGGCCTAAAATTTACCTCCATCTTATTCATTGTTTTGTATGATTCTTGGAAAGAAGGAGCATGGACTGGTTCAGTGGTTCTAGGTTTTTGAAAATTTAAAGAAGTTTGAAATTTGATGACTTTATCCACAGCACTCCTAAGGATAAGGAGAACAGGAAGGTTGAACTGGTTATCCCTGGTGGTCATTGTTGATCCAGAATTGACTAATTCATCCCTAATCCTCTCCTGCACTCCTGGAAAAAAAATTGGAAAAATTGCACTTGAATTTCATTCACTGTATTGATGTCATTGTTTTGGATAAGATAAGATTTGACTGGGTCCCTTGATTTCCTAAAAGACTGGTAATCAGAGGCTAAAGAGACACTACCATTTGAGATCCACTGAGAGAAAAGATCATCCAAGTCCTGCAAAGTAAACCAAGCCACATCAATTTTTCACCAATAAGCCATCATTGCTTCCCTTAGAAGCTTCCAGTTATGAGATTTAAATCCATCAAAAGATTCAATCACTTCCATGACTTTATCAGGGAGATAAAAAATTGTAACTGCTAGGCCATATTGTATTCACTTGCCCCATTCAGTTCAGCAGAAATTTTGTAAGAGTCCAAGAACTGTTCCACATTAACTCCATTCAACCCTAAGTTCTTATTTTGAGGTTTGATCTTTGCCATCTTAGGTCAACCAGAGGCAGTGGGAGTAGCAGTATGTGAAATTTAAAATAACAGCATTTCCTAGAGAATCCAAAAGGCAGAGTTCCAAGTGGCTTACAAGTATGGCAAGAGTAGGTTTTTCCAACAAAAAAACAAGAATCTTGCCCAAATGGTGCAAATTAGGAGGACTTAATTCTGAAGTAAGTTGCCTCCAGCAATCAAATCTAAGAACAGAAAAACAGAAATGATAAAAAATTGGATTTTGAAGTAGATTCAAAAAGTGTTGGAATTTTAAATCCCAAGGTTGCTGCTTTGATCCCGGCCCAGGGGACAAAATTTAAGAATCCGTACAGTGCTGGCCACAGACGCTTCTGTGAAGGGTAAAGGTGATGTTTAGGCTTCCCTCCTGATTTTTATAAAAATATTTAAATGTAACCTATATCAAGTTCCAGAACCTTGTGAATAAGGAATCAATAGGATGGGGATGAGTTTGATTGAAATTGTTAGCTTCAAACAACACTATCTGAGGCAAGATGGTGCAGGAAAATACTTGAAAAAAAAAGTTTAATTTCTTTTAGAGCTCAATAGAACAAGGCATCTGTAAGTAACAAAACCCACAAGCTAATAACTCTGGTCATCAGCAGAAGATCAGGAAAGATCTACTCAATCCAAACCAACCTCCAGGTTCTCAATGAACCTTCCCAACTCTCCAAAATCAAGAGGTTGAAGGGTACCAGGTAACTGTGGATGGCTGTAAAAACAGGAAAATCTGTCTTATGAAGCTCTACAAGCAAAGAAATAAAAAATTTGAACATGAACAACCCAACAATTCTCAAGGAGCTTGAGAAATAGTGTGGAAAAATGCAAATTTGAGGAAATAAGGGGAGGTTTAAAACTCAATTTTTAAGCTCAATAAAACCTCTCAGTAAAACATGACTGATTTTGGAAAGAAAATCACAGAATGATCAAGACAAGTATGGAAGGAAAAAGGGATAAAAGAGTGTTATAACACACTCAAGAATACAAATGAATGGGTTCTTCTTCAACCAGCAAGGCTAATGGTTGGTGATAAGGAACCGGGCCACAAAAGGGTGGATGAGAGTTTTGAGTATGGAGGCTCAAGGATCAAGGGGAAATCAAGGATATACCCCGGATAAGGATAATGGATTACTTGCATAAAGGGGAAGAGCCCCATGGATTTATTGATTGATACAATAAAAAAATGATAGATTGGGAAAAGGCAGGGGAGAGCCCCTCCTTTTATGGTCAAGTGACACTGTAGAATATTTACAATTGGACGAAACAGCTGACAGCGGTATTAGAATCCAAACGGGGCTGAGCCACAGGCAGTTCTGTGGAGTGGAAAAGGTGCTTTTTAGGCTGCCCTCTTGAGTTTTTAAAAAATATTTACATGTAACTGGGATGTAATTCCGGAACCTTGTGAATAAGGAATTGATGGAAACGGATAAATTTGATGGAAATTGGTAGCAATGTAACAAACACTATCTGAGGCAAGATGATTTGGGAAAGACTTGAAGAAAATAAGTTAAAGGTTTTTCAGAGTTCAATAGAACAAGGCATTTGTAAGTAACACATCCCACAAGCTAATAACTCTGGTCTTCAGCCAAAGATTAGGAAAGATCAACTCAATCCCAAGCAACTTCCAGGTTCTCAATGAACCTGCCCAACTCTCTGCAATCAAGCGCTTGAAGGGTACCAGATAAATGTGGGTGGTTGTACAGAACAAAGAAATTTTTTTTATGAAGCTCTAGAAGCAAGTCAATAATTAATTTGAAAAAGGATATCCCATCAATTCTCAAGCGACTCAAGAGGAGCATGGCAAAAATTCAAATTCAAAGAAAATAAGGGAGGTTTAACACTCCAGGTTTCAAGCTCAAAGAAACCTCTCAGCCAAAAATTACAGGTTTCAGAAGGGCAATCAAAGAATGATTGAGACCAGCATGGGCGGAAAAAGGGATCAAGGAGTGTTATAACACACTAAATAAGTCAAAAAAATGAATATATATATATATATATATATATATATATTGAAAATGAAAGATGGATGATAGTGATGAGAAAATCCAGACTTGGAAATAAATGAAATGAAATGAAAAAGTTAAGAAAGGGAGAAAAAATTGAAAGGGAAAAAAACAATGCAGAAGCGGCAGCAACAGACAGCTGATCAAGGGTTTATTGTGGTTGTGTGCAATGTAGCAGATGAGGATGAGCTGGAGGATGACTGCTTGCAGAAGTTGCAGCAATTGGGCGGAAAAAGGACTTCAGGAGGAGAAATGGATGGCGGCAATGAAGTTTGGGATGGCTTGATGATGGAAAACAAGGATGATTATTGATTGGATGTAGGATAGATTGATTGAGATGGCTGTTAGGAATTTGGAAATGGAGGAGGATCAAGGCTTGATGGCTGTCAGCAAGTTGACAGAGGTGATGAGGGTGGGATCATTAGTGACTTTAGGCACCAACAGCGGCAAACAACAGTTTGATAGTCCGTCAGATGAGCAACTTGTGGTTGGTATTGTTGGCTGTTGGCAGGCCAGATGAACAAAAAAATTGGGATTGGTCTTTAGTGTTGTAGGTGATGACAGTAATGACAATCCAATTGCAGTGATGATGCTGATAGCTGGATGGCAATGATGAGGATGAAGAGTGGGATGGCCATCCAGGCGTCCACATGGCCAAAAATTTGGGCCGCAAGTGCAACAAGGAGGGATTGAATGGAAGATCTGGGTATTTGAACATAATGGAGGTCCCTTCCTAGTCCACTAGGAAAGAAAGAAGTCAGGAAAAAGGAAAGAGGAAGAGTATCCATAGCAACACAGAATTGTTGGTTTTTTTATAGATAGAAAAAATCATAAAAAAACGTTTTTTAAGAAAAGATTTTCCTGTTACATGAGGTTTCAAAAATTAGTCACCACAGCAGTAACTGAGAAGCGGCAAATGAAATTCAGGGGCTTTGCAAACAAGAGGTGACAAACATGGGCGGAGGGAGATTTTTTTACAGAAGCCTGATGCAAGAAGAGAAAGGTGCACAGAATCATCTAAACCTTTGCCAACAATGTGCGTAGGGGATGATGAGTTGAGGGTGAAAGGTGATGACACTGAAGGCCGCAAGCAATAGTTTGTGGTCAGTCAGATTAGCAAAGAGAAGGTGATTGGGTGGGAAATATATGATGTTGGCCTTTTTCCGGCCAGATGAAGGAGGGAGAGATTGGTGACAAGTTCAAAGTTTTTTGGAGATGATTGGTGAGTTTGATCATTGGGCTTGGTTTGAAGAGTGGGAGAGATTGGTTGAAAGGTATGATCAGCTGAGGTTGAGGTTGAGATCTGCAGCAGTGCAAGAAAACTGCGCAAGATGAGCAAACCAACAGTGGTTGATTGGATGACCATAATCAACAGCAGAAAACAAAAAGCAACAGGGGAAAACCAAACACAAGAAACCAAAAAAACCGCACATTTGACTGGCGGGAGAGGATGATGAGGATCAAAACCAGATGAGCATTATGACTGCGTGGAGAATGATGGGGATTATAGCTAGTGATGACTGCACAATGATGAGCCATGCGGAAAACAGCAAACCGTGTGGGACAAGGAGCAAGATGATAGGAAAGGGTGATGAATGATCAGTGGATGGTATGGGAAGATGACCTCTTATTGGAGAGTTCTGGATCAAAGGCAGACACACAATGAGCAGATGGACTGGATGGCAGAGAAGAAGGAGTGCTCATGACAACAGGTGACAGAAGAAGTCCAAATACTGGTTTTGAAAGACCAGAAGCGCCAATCAGAGATGCTGGGAGGAACGTTTGATGCCAAATGACAGATGGGAAGGCAAGCTTGAAGGGTCAAAAAAAAATTTTCTTTTTTTTCAATGGATAGTTGAAAGAATAAATATACAAAAAATTTAAAACTTTTCCCTTTTCTTATGAGGTGTCCCAAATTTGTCACCACAGTGGGAAAAGATCAGCTGTGTGCTGGATCCTGGTGCAGATTTTTCATGCATGGAGGGCTGTTTGGGAGGGAACAGACTGCGTGTGAGGATGCAAGAGTTGTTTTAGGGAATTTTGACAAAACCTGTTTTTGACTGTAGCTCCTAAACTAAACACCACTTTTGAATATTGACTTAATTTTAGGTTTGAAAACTTTAAATGAAAAAGTGAAGTATTAAGTGGGCCAAAAAACATAATGATGGTGCCATGAGTTTGTGAATGTTTTGAAAATTTATTTTTGAGGTGTTAAGGAGTAGGAATCTGCAGGTGGAGCAAGTGGCTGAACATACCTAATTTTGAGTGGGGAATTCAAATTTACAATAATATTTTGGTTTTTACCACTAATTTTCTAAGTTTTATTATTTTTGGTACTTTTATGATTTGTTTTATTATTTTTGGTAATTTGAAAGGTTGCTCTGGAAATAGTAGCAAGGTTGAATGAAACTTCTTTTTAATATTGAATTTTTAGGGAACTTCTCTCTCATTATGTTGAGATGATTAACTTGAAATAATTCTAAATTTTTCTGTGGAGAAACTCAACATCTGATTTTTTTTCCACTCATCTCTATCATTCCTTTGGAAGTTCTGCATCCCATCTCTGCGTTTTCTCCCAATCTGATCATTCCAAATCAAGCATTCACTCAATTACTCTCACCAATCTCCATCCTCCTCACCATGACCATCACCCCTTCTTCCGCTTCCTTGAACATTATACATTTTTCCCTTTCTTGATTCAAATTCACATCCTGTTCCTCCACTCCTGATCCCTATCTAAATCCACCTTCATTTCTCCCAGTCCTTGAAATCTGACTCAACCTTGATTTCCAAAAAAATTAATCAAATATTCCTTTCTCAGCCCATCTCCATCTAACTTGAACTTTTACTGCTCGAGGGGTCTCCATCATTCATCTCCAAATTCTGTGTAGTCATGAGACTCTACTTAACTTCTTAATACTTTCCTTCCTTACCTCTTCCTTCTTTCAGCCTTCTCACATTGTTTCTAAAAATCTCATTTCCTCAGGGGCAAATTCTCAGTTTTCACCCTTTCCCAAACCTTTTCTCATTATTTGAAATCCATATTTTAAAATCTTCATCCTCCAACTCAGTGATCACCTGCAATTGCACTTGAAATTTTCAGTAAAATCTACAAATATTTCTGATCTACCTTTCAATTTTTATCATGCCCTTGCACTTATATCTCTGGAAAGCTACCAAACTTGTATAATCCTAGGTAACATTTCCATGCCTTTGCAGTTTTTTGTCAAAAAATTGGATCAAATCTTGAATATTCAACTTTAAAAAAACTTTCTGAAAGTAATAAAACCTTTACCATGCCCAGGAGTCAGTCTGCTTTTGAAGCCTTCATTAAATTCATTACTTTTTCCCTCACATTTGATTTTATTTGCATTTGAATTTTTTCATCACCTTCTTTTACTTCAATTTGATCATTTCATTTATTCTCACATTTCTGTTCATTTTCTGCATCCTTGCTTATGCTAGCTAGATAGGGAATATATCAGGTTTTATCTAATTACTTCACTCACCATGCAAAAAAGTCTGCACCTGCTGGCAGGTGTAGCAAATGGAACCTGCTTTGGTTTGGTTTTAAATTTGATGAAGATCTGCTTCTAACTTGAGTAGGAACCTGAGAATTCTTTTTTTAAAAATTCTTGATTATTACAGGTAATTCTAATGCATGCGTGGAATATAGAAGTTATGCAATTATGGGGAATTTCAATTCTATTTAATGAAACCATTTGAGTATACCATCAAGACAAGTGGTGTTATTTTAATTATGTATTAGATGTAATAAATTTTCAGTGGTTTCTTTCAAATTTTCTTGATTATTAATATTTTCATCAGTTAATGTTCAAAGGGAAAATGAGATTTTTTGAAAATAAAATGTTTTTTCATTGTTTTGAATTCATGTTTTTGTTTAAATTTCTAATGCTTTCATGAATTTTGAGTTGAATAGTTCATTGCTTGATTTCATTGTTTTTTTAGTAGTAATTGTTTTCCTATTAATGTTAATTTTGTGAATTTTTCAATGCTTATTGTGTTAATTCAAAATGAAATGGGTTAATTTTCATCTGAGCTCAGTGAACTTGTTTAATGACTTTATGTTTTTATTTTTTTATGTTTTATGTTTTTATGTTTTTTTAATTTTTAATTTTTTTTCTTTTGTAAATGTTTTCAAGTTTTTCAATGTTTTTTGATTTTTTTTAATTTTTTCTGCGTTTTTTTCTGTTTCCTGTTTTTTGTTTCTGTTTTTTTTTTAAAAAAAATGATTTCTTTGATTTGATTTTTTTTACTGCTCTCCGTGCTGGCACAATGGACAAATTAGCTTAGTTTTTCCATTGTTCCAACAGTTGTTCCATTGAACACCTCCTCCAATGGTGGGGGTTTATCTTGCCCTGAGAGACCATTGGCCCAGTGTAAGACTCCAAACTGGGCCGGTTGCAAGCAGTTCTATGGAGGGGAAAGGTGCTTTTTTACCCTTCCCTCCTGAGTGTTACAAAAATATTTAGATGTAACTGGAATCAAGGTCCAGAAAATCTTGAATGAGGAATAAATGGGGAAGGGATAAACTTGATAGTGAACAGTAGCTACAGGAAAGAAATATCTGAGTCAAGATGGTGTGCTAACAGAATTGAGAAAAATAAGTTAGGGTTTGCTCAGATTTCAATGGAACAAGACAATTTTAAGTAAAAACACCCACAAGCTGATAACTCTGGTCTTCAGAAGAAGATTGGGTATGATTAATTCAAACTCAACCAACCTCCAGCCTCTAAATAAACCTTCCCAGCTCTCTGAAATCAAGCAATTGAAGGATATCAGAAAACTGTGGTTGCCTGTAAAAAAAAGAAATTTGTTTTATGAATCTCTAGAAGCAAAGGAATGGAAAATTCAAACAACAATAACCAAACACTTCTCAAGGGAATCCAGAGTAGTGTGGGAAAATGCAACTTCAGAAATAAAGGGAGGTTTAAAACTCCAGTTTTCAAGATCAATCAACCTCTTGGTGAAAATTGAATGATTCCAGATGGAAAATCAAAGAATGATCAATACATGTATGGTTGGGAAAAGGGATCAAGGAGTGGTATAACACACTGAAGAATTCAACCAAATGAATTCCACTTCAACCAGCAAGTCTATTGGTTGGTGATAAAATATAATTCCACAGAGGGGGAGATCAGGTATGTGACTTTGGAGGCTCTGGGATCAGAGGGAAATCATGGATATACCCTGGATCAAGATGGTGATGAATTGCTCAGATAAGGGGGGAGCAAATGGACTCATTCACCCTGAATTTATTGATTGATACAATGGATGATTGGAAAGAGAAATGGGAGAGCCCCTAACCTTATGCTCAAGAGGCCCTGTAGACTACTTACAAGAGGATACACATATGAGATAATTTTTTTTTGATAGAAAAAAAAGAATGATGAACAAAACAAAAAAAAGTCTAAGAGGAGATGGATGTAACACAAAAAAAAAGCAAAATGAGACATAAAGAGACAGAAGACAAGGAAAAAGGCTGAGGAAGGCAATTAGCTGCAACAGTTGAGCCTGAGAGGCAATGACAGCGGAAAAAGTTGCCAAAGTTGGCAGCAAAAAAAAGAACACCAGAAGCAATGGGGCAACAGATGAGTAAGTGTGAGGACAACCATCAGCAAGCCAACCAACAGATAAGCCGCAAGACAACAGCCAGCTTGCTACTGATGAGCCTGAGTTAGTTGAGGATTGACTGCAAGGGCAAAGCCAGGCGACAATGGCAAGAGGATGAGTGGCAATGGCTGCCATCATTGCCATTAACAACAATGATGGGCAGTGGTTCTTGGATGTTACAATGAAGGCTGATTGGAGGATGGGACTGAAGAGGAAGTGGATCCCAATTAATAACCGCTGTTCAAGTTGTTTTTGGTTGATTGACCAGGCTGATGATCACTCGCCACCCTCACTCTTGCTGCTTTCATCATGGTTGGATTAGGATTAATGAAGGAGGCAGTAGGGGTGAGGTTGGAAATCATAAGGATTTATGATGATGATGACAAAGATTCTGAGTTGCAATCAATGCATGCGCAGCAATAAAATTGGGTGAAAAACACAAATGGAAGGGGTTAAATGCAGGTCCTCAGGAATTGCACACCCCAGGGACACCTTGCTAGATCTCTAGAAAAGGGGAAAGTTAAGGAAAGGGGAAAGGGATGAATTCCCAGACAGTAAAAAGTATTTCCACTTTTTTTGTTAAGGGGGGGATGATATATGAAAAAATTTTAAAAAATGCAAAATTTAAAATTTGCGCGTTGCTTATCAGGTGTCCCATATTGTTCACCACATCCCTCCCCAACTCAAAAACTGCCCCTATTGTCCTCCTGGATTTGAAGATATTAAGACAAGGAGGAAACAAAGAAATTGAAACAGAAGATTGGCTGTTTCTTGATCTTGAGATTGATTGAGAAGTTTGAAAATATCCTGATCCATCCAAAAAATCCCTAGAAGTGGCAGAGATAAAAAACAGAGGGTTTCTCAGGTGCTCAAGTATGTGGCATAAAGTATAGTTTCACAAAAAAAATACAGCTTATGACCCTGGTGATGCACAATTGGGAGGAATTACTTTTGGGATAAGTTGCCTCCACAACAATGAAACATCTTAACTTGATCAGCAGAGAACCTTCTGGTCAACTGATTACCATCCAGTTCCCCAAAAACATAGGATCCACCTCTGATTTGATAAACCACCCAATAAGGACCATTCCAGTGATTTGAGAACAGCTTTCCCCACTGAGTCTCCAAGGATCAGTTATAGGCTAAAACTAAGTCACCAGGATTCAAGGGATCCCGGATTCAATTTGAGTGCTATCTCTCCAATACCAAACCAATTTTTCTCTTGATTCCATCATCTTCTGATAAGCTTTGTTGCAAATATCTTCACTTTGCTCCAGCTGCTTGGATCTGGCAAATAATTGATCAGTGGTTGAAGACACCTACTCCCATGAGATACCCAAGAAAGATTTCATCTCCACATTGAAAGGAAGAACTGCTGTTTGACCAAAGATGATTTCAAAAGGTGAGTAGCCAGTGGTCTGTTTTTTTTTGATATTTGATCAAAGAAGAGAACCAGAGGAATAAATTTGCAAAAATTCATTACACTTTCACCAGTCACCTTGACAAGAGCCGCTTTCAAAGGAGCATGGCCTTGCTCCACCATTCCTTGGTCTTCCAGATAATGAAGAGTAGTAACCCTAGTTTTTCAAGGAAAAGATTGGATCATTCAAGCAAGCTTGCCTCCAAATTCAGAGCCACCATCACTAGAATAAGATTGAGACAAGCCATAACAGATTGTCCAAGTTTCATGAAAGAAAGCTTCCACTGATTCAGAGCTAAGATTATTAGGAAATTTTGCTTCAAACCATCCAGAAAAATTATCTCTATCCACAATTAGGTACTTAGCACCACCTTCCTGATATGAACCACATCCATAGCAATCATTTAAAAGACATTGGATTCCCCACTAGGATAAAGACTTTTAGCTGGGCGCCTAAGATGATATTTATGAAAAAATTCACAACTCTTGAACCTTTGAGAGACAGATGTCTTCAGAGATGCCTGCCAGAATTGTTTGGAAATTTTTGATAGGTTTCTGTTTACCTACAATGACCAAGACCCTCATGGAGACTTTCAAGGACAAAATATTGCTTATAAGGCGTAGTAACAACAATGAGAGCACAGGTAAATCATAAGACCAGCACCTTTTACAAAAAAATTAGAGGACTTTCTTTTAAAAGAATTATTTATCAGAAAGATCAAGAAATTTTTGAAGAGTTGAAAGTTACTGCTCTGATTTAAGCCAGAACCCCTGCTGAAATCCAGAATGATCTTGAGGGGAGAAGGAGAAGAAAGTATGTATTGAAGGTTATACTTCATCAAAATCTACTCCAACATCAGATTTTTAATCTCCATGAGGATGTCAATATAAAACATCAGGCATGGTGAAGGATTTTCCAGGCCTGTCAACAAGATCAAAAGAGAAAAGCTGAAGAAAAGCCACCCAACAAGTCATAGGAGAATTTGGAAGGCTGGGAGCATTGATCATTTCAATGATGGATTAAGCTTCAAATTTTAATTTGAAATGTTGACCCCAGAGGACGGTTTGGAGCTTCTTCAACATTCAAGCCAAACCACAGAGTTCCAGTTTAGGTTGAGATTATCTTGATTCTACATCTGTAAATAACAAAGATTCATACAGAGAAGGACAGTCCCAACCATTTTCATCTTCATGAGGGAAGAACAGCCCCAACAGGTTGATAAATAGAATCAAGATCCGACTTCATCTTGCCAGCTACAAGTTCATAAGAGGTATTTTTCAAAACTATGTCTTTACCAAAAATCATTTTGAGCAACTGAAACAAATGTTTTAATGCTGGAGTCCTAATCAATGCAGCTTACTTCCAGGTTAGAAAATGAAAGGAAGAACAGATCTTGGATAGAGATGGGATAAAGATTCAAAAATAAGTTACAAAACCTATAAAGCCTATAATTTCAGTAGGATTGATTGGACTGGGAAAAGAGGTTATCTTTTTGACTTTGGATGGTGCCATCCTTCTTCTTTCCTTGCGGACCACTTGGCCAAAACTTTGCAGAGCAGGCACAAAAGCAGCCAATTTGGATCCAGAGAGATTAAGGCCAGGCTCCTTGATTCAAAACAGAATCATTTCCAAATTAGTAGCGTATTCCCAGATGAATCAAAGACTTCCTGAGTGCCAAGGTAAGAGCTAATTATCATAGTCAGAAACTGGACCTTTAATTATGCCATCATCAATAAAGATACATTCATGATAAGGGTTATAATCCTGGAGGCTCCACCTAATCTGATACTGATAGACTGCAACCAAATTAGTGGAACACTGAGGTAATTGAGTAAGTTGGAATAAACCAAGAGTAGTCTTGAAAGTAGTGAAAGTTCAAGAGATAGGATGTAAGGATTGTTTGTCATAACCACCCATAATGTCCCTCAGACCATAGAAAGCTCTTGCAAAGGAAGATTCAACAAATAATTCAGTGGCAGGAGGAATACAAGAGTCTTTCATAGTAAGTTTGTTAAGAGTTTCAAGATTGCAGACTATTAAGTTTACCATTACTCTTGAGGACACAGAAGACAGGGCAGGAATAACTGGAAGTTGACTGTTCATACAGCCCCTTACAAACCCTTTGCAGACCAACTTGGTAAATTCATCAACTTTAGCAGCAGGGATGGGAATCTTCTTCTTTGTCCAAGGATCATGTTTAACTACAGGGATGATATAAGGAAGACCGTAAGATTCTTTCAAGAGACCTCTCTCTTCTTCACAGAATGCAATAGATTTTTCCCTGAGAGATAAGAAATTTTTGATCAAATTCAACTCATCAGGAAGAAGCCATCCATCTGTACCAAAGTTGACCACTTTCAGACATTCTTCAGTGACAAAACCATTAGGAACAAAGGGAACAGTAAGAGATAAAGATAAATAACAGTAAGGAGATCCTAAGATAAGGGAGGGCTGTTGAGAGGAGGTTTGTGGTTGGGTGGCATAGGCGGGTTGAATTTCGGACCTTTTTTGCAACTGTTTTATACTTGGTAGCAAGAGAGAGAAGTTCTTGTTTCCTCCAAGCATTGACCAGTGAGACCTGAATAAAAAAAACTGAGAACAATTTCCAACATTTTCCACTTCCAATGTTCTGCGATCTTCTCAAAGGGTGCCTTTTCCATAAAGGAAGAACCAGGAGATGGCAATTTTCTCACATTTGTGGCACTAGGTAGGGTTTTGGATATGATGGTAGAAGATGGCCCTAGGGGTGCACAATTTGGAGGACTTACTTTGACCCCAAATTTCCTGCACTGAAGCCCATGTTCCTCCCTATCAAAGACAACAAGAATAGAATTGATATCCGCATCTAATTAATACTCCTTGTGGAAATTTGAACCAGGAATGGGAGAATATTGATCATAAATAATAGTAAAACAAAAAGAGGACACAACAGATCCAGAGAGAGAAGAGATATTTTTTGAATTTTCTGTTTTGACATGTTTTTATTTTTTAATGCTTTCCATATCAGACAACAATGTCATGAAAAAAGAAAAATAAGCCCCAGTGATGGGAGTTGATCCTTGAGTTGAAGTCCAAGGCTGAGAAGAACTAAAACTATCAGTAGGATCAACTAATCTGATAAAAAATGAGAGGGATTAGAATTATCCTTCTTCTTCCCCTTTAGAATCAATTTAGGATTATGACCACGGAAATCACTTTCCCAATGACTAGAATCCAAAGAGCAGATAGAGACTTCAGTTTTTCTACCATAAGCATCAGGGAGGAGAATGAACTCCCCATATTTATCAGAAAACATCAGGGTAGCACCATAATCCATAAAGAATGGCTGAAACAAGATCATAGGACCTTCCAAACAAGTGATCCAAAAGTGACAAGTTCAACAATATTCCAACCAATTTTAACTAGGAAATGTTCAGCAATACCAAAAAATTCACAAGATTCATTCCCTATCACATAAACCGCAGAATTGAAGCTTACCCTAGGACTAAACTTGATTTTGCAGGCCATAGCATCCAAAATTAAGTTGAGCTGATAACCACAAGTGATGAGTAGAGAAACTGTTTAAACCAAATCACCAAGGTAAAAAGGAAGGAAACCAAGAGAGCAGGAGTAAAGGTTGGAATCTGAGGAGGTATCTGTTCCACCAGAGTCCTCCATAAAAGTCCCAGAGGAAACCTTTCATTTGTCAGGACCAATCTCCACATGTCAACGAGAGAGCTATTTCTTCATTCTTCAGCAACAGATGAAAAAATTAACTGAAGTTCAGCTTCAGACAGATCAGGAATTTTTAGATTTGAAATTTTCTTTAATAAATCTTTCACAGCACTGGGGTGTTCCTTTGAAATTACCATCTCAAACAAAACTTTGGGCTGGGTGGAGGGAGGAAGTCCAGGTGAAGTAGGGACTAAGATAGGATCAGAAGGTTGAGGTGGTTTAACAGATGAAGGAGCAGGATCAGAGTGGTGTTGAAACCTTTCCATAAGTGGTTTCTTTTCCACCTCCATGTCTTCCATATCAGAGGAAGGAGGCTCAGGTGAAGATCAATGTTTGACCAGTTTTCAAAGAATTGAGGAAGGAAAGGAAGTAGATTTATGAGGCTTGGGATCCCCATGCCATTTCCTAGCTGGATCAGATTGATAAGCTCCTGCAAAGCTAGAGGAGGAGAGAGCTGGATAATTCCAAGGTTGAAGAGTTCCACAAGAAGATCAAAAATCCCAAGAATTCAATGATTACTTCTTGGGGGTGGGTTTCTGAAAAGAAGCCACCTCATTAAAAATAGGTTGAGATGAATCAAAAGCAATCAAAGCACCATTAGGAAGGAAGAAATTGTTCCCCTTCTGTTCCACCAATTGTTCCTCTTTATTCTTCTTGATTTCAGGACATCAACCAGTTCTCTGAACTTCCCTATGACAGTAGTAGCAGACCAGAGTGGATTTAGGAACAGAATTAGAGGGTTTGGGATTAGCAAGAGAAGAAATCTTTTGATCAATTTTGTTCTCAAAAGCTTGGAGTAGTTTGGTGATCTCATCTATAGTAGTAGTTTTCTTGTTGGAGTGAGGATTTGGTTTGGGCCTGAGACTTTCCTCCATCTTATTCATAATTTTTTTTTGATTCTTTGAAAGAAGGAGCATGGACTGGTTCAGTGGGTCTAGGTTTTTCAAACTTTAGAGAAGTTTGAAATTTAATAAATTTATCCACAGCACTCCTAATGACAGGGAAAAAAGGCAGCTCCAATCAACTATCCCTGGTGGTGATCATTGATCCAGATTAAACCAATTCATCCCTAATCATTTCCTGTACTCCTATCAAAGCAAAAGAAATTTTTTATATATATTATGTCTCATCTATCAAAAAAAAGAAAATTGTCACTATGGCAACCCCCTTTTTTTCCTCTTCAACATTTCTCCCTGTCCTAGTGGTCTAGCAAGGCCCTTGGAGTGTTCAAGTCTTCAGGCCTTGCCTTAAATTCCTCCTGTTTGCGCTTGGCACCTGGTTATTTTTTGGCCAAGCAAGCCAAAACAATCACAACCAATCATCTTTTTTGCATCATCATCCCCTTCCTGTGATCACCGGAATTGATTGAATGTCATTGCCATCACCAAACCTTTGCTTGTTGATGGTTGCCCCCCAACAGTGGCCGCCCTTGATTAAATCATCCTATCCTGACCCTAAGCATGGATCCTATCCTGATGATCCCAATCACCTCCTAGAACATCCAACGGTTGGACTTACTTGAATAGTCAAAGAGGATCACAATTCCCTTCAATCCCAATCCCCCCATCATGATCATCATCCTATGCAGCAAATACATCCCCCTCTTCATCCATGGAACAGTCTCTTGCACTTATCTTTTGCTTGTGGCCGTTGAAAGTTTTCTTTGTGGCCGTTTTCCAACCAGCTGATGCCCATCACCAACAGGCATGCCTATCAAAGGTTGTATTTCTTCCCAAAAGCTGCAAACCATTTCCAGCTGTTGTCCATCAGCTCCTCCTTATCTGAAACCTTGTTTGCAACTTCAATCACTTTTCAACCTTGCATCTCCACCAACATGATTGATCACAATCAGCCTTGTCACCCCTCAATCCTCTGTTACTTGCTAGTGTGCCCCCAGCTCATACCATTTCCCCCCCAACACAACAGCTCTCCCACCTTTGCTTCAGGGGCTCATGTTTTCTCTGCCTGCTGTTGAAACTTTTGTAGCCAGTTGAACCCATCTGAGGCCCAGCTTTGGACTCAGGGCCTATTTTGTTTTCCATTCTATCTCTTTTTTTATTTTTAATTTTTAAATTATGATCATTTATCTGCAACATTTTTTATTTTTTTCATCATTTCATTTCAATAATTAAAAAAAAACCAATCCTGCTCTCATATGTGTCATCCTCTTTTCAATAGTCTACAGGGTCTCTTGCCCATAAAAGGAGGGGCTCTACCCTGCCTTTGTCCCAACCATCCATTGTATATCCAACCAATAAATCTGATCCATCATCCAAGAAATTAATCATCATCTTTTATCCAGGGTAAATCCATGATTGCCCCCTGATCCTTGAGCCTCCGTACTAAAAACTCTGCTCCCCCCCTCTTTGGCCTTATCAGTTATTGCCAACAAATAGCCTTGCTTTTTGAAGAAGAATTTATTTTATTAAATTATTGAGTTTGTTATACCACTCCTTGATCCCTTTTTTGACCATACTGGGCTTGATCATTCTTTGATCATCTTTCTTGAATCAGTTACGTTTGAATAAGAATTTTCATTAAGCTTAAAACCTGGAGTGTTAATTTTCCCTTTATTTTTTTGAATTTGAATTTTTCCACGTTACTCTTGAGTCCCTTGAGAAGTGTTTGGTTCTTCTTGTTAAAATTAGTGATTGAGTTGCTTGTAGAGCTTCATAAAACACATTGATTTGTTTTGTACAGCCACCCACAGTTATCTGGTACCCTTCAAGCGCTTGATTGCAGAGAGTTTTGCATGTTTATTTAGAACCTGGAGGTTGGTTGGGTTTGATTTGATAATACCCAATCTTCTGCTGAATACCAGATTTATCAGCTTGTAGGCATTGTTTATTACAGTTCCATTGTTCTATTTAAATCTGAACAAACTCTAACTTATTTTGTTTAAGTTTTTTCCCACACCATCTGGCCTCAGATAGTGTTATTCCATCCCTACCAATTAATATCAAATTCATCCCTTCTCCATTGATTCCTTATTGAAAGGTTTTTGGAGCTTGATTCCAGTTATTTATAAATATTTTTGTGATTCTCAGGAGTGCAGGCTAAAAAAGCACTTTTCCCCTCCACAGAACTTCCTGGAGCCAGCGCTTTCTGGAGTCTTACATTTATTTGTGTAATATAAGATTGGATTGGGTCCCATGCATTCCAACAAGACTGATAGTCAGAGGCCAAAGATACACCACCATTCAAGATCCACTGAGAGACAAGAGCATCCAAGTTGTGAAAAGTAAATTGGAATACATCTATTTTTCCCCAATATGCCAAAATTACTTCCCTTAGAAGCATCCACTTATGGGATGTAAATCCATCAAATAACTCTATTACTTTGATGAATTCATCAGAGGAGATAAAACACTGTAACTGGTAGTCCATTTTGTCTTCACTTTGCCGTCCACTTCAGGAGCCATTTTGTAAGAGTCCAATAACTGTTCTGGATTTGTCCCATTGAGCCCTAAGTTCTTGTTCTGAGGTTTGATCTTTCCCTTCTAAGCGCAAAAAAAGCTGGAGGGAGAACCGGTAGATTTCATTTTGAATAACAGGGTTCCTAGGGGATCCAAAGATCAGAATTCCAAAGTGGCTCACAAGTGTGGCAAGAGTTGTTCTTTAAAAAAAACAAAATGAATCTTGGCCAGATTTTGCACAATTGGAATGCATTAATTCTGAGATAAGTTGCCTCCAGGTATAAGATATAACAAAAGGAAAAAAATACAAAAAAGACAAAAAAGACAAGGATTGGATTTCCAATTTGATTCCAGAATTTTTTGACTTTAAATCCCAAGGTTGCTTGTTTGATCTTGGCCTGGGGGACCAAATTTATGACTCAAAAAGGTGCTGACCAAAGGAAGTTCTGTGGAGGGAAAAGGTGCTTTGTTAGGCTGACCTCCTGAGTGTTACAAAAATATTTAGACGTAACTGGAATCTAGGTCCAGAACATTGTGAATGAGGAATAAATTGGGAAGGGATAAACTTTATTATAAATGTTAGCTATGGAACAACAGTATGTGAGGCCAGATGGTGTGGGAACAGACTTGAGCAAAATAATTTGGGGTTTTCTCAGAGTTCCATAGAACAAGGCAGTTTAAAGTAAAAACACCCACAAGCTGATAAATCTGGGATTCAAAAGAAGATTGGGTAGGAGCAACTCAAACCAAACAAACCCCCAGGTTCTCAATGAACCTTCCCAACCCTCTGCAATCAAGCGCTTGAAGGGTACCAGATGACTGTGGCTGGCTGTCCAAAACAAAGCAATTTACTTTAGGAAGCTGTAGACAAAAATCAATAAAAAATTTGAAATAGAATAAAAAACAATTCTCAAGGGACTCAATGGTAGCATGGCAAAAAGAAACTTTGGAAATAAAGGGAGCTTTGAAACTCCACGTTGCAAGCTTCATAAGCTTCTTGGTCAAATATTACTGATTCCAGAAGGAAAATTGAAGAATGATCAAGGCCAGTATGGTTGGGAAAAGGGATCAAGGAGTGGTACAAAACACTCAAGAATTCAATCAAATGAGTTCTTCATCAACCAGAAAGGCTATTGGTTGGTGATAATGGATAAGACCACAGAGGGGAGAATCAGAATTTTGAGTATGGAGGCTCAAGGATCAGAGAGAAATCATGGACATACCCTGGATAAAATGTGATGATGAATTTGTTAGATGATGTATCAGATTTATTGATTTGATATAAAATGGATGGTTGGGAAAAAGGCAGGGTACAGCCCCTCCTTTTATGGGCAAGAGACCCTGTAGACTATTTACAATAGGATACAAATATGCAAGGGAAAAGTATATATATATATATATATATTGATAGAAAAAAAGAATGATGAAAAAACAAAAAAAATCTGAGAGGAGCTGAATTTAATCCAAAATAAAGAAAAAAGAGACAGAAAAAAAAAAGACAAGAAGAAAAGGCTGAGGGTGGCAATGAGCTGCAACAGATGATCTTGAGAAGCGGTGAAAGCCCTGAAAGTTGCAACAGTTGGCAGAGAAACAAGAGGGCCAGCAGCAACGGAGGGAAATGTGAGTAAGTGTGAGGAAGACCATCACTAAGCCACCAAACAGATGAGCCGCAAGACATCCGCCAGCTTGCTACTGATGAGCGCAAGCAGGTTGAGGATTGACCGCAAGGGCTGAGCTGGGAGATTTTTGCAATTGTTGTCAGCAACAACAATGGGAAGCGGATCAGTGGCAATTACTGCCATCATTGTTGTTGACAACAATGATAGGCAATAGGTCTTGTATTTTGAGATGAAGGCCAATTGGAGGATGGGACTGAAGAGGAAAGGGATGAGAACAAATCACAGACGTTCAAGTCAAATTTGGTCAATTGAACAGGCGGATTATCACTTGTTTCCCTCACTGTTGCCGCCTTTTTCATGGTTGGGTAAGGATTAATGACAGAGGCAGTAGGGATAAGGGTGGCAATCATAAGGAATGATGTTGATGATGAAAAAGATGCTGAGTTGCAAGCAATGCGCATGCAGCAAAAAAATTGGGCACCAAATGCGAAAGGAAGGGTTTGAATGTGGGGCCCGGGGGCTTGCACACCCCAGGTGAACCTTCCTAGATTGCTAGGACAGGGGGAATTGGAGGAAAGGGGAAAGGGAAAAATTTCCATACAGTAACAAGAATTTCCTTTTTTTTTTGTTAAAGGGGGGGATTATATATGACAAATTTTTTGAAAAATTTGAAATTTGACATTTTCCCTTTGCCTATTAGGTTTGATATTTCTCACCACAGCGGTGGGCCATTTAGGCTAAGTTTTCCATTTTGCCAATGGCCATTCCCCTGTTCACCTTCTTTACTGACACAGGGAATTGTGCAGGCGTCAATGATTCTGCAACCAACGGCCATTGCAGTGGACAACTGGTAATAAGTTTTCCATAGTTCCAACAGGGAGAGGAGTGGGAAAAAAATCAAAAAAAATGAATCAAAAAGAAAATTAAAAAAATCATAACTCAAAAATATTCTTTTTTTAAAAAAAACACAATATTGACACAAAAATGATATCCATGAAAATCAAAACATCAAAAGAACACAACAAAAAGGAAAAAATAGAAAAAGAGAAAAATGAAATAAAGATTAAAATATAAATAAAAGGGAACTGTTAAATTCACGGCTCTTTGAGTTTTGTACACGGCTCAATGTACCGTGTGGCACCCTAAATGACTTGAATGAGCCTTGTGGCATGCTACACAATTCAAATTGGCTGTGTGGCATGCAACACAACTAAAATGGGCTCTGTGGCATGCTACACGTCCCATTTGAGTTGTATGACACGCTAAACAACTAAAATCAAGTTGTGTAGCCTCCACTAAATAATAAATAATGAATAGTAAATAATAAATTATAAATTATAAATTATAAATTATGAATTAAAAATTATAAATAATGAATTATAAATAATAAATTATATATAATAAATTGTATATAATAAATTGTATATAATAAATGATAAATAATAAATAATAAATAATAAATAATAAATAATAAATAATAAATAATAAATAATAAATAATAAATAATAAATAATAAATAATAAATAATAAATAAAAATAATAAATAATAAATAATAAATAATAAATAATAAATAATAAATAATAAATAATAAATAATAAATAATAAATAATAAATAATAAATAATAAATAATAAATAATAAATAATAAAAAATAAAAAATAAATAATAAATAATGAATAATGAATAATAAATAATAAATAATAAATAATAAATAATAAATAATAAATAATAAATAATAAATAATAAATAATAAATAATAAATAATAAATAATAAATAATAAATAATAAATAATAAATAATAAATAATAAATAATAAATAAATAAATAATAAATAATAAATAATAAATAATAAATAATAAATAATAAATAATAAATAATAAATAATAAATAATAAATAATAAATAATAAATAATAAATAATAAATAATAAATAATAAATAATAAATAATAAATAATAAATAATAAATAATAAATATTAAATATTAAATATTAAATATTAAATGCTAAATATAAAATAATAAATATAACATAATAAATAATAAATAATAAATAATAAATAATAAATAATAAATAATAAATAATAAATAATAAATAATAATTAATAATTAATAAATAATAATTAATAATTAATAATTAATAAATGATAAATGATAAATAATAAATAATAAATAATAAATAATAAATAATAAATAATAAATAATAAATAATAAATAATAAATAATAAATAATAAATAATAAATAATAAATAATAAATAATAAAAAATAAATAATAAATAATAAATAATAAATAATAAACAATAAATAATAAATAATAAACAATAAATAATAAATAAAAAATAAAAAATAATAAATAATAAATAATAAATAATAAATAATAAATAATAAATAATAAATAATAAATAATAAGTAATAAATAATAAATAATAAATAATAAATAATAAATAATAAATAATAAATAATAAATAATAAATAATAAATAATAAATAATAAATAATAAATAATAAATAATAAATAATAAATAATAAATAATAAATAATAAATAATAAATAATAAATAATAAATAATAAATAATAAATAATAAATAATAAATAATAAATAATAAATAATAAATAATAAATAATAAATAATAAATAATAAATAATAAATAATAAATAATAAATAATAAATAATGAATAATGAATAATAAATAATAAATAATAAATAATGAATAATGAATAATAAATAATGAATAATGAATAATAAATAATAAATAATAAATAATAAATAATAAATAATAAACAATAAATAATAAATAATAAATAATAAATAATAAATAATAAATAATAAATAATAAATAATAAATAATAAATAATAAATAATAAATAATAAATAATAAATAATAAATAATAAATAATAAATAATAAATAATAAATAATAAATAATAAATAATAAATAATAAATAATAAATAATAAATAATAAATAATAAATAATAAATAAATAAATAATAAATAATAAATAATAAATAATAAATAATAAATAATAAATAATAAATAATAAATAATAAATAATAAATAATAAATAATAAGCAATAAATAATAAATAATAAATAATAAATAATAAATAATAAATAATAAGTAATAAATAATAAATAATAAATAATAAATAATAATTAATAAATAATAAATAATAAATAATAAATAATAAATAATAAATAATAAATAATAAATAATAAATAATAAATAATAAATAATAAATAATAAATAATAAATAATAAATAATAAATAATAAATAATAAATAATAAATAATAATTAATAAATAATAAATAATAAATAATAAAAATAAATAAAAAAAATAAAAAATAAAAAATAAAAATTAAATAATAAATAATAAATAATAAATAATAAATAAAAATAATAAATAATAAATAATAAATAATAAATAATAAATAATAAATAATAAATAATAAATAATAAATAATAAATAATAAATAATAAATAATAAATAATAAATAATAAATAATAAATAATAAATAATAAATAATAAATAATAAATAATAAATAATAAATAATAAATAATAAATAATAAATAATAAATAATAAATAATAAATAATAAATAATAAATAATAAATAATAAATAATAAATAATAAATAATAAATAATAAATAATAAATAATAAAAAATAAAAAATAAAAAATAAAAAATAAAAAATAAAAAATAAAAAATAAAAAATAAAAAATAAATAATAAGTAATAAATAATAAATAATAAATAATAAATAATAAATAATAAATAATAAATAATAAATAATAAATAATAAATAATAAATAATAAATAATAAATAATAAATAATAAATAATAAATAATAAATAATAAATAATAAATAATAAATAATAAATAATAAATAATAAATAATAAATAATAAATAATAAATAATAAATAATAAATAATAAATAATAAATAATAAATAATAAATAATAAATAATAAATAATAAATAATAAATAATAAATAATAAATAATAATTAATAAATAATAAATAATAAATAATAAATAATAAATAATAAATAATAAATAATAAATAATAAATAATAAATAATAAATAATAAATAATAAATAATAAATAATAAATAATAAATAATAAATAATAAATCATAAATAATAAATAATAAATAATAAATAATAAATAATAAATAATAAATAATAAATAATAAATAATAAATAATAAATAATAAATAATAAATAATAAATAATAAATAATAAATAATAAATAATAAATAATAAATAATAAATAATAAATAATAAATAATAAATAATAAATAATAAATAATAAATAATAAATAATAAATAATAAATAATAAATAATAAATAATAAATAATAAATAATAAATAATAAATAATAAATAATAAATAATAAATAATAAATAATAAATAATAAATAATAAATAATAAATAATAAATAATAAATAATAAATAATAAATAATAAATAATAAATAATAAATAATAAATAATAAATAATAAATAATAAATAATAAATAATAAATAATAAATAATAAATAATAAATAATAAATAATAAATAATAAATAATAAATAATAAATAATAAATAATAAATAATAAATAATAAATAATAAATAATAAATAATAAATAATAAATAATAAATAATAAATAATAAATAATAAATAATAAATAATAAATAATAAATAATAAATAATAAATAATAAATAATAAATAATAAATAATAAATAATAAATAATAATAATAAATAATAAATAATAAATAATAAATAATAAATAATAAATAATAAATAATAAATAATAAATAATAAATAATAAATAATAAATAATAAATAATAAATAATAAATAATAAATAATAAATAATAAATAATAAATAATAAATAATAAATAATAAATAATAAATAATAAATAATAAATAATAAATAATAAATAATAAATAATAAATAATAAATAATAAATAATAAATAATAAATAATAAATAATAAATAATAAATAATAAATAATAAATAATAAATAATAAATAATAAAAAATAAAAAATAAATAATAAATAATAAATAATGAATAATAAATAATAAATAATAAATAATAAATAATACATAATAAATAATAAATAATTAATAATAAATAATTAATAATAAATAATTAATAATAAATAATAAATAATAAATAATAAATAATAAATAATAAATAATAAATAATAAATAATAAATAATAAATAATAAATAATAAATAATAAATAATAAATAATAAATAATAATCAATAAATAATAAATAATAAATAATAAATAATAAATAATAAATAATAAATAATAAATAATAAATAATAAATAATAAATAATAAATAATAAATAATAAATAATAAATAATAAATAATAAATAATAAATAATAAATAATAAATAATAAATAATAAATAATAAATAATAAATAATAAATAATAAATAATAAATAATAAATAATAAATAATAAATAATAAATAATAAATAATAAATAATAAATAATAAATAATAAATAATAAATAATAAATAATAAATAATAAATAATAAATAATAAATAATAAATAATAAATAATAAATAATAAATAATAAATAATAAATAATAAATAATAAATAATAAATAATAAATAATAAATAATAAATAATAAATAATAAATAATAAATAATAAATAATAAATAATAAATAATAAATAATAAATAATAAATAATAAATAATAAATAATAAATAATAAATAATAAATAATAAATAATAAATAATAAAAAATAAAAAATAAATAATAAATAATAAATAATAAATAATAAATAATAAATAATAAATAATAAATAATAAATAATAAATAATAAATAATAAATAATAAATAATAAATAATAAATAATAAATAATAAATAATAAATAATAAATAATAAATAATAAATAATAAATAATAAATAATAAATAATAAATAATAAATAATAAATAATAAATAATAAATAATAAATAATAAATAATAAATAATAAATAATAAATAATAAATAATAAATAATAAATAATATATAATAAATAATCAATAATCAATAATAAATAATAGATAATAGATAAAAATAAATAATAGATAATAAATTGTAAATTATATGGAGTAGTGTATGGGCCTTCATGCTTTGAGGGGCCCTAAACAACTCCCACAGGTTGTGTGAGGCCCTACACAACTCCCACAGGCTGCGTGGGTCCCTACACGCTCCCACACGAATGGAGACGGGTACACGGCTCCCACACAACTGTAGCTGTGAATTTAACATCAACCTAAAGAAAATTCAACCTTTCAACAATTTGCAAAAAGTTCAATTCAAAAATAAAACCATTTTTTTTAAAAAAATAGCGTAAGAATACATTTTAACAAAGTTAGAAGTATTTTTCATGGCACTGATCCATTTCCCCACTTTTTAAAGGGTCTGAGGGCATCTAGCCCATGTTTTCACAAAGAATTTGGCAATGATCTTCAGAAAAAAAATTCTCAAAATCAGATTTATGCCTGCCACTGAAATGAAATGTCTTAATTGAGGACAAAACAAATTCTATAAAAAGTAAGTAAACTTCCATTTCTTTGACAGTATTGATAAAATTCAATTTTCTATCTTTCTAAAAATCAAAAAAAAACCCATGTAACATAGCTCTGAACCAAACTTCTTAAAAGTGGTAAAATAAATATGGCATTCAAAGTAAATACAAAAATTCCCAATTCTTCTTTTTATGCAAAATTTTTTGATTCAAATAACGCATTACTCAAAGATGGTTCATGAATATTCTGGGACCATCCAGGAATCAATTTGATGTTTGAATTCAAAACAAAAATAAAGTTGAAAGAGGTTCCACCCACTATCCCAGGTGCTAAACCTGCCATCAGGTGCAGCTTTTTTTCATGTTGACTAAAATTGAGAGTATCTTCAAATGAAATGAACTTTTCCTTAGATTTTGTCCTCAGTTAATTGCTTTCATATATTGTTTCATTCTTCTGATCCTAAGTTATTGCCTTTAAATTTGCCTCAGTTTCCTTAGAAAAAAAATTCCTTGCCCACCTCTTGCCTGAATTTGAACCTCAACTTTAAACTGAAAGGATAGCCTTACTAACGTCAAGATATCTTGCAGAATTATTCATTCTTATTTTCGCCCATTCCACCTGATACTGACCTCCTTCCTAGAGCATACGCTTGTTTTTTCAAAAAACCGCACTAACTCTTTTTTTTTCAATTTTAATATCTCACATGCATAGTAAAGTATAGTTCTTGTTACCAAAATTAATTGGGAAATGCAGAAATATCCCTATGTCAGTATTTATGGGAAAATAATTATTTTTTAAAGATTAAAACTGTTTTAGTTAACTTCCCTTCCTCCTTTTTCTTATCTTGTTATTTTATTGCATCATTAAAAAAGGAAGAAACGGATTAAGTCTAATGGTATATCAGTATGTCAGTATCATCAGTTCAATATTCCTCCGTTTGTTTCTGAAAGCTATCAAAAAATCAATACAAAATTTTCTATATTCAATCAGCCTCAATGCATCTTATCTCTCTCCATGAAAAACTAGCTTTGATACCTTCTTACTTTCTTCAATATTTGAACAGAATCAAAAGATTATTACCTTTTTCCATATTTCTTTGGGCCCAGGCTATGATCATGCAAAATTCATTGCTAGTCATAAAAAAAAGCCTTGATTTTAGAGATATTTATTTTAAAATCATACCAAAAGGTTTCTCTGGAATTATTATGGTACTTTTTTTCTATAATCACCCATATGGCATTTGTTCCAACCCCAGGAGGGCGTGCAGCCTTTTAAAGGTTTAGAGAAGCTCCTGGTGTAGGAGAACATGCCTGTCAATTTCTGGGTCCCCAAAGGCTTTTGAACATTAATTGAGGTCCTGGGGGCCAAATTAGGGCCTACAGACCCCCTGTGGGGTCTCCCTGAGGTGTAAATGATTTAGAATTCAATGATGCACACCAATTGAGTTAATTCAATATATATAAAAATGCTATTAATATCAATCTTTTTCAATTAATTCAGGTATAAAATCATATTTGAAAATAAACATTCCTCCAATTTCAGAAAAATGAGAAAAAACAATAATAACCCATTTTTTAATACAAGGGAGTATCAAAGTTAACCAAACCCGCCATTTTTTAATGGCAGGTTTCAACCTAAATCCGCGAGTTCAAACCCGCCATTAAAAATCAAAAAAACCCACTTATTTCAGATCAGACGTGTCAAAGTCAACCTGAAATAAGTGGGTTTTTTCAAATAAAGTATTTAAATGCTTCCACCACCTGTCCGCGTCATACACCCCTGTCTTCCCACCTCCTTCTACCTCCGACCTCATTGGAAAATTTTTTACCCCCACCCTCATCATAAAATTGATTGACCACTCTCATCACTTTATCGCTCTCATCACTTGATCACTCTCATCAACTTCATTGCTCTCAAAACTTTATCACTCTCATCACTTAACCGCTCTCATCACTTGATCACTCTCATCCACTTTATTGCTCTCAAAACTTCACCACTCTCATCACTTTATCGCTCTCATCACTTGTGTAGGCCTTACTCTTTCAAATGGCCCCTCATCGAAACTCCCCCCGCAAGTCCAACACACCCAAGAGAACATCGCCAAGGAACTCCACAATAAACAATCCTCCCCCATTAGCTTCCAAGGGCTCAAGTCAGCTCAAGAGAGCTGATCACATCATCCTGGTAAACTGGCTGAAAATTCCCTCCAACTACAATGCCTGCTTTGGATCCGACAACAAAACACGTGTTGGCCGACCTCAATCCTCTAAGGTCAATGGTTATCTCCTGATGGCCAATGAACTCAAGAACAAAACAAAAGGTAGGCTGGATCTGTCATCCAAACAGATGAGGGAGCGGTTCAAAAACTAACAAGCCAAGTACAAAAAGGCCCACTCCATGTCTATCTCCACTGGCTTTGGTATCACCGACTTGGACAAAGCCAAAGGAATCAACTCGGTGGTTGATAAGTTGGACTCCATTTGTCCTTTTTATATTCAAATGGATGAAATCTTTGGAAAGAAGGCCAAAATCACCCCCCTAGCTGCTTTCGATGCCCAACAATCTGATTCCGTTGATGCCAAGGACTTGGCTGGGGATGCTCAGCCTACCAACGGGGACCTTGATGAAACCTTGGCCTTGGAGTGGCCCCCATCTGATGACAAGGAGGATATTCAAACACAATCTGCTCCAATCACTTCTACTTTTGTATTGATTGATCAGTCAATCCAAACCTTGGACCCTCACTTCCTTCTTTTGATTGCTCTCTTCCTGGGGCAGAACAACTGGAGAGCTTGCCCAATGAGGAGGATGTTATTCCTGGATCACCGTTGCCATCAACATCATCTCAAGTAAGGAACTAAAGTGTTTTTGATTCTGTCTGGTTGCTCCTGACTGATTTACCTTGTAAAAAAACAGGCTCATCCATTTTTGATTGGCCGAAAACTCAAGCCAATGGGGCCTCCCACATTGCCTTCAAATACTAGTGAGGACTTTCAGACTCAAACCTCCTCTGCCAAGGGTAAGCAAAAGGCCTCCAATTCCATCAATGTCAACCCCAAAAGTCATCAAAAGAGGAGAAACACTTCCAGTTTTTTGGGCTTTGAAGAAATCATGGAGAAACAAGATTCATGTAAGTTGATTGATTCAATATCCTTGCTTTCAAAATCATGCTCATTGCCATTCCCCTCCAAAAAACAGTGAAATCACAAATTGAATCAGATAAACTTCAGTTTGAAAAGCAAAATTGGGATCGTCAACTGGCCATGGATGGTCAAAAGCAGCAAGCCAAGACTTTGGCTAATCAACAAAAATTGGATGCTGAGTGGATGTTGAAACAAGCTGAGCTAGAGTTTCAAAAAGAGGAAAAGGAGAAGGATCGGCAGCAAGTGCAACTGGAAAAGGAGAGGGAACAACAGGCAAACAAAAAAAAAGGATAAGGTATCAGTAGCTTTGGCTTGCATTGGCAGTGGTAGATCGGTAGAAGAAATACAGCAGATTACTCAAATGCTGGGCTTGTAAATATATTTGCATGGATGAAAGAAAAAAAAATTATTTTTTACTAAATAAACATTTGAGAGCATTCTTAACCCCACCAATATACAGATATTTTTTGTTTTTATTGATGGGTTCTTTTTCTTTTCAGCCGTGATAGCAGGGTACAGATCCAAAGGGCATAGCTTTTGTCTAGACCAGGCAAACTTTTCCTTGATCCAGTCGTCAGTCACTTCCAAAGAAATTTCCAAATCCCTCATTTGAGCCCTCCTTTTTCTACGATTCCTCTGCTTGCTACCTCTCTTTATGTTTTTCATACCATCTCCTTCCATATTTCTCTCTCCCAGGCACTTGCTGCACCCAAGGTGAGGATCAAGGTGAAATTTGAATGGTTGTATAACATTTTGGGTTTGGTAGGCAGTGAAGGAATTGATATCACTCCTTCTCTTACAGCCTTTTTATTGGCTTGAAGAAGTACGCTTGGTGATAGGGTTCAGGTGAATGCAATCTCTCCTTTGAGAAACTTGTTTCCTCTCAACTTGTGGTGATTTTCATTCGATCCAAGAAGCCAATCAATTTTGGACTTACACTACTTCCAAACACATTGCTCCTGTTGCACTCCTCATGAACACGCAGCGTGAGCTCTTTGCTGGGATTTCTGATGAAGTTGGGATCACCAAAGATATACACCGTCAAACCACTAATTGGAGGTAAGTAAGTTTTGAGATCGCTGCGAGTCAACAGTTCTGGGTACATTCCTCCTGTGTCTTCAAACAAAGCACGGCAAAGTATTTCTTCGCTTATCCCTTGGGTAGGCAGATAGAAAGGAGGCACGGTTCAGCATACTTGGCTAAGTTGGGGAGTATAGTGGATTTGAGGCATTGCGCTCACCAAAACGGGTTGCTACTCCGGGCAAGTTCCACTAAAGCATACAATGTGCAACACAAGATGTGAGTGAGACCAGCGGGGTTGTTCACCAAGAGAAACTATCTTACAACTGGTTCGACGGCGGCCTTGGTCACTTGAACTTCAACGCCTACACGTTTGGAGGTCTGTATTTGGCGTTCTTCCTCTGAAAGTTCATCCCATTTCCCACCACTCATTTCAATCACAGTCTGCGCGGCCGCCTCGGCCCAGCTTCCGGGAGACTTAACAATAATCTTGCCATCAATTAAGAGCCTTCCCTCAACAACAGCTTCATCAAGCTCAGCTAGTTTCAAGTGTGCCTTCGTGTAGGCAACTAATTTTTCAGGGTCAAGAGTCAACTGGTGCGATCTCCAGATAGGAACATCGTTGCATGGAGATGCTACGTTGTAATTAAAGAATAGGCAGACCAGCGGGTTGGATATCCACGCCAGATTCAAAGTAAGACTTGAATATTTGAGGAGCTAGATGACCCCAAGGATCCATACTAACAATCTTTGATGCATCAAACCAAGACGGATTGGGAGAGATATTGAACGGGGGTTCGGTCTTAAAAATCCAAATGTTTGAAAGTCACCGTCAGGTCTAGACAAGCGCAATTTCCTGGAGCCGAATCTCAAATGGGGATAATTCAACTGACTGACGTTTGTAAAATCGGGACGGTGGTTGGGGTCAATTCCACCAATTGCAGTTGCTAATGCTTTGTAGATACAGTATGGCCTAGAATAAAATTTGTCACCACGTCACCAGCTCATTTGGTTTTGAGTCATCCAAAGAGATAGATTATTGGATGACACGTACCCTGAGTAAGCTCCTATGGCATTACTACACCAAACAAGCCAGAGGCTTAGATCGAGGCTTATGAATGATGAGAATTCAACAAAAGGAAAGAGAACATACCGCAACCTCAGGCTTTGGGGATGTCTTCTTGCCACAACGGGTCCCCTCTTCTGAGGATCAGAAGCTCCCCACTGTAAGGGGATGGGATGTATACCAGTCTGGCCAGGATAAGCTGACGGAAACAAAACACGAGGTTGAGCTCAAGATCGATGGCGGCGCATTGACTCAAGGGGGGGTGACAGTTTACTTGGAGGGAGGTGGTAGTCACCAGACGATACATATAAGGAATTTACCGACTTGTCAAGACTACTCGTTGATGGTACATGTGGGCGTGCTTGGCCAAGGTTTCGGATGAATTATGCTCCGCACCAACCAAGGCCCCTTTGGTCTTCATCCACTCTGCAAAGCGAGCCTTCTCACGCAGACTTCCTTCATCCTCATACGCCCCTCCTCGCTTGTGAGCCCTGGATGTAGAACTCAAGGTTGAAGAATTGAGGCCGAGAGGCGCAGGAGGAGGTCGAGTGAGAGAAGAAGGGGCAAGCAAATTTGGGGTGCTTCCCTTGGGAGTTGGAGAAGTTTGTGACGACGGGACTGATAAACCTAAGGTTTCGAGATATGTTGCGGGTATTGGAAGGCTCATGACGCTTGGTCAGAAAGGGCTCCTGAGATCCAATCAAGCACGGCGAATCAAATGACACGACAACTAACCTTCAGCTCCAATGACGCTTGTGAGTCCCTAAGGCCTTTGACTTTGGCAATCAAGCGATGCAATAGCTCGTTGGTGCTGACTGAATCCGAGTCATGAGCCATGTAGAACTCGAGGTAGAAGAATTGAGGCCGAGAGGCGCAGGAGGAGGTCGAGTGAGAGAAGAAGGGGCGAGCGAATTTGGGGTGCTTCCCTTGGGAGGTGGAGAAGTTTGTGACGACGGGACTGATAAACCTAAGGTTTTGAGCTATGTTGCGGGTATCGGAAGGCTCACAACGCTTGGTCAGAAAGGGCTCCTGAGATCCAATCAAGCACGGCAAATCAAATTTCACGACGACTAACCTTCAGCTCCAATGACGCTTGTGAGTCCCTAAGGCCTTTGACTTCGGCAATCAAGCAATGCAATAGCTTGTTGGTGCTGACTGAATCCAAGTCATGAGCCGCAAGCAACATGGTGACCAAGCAAGGATACACTGTTTACTTGGAGTCAAATATGTGCTTGCTGTAAGTGCTTGTGTGAAGTTTGAAATCAAAGCAAAGGACTTGAGTCAGGACAAATCATGAGAGCTTGAGAAGCAGGGTGGGAAGTTGTAACACAAACTCAGTTGACCGTACCGAGCCCAGGGTGTATGCACTTAAGATCGAGCTCACCTTGGGTTTTTTTGATGTGATGGATGGTGGATGGATGATGATGCATAAATTTTAATGGTGTGTTTGATGATTGAAATCCGCCATTTTCATGAAACACGCCATTTTGAAATACACCAGTTAGGGGTTATGTGTATTTCAGAAACCCGCCATTAAAAATGGCGGGTTTCTAATGGCAGGTTTGCTAACTTTGATACGCCCTATTTTGTTTAAACAAGTAATATTTCTGGTGAAACATAAATGAATTTTCAACAAAAACAGAAAAACCACTAGACAGATAGATTTGACTATTTCATTCCATGAATTCAGTTATTTCGAAATTTGCCAAAATTATACCATCAAGTACATAAATGATTAGAAAGAAACATGGAAAAAAGATTTCTTTGAAGGAAAAGAAAGATTTCTCATGAAATGTAGATAACTTTGTACAAAAAATTAAATAAAATGGAAAAATGGTACATGTGCATATTTTTTCATGAGTTTTGACAGCTTGCTAGTTGACAGGAGCAACCTGTCAAAGCAGATTTAAAACAGAAAATAAATAATAAAAATTGGAAGGAGTGGGGAATCCATAAATTTAACTGGATTCCCCACCAAAAAATAGGTAGGGTCACTCACTGACCCCACCCTTGAATTCCAACTCCTTATATTTTTAAATAATTTCAGAAGAAAAAGACCAAAAAACCACAACACAACTCTCCCACCCTTGAAACCCGCATGCAAAATGACTGATGACAGATTCCTGCACGCAGCTGTCAAGCCTACGCGCATCAACATCAGTTGTGCTAATTCCAACAGCCAGGTACCGCAGAAACATGCTACAACTTGCATGCATACATTATGCATGTGTAATAGGTTGAATGACGCATAGGGAGATTTTTGAAACCTAAGAAAATTGAATAAAAATCTGAAAATCAAAACATTAAAGCAAATAAATTGTGAGAAACAATAATGAAGGTTGTCACCTAAATGAGATTGCCAAATATTTATGAACCACAAAACAAACCAAGAAGTCTACCAAAAAATTATTAAAAATTACAAAAATGTGCAGAAGATGGCGTACAATTTACAAATATCCACCTCTACCCATGCCACTCAAGAGAATGTAATACAAAATAACAAAATATGTCTGAACCATAAAAATAACAAATTTAATATTCAAATACCTTCTGAAAATTATTTCACATAGAAATATTACACAGGCAAGTCTAGCCAGTTGACAGAACCAATAATACGTGCCAAACTAGCCCTGGTTGGCCTTCTAGCCTCAGCAAACAAGCAAAACTCTCTCTACGTGCCAGGAGAAGATCTTATCACCCCAGAAAAGTATATAAACAGCCCCTTTTAGATGGTTTAAACCCCAGTAATGTTTAAGTAATCAATCCAGACCCCATTGCCATCCATGATCAAGTGTTTATTCAAGATAAAAAATGATTCATGGCCTTGTTCTGATAGTATAATTATTAATTTTAATCCATTGTTAATTCCATTGCAGAATATCAGCAATAATCCCCAACAATTGTCCTGAGACCCTTTCAACCATGAATTTCTGCAAGTTTCTTGGAGTGTCCACTTAAATTATTAAGTTATATCCTCCTTTACCCCAGGCATAAGTGCTGTGATTCAGCCAGTCCATCCAATCCCCTTGAGTAACCCCTTTTGGGTAATCACTTAGGACCTTATTGTCCCAAGGTCTTTACACGGTTAAAAAGAGACCCCTGAAGAGAGGTTGCTATTCAATAAAGATTCCCTGTTTTCATAAACTGTGGCCCCTCTTGAAAAATATATTTAAATCAATTTAATCCAACCAAACCACTCAGACTTTGCACTTGCTTCTAAATCAATCATTTGAGCATTTTTATGTAATTTTCTTGGAATTATTATTCCAACACCAATATCACTTGCTGTAGCTAAAGCACGGCAAAGTTCCTGGTATCAGTAAGCTGACAAGTTTTATTCAAATAATGTGAAAAATTTCAAAAATAATTTCATCAAGTAAAAAAATAAAACCATAAATCGTAAACAATTGATCTTTCAAAAAAGGGTAATGTTAAATTCACGTCCAATTGAGCCATGGACCAAACTCAAAATGAGCTGTGTGGAATGCCAAAAGACCACATTAAAGCCATGATACATGCAACAAAGCTCAAAGAAAAACATGGTGTGGTGAACCATTTGGGACACTGTGGGAAAAGAATTCAAAAATTTTCCTTGCGCGTCGCGCGCCGCTCATCTTCATCCTTGTGCGTTGCGCGTCGCTCATCTATCATTGTCCCGTGTCCTTATCCTCGCGCGTCCCGTGTCGCTCATCCTTATTGTTGGCCGTCGCGCATCGCTCATCCTCATTGCTACCGTTGCGCGGCGCTCCTCCATGACTTACCAAACCCATTCCGACCGCACCTCCAAGCGCTTGTCCAAAGCGCTTATCCATCAATCTCCCACCTCACTCAATCTATCAGTTACCAAATCTCAAGCCCGTCAGGATTTACTCAATCGCCTTGAGCCAATCTCTTATCCGCCCATCCACGCTCTCACAAACTTCATCTGTCCTCCTTCCAGGGACTCTCCCACCCCCTTTCCATCTCTGCGTGGGGGTGGAGAAGTGTTGACTACCGCCCGCGGACATCCGCGGTGGTCCGGTTCATTTTCCTTTCCCACCCCGTCTGCCTTTGGACAAGGGGTGGGTGATTCCGGTGTTGTTGCGCGCGCCCATCCACGGAGGGACGCAAGAGATGGTGAAGGATGAGAAGGATTTCCACCCGCTTGCGTGATAAAATTTTTCCGGTCACCTGATTTTTTTATTTTTTTTTCTTTTCTTTTTTTTTGCTCTATTCAAAGAATCTGTTGTACAAAGTCTAACAGGGCCTCCTGCCCATAAAAGGAGGGGCTCTCCCCTGGCTTTTGGATGGGATCATCAAAGAATCCACCATGATATCAGCAAACCCTTGATCCTTGAGCCTCCATACTCAAACCCTTGATCCTTAATCCTTGATCCTTATCACCAACCAATAGCTTTACTGGTTGAAGAAGAATTTGCCTAATCAAATTCTTGAGTTTTTTACACCACCCCTGAGCCCTTTATCTGACCATACTGGTCCTGATCACCCTTTTATTATCTTTCTGGAACCAGTCACGTTTGACTGAAGAGGTCTTATTAAGCTTATAACCTGGAGTGTGAAACCTTCCTTCCCTTCTTTTGACGTTGAATTCCGCCACGCTACTCTTGAGTCCCTTGAGAAGTGTTGGGTTATTCTTGTTTGAATCAGTTCTTGCGTCGCTTCTAGAGCTTCTTCAAACAATGAGCTTTGTCTTGTGCAGCCACCCACAGTTATCTAGTACCCTTCAAGCGCTTGATTTTGGATAGTTGGGCAGGTTCATTGAGAACCTGGAGGTTGTTTGGGATTGAGTTGATCTTTCCTAAGCTCCTGCTGACAACCAGAGCTATTAGTTTGTGGGCGTTTTCACTCACAATTGCCTTGTCTTGTTGACCTCTGAAAAACCCTTGACTCCTTCCATTCAAGTGTTCCCCGACATCATCTTGCCTCAGATAGTGTTGTCTCCCAGCTACCAACCGCTACGATCTTTATGGTCTTACTTTTGGTCCCCCGTTTACCAGGTTCTGGACTTTGATCTTGGTTACAATTAAATATTTTTGTAACACTCAGGAGGGCAGCCTAAAAAAGCACCTATCCCCTCCACAGAACTGCCAAAGCCCTGCGCCGTTTGGAGTCTTACAACGGCCCACACAGCAGGGCCCGGGCTTGTGTGGGATGCCGCAAAACCACATTCCAGCCGTGTAGAACTCCATACGGCTTGAATGTAGTTGTGTGGAATCCCACATGCCACTGGACTGAGGTAAGCCAAAAAAAAAGGAATGAAAGGGTACCAACATAACCAATAAACTAAATAAAACTTCCAACAAAACATAAATCAACCAAAAAATCAAAAAATATTCATTTTTTGGTTAAAGAAAAAAACAAAAAAAGAAATAAATAAAAAACTGGTACTATCTAATGTACTAGCCCTAAAGTGAAAAGACCCAAAAAAACACAAGTAACTGTACTAGCCCTAAACCAAAAAAACCAAAAAAAAAGACAAGCAACTTGACAAGCCCCAAAGTAAATACACCAAAAAAAGACAAGTAACTGGACTATCCCTAAACTAAAAATAAAACAGTTCAACTTTTGTTATGCTGATCCCATCATCAGGAGTAAAATACCCCTTATGATGGCATCAGCCCAACACAAGTTGAACTGACTTACCATTAAACTCTCATTCAAAACACTCAATATAATGATGGCAACTCAAAAAACTCAACATAATGATGTTCAAAATGTGACAACCCTTTATATGAATAGAACTTGTTAGCTGTATTAGTATTACAGTTTATATGAAACCCAATGATCAAATGAAGTCAAAGTCTATAATCTCTATAATCTAGAATACATTGGCAGTTGATCTTTGATATTATCCACCCAAACAGATGCTTTTTTATAAATCAAGGAAGAAGGTTTTACTACAAGGGGCAGGATTGGAATCATTTCTCCCTCAAGTACCAATAGAACCCAGTGGTTATTGACCAGGGCCCGATTGGGGTCTCTGGCTGACAAGTGACATATATGCTTTCAATTTTGTATTGAATAAGTATCACAAGTTTCATCATGAAAAGACAATGATGGATTCTGTGATTCACCATAACATATACCAGGTTGATCTTGGATTTCACCTTGATGGAAAATAAAATTCAACTGGTTTTCACCTTGGTTTAAAGTCAAAGTCATTCTGGTTTCACCTTTGTGGAAAATGAAAGTCAAAATGATTTACCCAATGATCAAATTTGCTTTCAAGATCACATCACCAGACTAAAAGTAATAAATCTAAATATGTTCAAAATTGTAGCACTTTTTTTTAATTGCATTTGCAGTTTTTTTCAATTGTATTGTCATTTACTCATAAATGAATGTCACCCCAACAAAAAAACAGTGTATGTTGAACAGGGTGAAATTTAATTTCCACACAAATTTTTGTACATGCAAGCTTAGTTTCACATGAAGAAAATGTGAATTCAAGGTTGTTTTCATCTGATTTTATTTATTTCATAAATATTGCAATGATTTTGGTATCCCTATAAAAATATCAAAATGCTTTTTATAATTGCAAATCTGTTGAGTGAAGCCAAACGTATATAGACAGGCCATCTTATTCAGAAACTGCAGCATGACAATAAATATCACCACAAATTATGATCTGCCAATTATTGGTTGCTCTCACTTGAAAAACATTCAGATTTTCCCAACTTGAAAGGAATTGTGTATTTATTTCAAAAAAATTGATAAAAATATAAAAAGCAGGGAAATCATGGACAGGATCAACAATATTAATAATTTTTTTAATCTTACAACTAGATAAAAAAAAATTCTATTGCCCATATGTTTATTGTGTGTGGTGAAGGTTCAATTCTTCAAGTTAATATGATGTTTTTAGCTCCACCATGGGGACAAATTGATGTTCTGAGATTCACATGGATTAGTTTGAAAATGATGATCAATCCAGTTGAAATGTGGTTTTACTTTCCTCAAATGATCAAGGAAATCAGTGTAATCTTTCCTTTCTGCCAGATTTGGTATTGAATTAATCTGATTATTATTTGCATCTTTGATTTTTGAATATTATGTCATAAATCTTACTTCTGGGGGGGCTTCAGGGTGGTTCAAAATGTTCTTCAAGTTTTTGGATTGGGAGAATCTCTGAAAAAGAGTCAGGGGTATATTTGCCGCAATCAAAAGGAAATGAAAATTATTTTTTAATGATTAATATGATTCAAAATTTGAGCTTATCTTGTACCTGTTGACTTGTTATGGTTAATGTGGGAGAAAAGCCCATTTATTCTTTCATAAGCGCATGTGGCAGAACAAGGAGCAGGACCCCATTTCATTAGTAGCTCAGTTATATTTGTGGAAAGGTGATGTTTTGGTTTGGATTTGCATGCAGGAAAAATCTTCTGAAACCTATTTTGGTATTTTGTCCAATGCTTGGTAAAGTCTGTACCAGAATGTTGAGTAACAACCCAGCTTGTAGCTATTTTGAGTGCGCTCACAAGGTGAAAATTGTTTTCAAAAATCTCTGAAGGAAGTGGATTTCCCCCTTTGTCCCTTGTTATAAATAAAAGGGGAAGATAAATTTTATATATCAACAGCCATTCTGCAGCTTTCAAGCTTCCATGAGCAGCCAAACCAAGACTCTTTGTAACCCTGGTCCAATTGGAGGGAATGGGCGTCTTTTCAATCAAGTTTTACATTTTTTTCAGAGTTTGTGATTCAAATGTTAATGTTGGAATGATTTTTCCATCAAGCCTTTCAGACTGGAAATAAGATTTTGGAACATATTCCAATTGATGATTATATTGGTTACTGGGTCCTGAGGTGCAAGGAAAGTTGGCACTCCTTTCTGAATAGGGAGTGGTGGTTTTTTTCTGATTGTTGGCACTATTTTTGCAACAGGTTTTGTTTATGCTCTGAAGATCTGGAATGGCCTCCCTCCTCAGATATCTAAACTCACTTGAGTCAATGTCTTTATTTAGTATGTAATCCTCATTTTCACTTTCACTTGTTGAGAGTGTGTCAATACTGGCCAAAATTCCCTTTTGCTGTTGTTCTTCTTCCATTTTGATTCCAGCAGGAAGATTTTATTTGTGGCATGCTCTTTCAAAACTCCAAGGACCATATTGTGCATCACATCAAGATTTATCATCTTAGTTGCATCCCAATAAGGCAGCTCTTCAAGGATTTAATATCTCACACCTGTTTTTCAAAAGACTTCCTCACGTGCATTAATTGAGGGTGCCTGAATCCAGATCTAGAAACTTTCCTTGTGCTCCTTCAAGTTGCCATTTGGGAACAGGAATTTCTGAACAAAATCCATTTGGGATTTCTCAATATGGCAGAAATTGAAAAAATTGGTTCCTGCATGACTTGTGAAACCAGTGAGCTTCCTCATAGCTAGAACATCAGCAATGACAGTCTAAATGGCAATTTTGATGAGGGATAAGTTTGTATTTAGAGCTTTTTTTGAAAATAAAATACCATTGCAAAGTTCTTTTAGTTATTCAAAAATGGGTTGTAGGAGATAGTTCAACTGGGGTCCAGTAGGCTCCTTGGCTCCAAGTATGATTCCAGAAATATATAAATTTTCTTTTTGGTGACATTTTACAGGAGGAATATTGAGACAAACCAAGACTATTGATCCCAAGCTTACATGCCTTCTGGATTTGAAAAATTCATTGAAACAATCAACGTAAAGTGTAAAAGCCAAATGTTCCTTTTTTGAAAGTAAGCATTCTGATTCACCAATTCCCCTGAATTTTTTCCAAAGAAAACCATCCCAAATATTGGTCATGATATCCCTTGGTGATCTTTACAGGTGAGTGGAAAGATCTGTTTTGATTCCATTGCATTTCAAAAAAACTTGCTAGCCATGCCTTAAAAGGTTTGTACACAAATGTTTCCTAGGGAAGAACTGTGATTCAATAATTTATTTCATTTCTGGATTTTTTTGATGATTTCTTCATTTTTCCAATTGATTCTTTACATTCTGGAATAAATTGATGATAATTGAGATTTTTAAAAAACATGATTTGTTCATTCTTGATGTCCTTCACCAATGCAGGGAGAAAGAAACATTGTGGACAGAAAGCATATATATTCAAGATGGGGTTGACATTCAGGTATTCAAACACCGTATCCATCTCTGGGGACTTGTTAATTGAATATTTGGAGAGTGATTTAGAATGTTCTGCTTGTGCAAATTTGATTAAAACATAAGAAATCTGGATGCATCCCTTCTGATACAATGTTCAAGATTCAAAATAGCAGATATCACTAGAGAGAGCACAAATTGTCTTCCATTGAGTCTCCCAGTTATTGTAGAATAATTTGATGTATCAAAGATGACTGAATCTGAATGAAAGTCAGAAAAATGAAAAGATGGAGCCAAGGTACTCTGTAATTTGTTTGGTTTGGATGAACTGGTGCACTGCAGGAAACTTTGAAGTATTTATGATTTCATTGATTCCTGGTTGGAGTGATTTTGTTTTTTTCTCTTCTTGCTGTGTGATTTTGATACTGGGCACTTGAAAAAGCCAACCCAGGTCTCATCCCATGAATTGTCATGTGGGTCTTGGAATTAAAATCATCAAATCGGCAAATGATGTGCCTTTTTGTGATGGTGACATGCAAATAAATAGTTCTTACTAGTTTTGGGTGTATTTTATTTCCAAATGGTAATCAAAACAACCTTAATGGGGGGATGAAAGTAGACAAAGTAGACATCTTACATAGAAGTATCCTGAGGCATTTCAGTGAACAATTTCATATCAAATTGGTAACAAAAATTAAGTCGGTGAGTCTTGGAACTCATCAAGCAGAGTTTTTGGTGCAGGATTGAAACATTTTTCACAAGATGCTTCTAAATTTTAAATTACAAATAGTTATCCAGAATTACAAAAAATAGGACATAAAAAAATCATAGTGCTTTAATTTTTTCATCAGTTATATGAGCCACTCTTGGAAGATTGAAAAATTGGTCTCCATTGGGATGAGAACTCAGAAAATATTCACTGAAGTCAAGCACAATTAACTTAGCAACCTCAAATCTTTTTACATGGCAAGGAACAAATCCATCTGCAGAAAAGAAATTATTTTGAATTATGAAGTAGATGTACGTGTTGGTTTTTTTGATATGGGTTCATCAATCTTGTTGGCTTCAATTTGATTAAGCTTGGAAACAATGGAAATGAGTTTGAGACAACAGGAGGCTGGGAAATTTCTGTAATCAATATGACTCAAAAGAATCCCACAAATTCGTGAAAAAAAATAAGCAGCCAAGAGGGAGTAACATGGCCTTGAAGTTTACTCCTTGGGAAGTTGATCAAATTGGGAGATATAAAACTGAAGAGATTTTTCTGACTGATATATTTTTCACCTGGCTTTCAATATGAAAAATGAAATCAATAGATGGTAGAAATTATAAAACAGCCTTTCTAGAGCCTTTAAATCAAGTTTGATACTTCTTTCATTGGATGATGCAGTGGAATTAGTTATTTTGGAAGTGGTTCTATGGCTGGTAAGACATTGTATGAAATATTGTATCATTGATATCTCTTGTGCCAAGTCATCATTGGAGTTGGTCAGAACTTCATATTCTGGTAAAGGTGTGATATCCTTAGCAACTATTGTGATGGACTGGAAAAAAATTTTCTCCCAATTGTTCCGCTGATGTTTGGTAGGATGGAAAAACATACTGAGCAGTGTAATTAATTCATGACCCAGTAAATTTGATGGAGAAGTGTGATTTGCTATTGTGGGAATGTTCCAAACATCTGGTTACAAGAGTTTTTCATTCAAAAATGGCTTTCAAAAATTGATTCTTGATGGCAATCAAAAAAATAATAATACAAATCAACATTGAGGATTTGATTCAAAATTAAATTTTCAACAGACCATCATCCAGCATTTTCTTCAACCACTGTTTTCTACCAGTGTTAGTCAGTGTACGGAATCAAATCATTGATGGCAGGGTATCAGTGTAGCTGCTCATTGGCTGGAGTTTACTTCTTTTCATGATGTGAAGCTTGACTACAGATTCATGTGCCATGGAATAAGCATCATAGAGGAGTGTTGAAGAGTAAATTTGAATTATAGGAAGATTCCCTTGGTGTGTTTCATGAATATGGTGGATGCATTGGATTTTTTGCTAGGTTGGCCTTTGGAATATCCTGGAAGTGTGGCAGATAAAGCGTTGGCTGTTGGAGGTGGATTGAGCTGAGACTTGCATGCAGATTGGAACTGGGAATGTTGGTTTGTTTGGTTTCCGGAAGTTGCTGTTTGTATTGCCATCAAAGGATCAGATATTGCGGGGGGAATAAGTTGAGGCTGGGGCTGATGGGGGAATTCACTGGGAAGTTGGAGTATATCAGGATAAATGGTTCCAGTTGGTGGGGGTGGCCCATGTTCTTTTGCGGTAGAGCTTTGAAAGTTGGATGGGAAGGATGCCTAAAAATCAAACGTTTGGACACTGGTTTTGGAATTTTCATCAGTTGTGATCTGCTGGCTTTCAGGAAAAGTTAAATCTTCATTTGCTGCGCTTGACTTTGATTTGAAAAATTCTGTCTTTAGCAATTCTGGAGAGTATATTTGGATTGATGAGAGAATTTAGATAGCAGATTTCCAGACCCTATCTTTACCTGATCTTCAACTGGCAGATCTTTACCACTTGACACAACTTTGAAAATCAAAAATTATTGGTTATCATAGGATGATTGGAGATAAATGGATTTCCATGAATGTGCTGACCTCTATTGGATTCATCTCTGGCATCCATAGAATTTTTTGCATGGTTGCAAACTGAATTGGGAAATTTCTTCTCATTGTGGGCTTTTTCAAAGTGGTGTCGCATTTTTTGGATATTTTTTAAGAAACTTTGGCTGGGAAACTACAGAGATCTCCGACTTATATAGGCAGGTCCCTGTCATTGGTGGAGGTGGGGGGGGGGCTGAAAAAGGTTCAAGATTGGATCTTTTTTGTGCTTCTGGTTGTTGCCAGTGGTGTGCAGGAAGTTAATTAGAAGTTTTATTTTGTTGGGCTATAGCTGATGGTGGTTTGGATGTTTCATTTTCCAAAAGAGGAATGTTAGGTGGGAAGACAGGATTTGATGATGGATTCAAAGGAGAGGTGTTTGTGGCATTGAAGAGGTTAACTGATTCAAATGTTAACAAGTCTATGAATGAAAAATTATCAGCAAAAAGGTAATTCCATGTTGCATGCAAACGGTTAATTTCTGGGATTTGGGTTGAGTAACCTGGCTGTGCAAGGTCAATAGCTAGGGAATCATTTGTTTCAGGGTCAAATAGATCACAAAGTTGAGGAGAGGGATTTCTATTGTTGGGGGAAAAGATGTTGGGTGACTCATGAGTGCCTTATATAATAAATATATGGAACGCAGGAAAGGGGGGAAGTTTTGATGAGGAAGGGATGGCACATCCACTGGATCCTGGTACTTAAGGCAACCATGGGAACCAGGTGAAGAAAAAAAAGTGTAGTTTGTGTGCAAGCAGATTTACAGGCAAGCATGTAGAATATGCATTTTTATTATTCACACAAGTCACATCCAAGCATGCAATGCATTGTGACTGAGAAATTTTGAGATTGTCATGGTGGCAACAAAAAATTTCCATGTTTGAAGCATTTTTTAATATAAAAAAGGTGTTGCAATCAAGATAGATGGAAAAACTAACATCTGGATGAAGAAGAAAGCCAATTGATAACAATTTCCTCCCTTGCACTATGTCCACCAAAATTTCCTGAACCTGTTACTTGTGCTTTCTTGCAAACCTCAGCCAGGTTTTTGGTAATTTGGCCTGAGATTCCTAAGCGTTTGAAAGGACTGCAAGGGGGTCTCAGCAATTAGACTATCTGATCAAACAGACAATTTGATGCCCAAATTACATCATTCCAACCATCATTGCATTGAAAGTCAATATAATTCTGAATAACAGGCAAGAAAAATAGTCAATAATGAACATCAAAGCCCTGTTGTCTATGGGAAGATTCCCCTGCCTCCTCAAAAATACCATAGAAGCCACCATAATCCATACCACTGATGGCATTATCAACATGGGCTGAATTATAAAATTCATTCCAAGTCAAAGTTAAATTGCAAGAAAAAACTTCTTCACTGGCAGACCCATATCCTCTAGATGCAAATCCTGGTATTGAAAATTGATGCATTTGATCAATGGATTGCCTGTGGAAACCTGGTGCCATGGTTTTGAACCAATTCCCCAGTATTTGTTCAATCCTGGGTAGAAAGTTCACAAGGTTAATCCAATTCACATTTTTGTGGGTTGTGTTTAATGAGGCAGGCACTGGCACATACTATCCTGGGACAATTGTTTTTCAGCCAATATGATATAGCCAATTACAATGATTTGAAATTTACCAGCATTGTCTCCATGACAGCCATAACCTGGACGCCAAACAAACGCTTTCATGATCCCTGAAAAGAAGGAGCCATCTTGCTGTTTTCCATAGAAAGATCCAAACCAGACAATAGTGGTGGTGAAAAAGTGGAGGTCAGCATATTCAACCAGAGTCATGTCCCTTCATTGAGTAAATTTCACTTCTAGGCCAATTTCCTTTTTCCCATTCACATGCACAACAGCAGGCCCTGGTGGCCTGAGATACTTGTAACATTGGATTACCTCCTGTGTATGGTGGATGGAATGCAAATCTGGACATTGAATGGACCCCAGGTTTTTGGGTTTGTTGCAAGAAAAAGAAAATCCAGGTAAATGCTGTAGCATTGAAATTGAGGCCTGCTTATATGATTTCTGTTGGTTGGCATGATTGTAGCTATTCTCAGGGAATTGTGTGGCCATGACATTTTTGGCAGATTTTCTCCATGTTGGATGCACACTCAGGGAGTTGACATGGACATGATGCTGAGCTTGACTTTCTGTCATAATTGTCTGAATGTAATCCTTTTCTTGACCTCTCAGGGCACAGTGTTCAAGGGCTGCTACTGAGGGATGACATCCTTTTTTCTTCAAATCAAGAAAGGAATATCAATAAGTATTTTTCAAGTGTGTGCGGGAATTATTTGATTGGAATAGGATGGGTGATATTAGGAAAACAAAGGGGCAAAAAAAGAAAGGTTCAATATTTCAGTAATGGTGCAGCCACAGCCCAATCAATCAAATACCATCATCAATTAGAAAACACACTGCATATTTTCCTCAATGGATGCATTCACACAAGGCATTCAATCACTGGCATTCTTTGGTTGAAAAACCAAATCACCTTCTAGAAAAACAAGGAATAAGTGAAGGACTGGGTTATTCACTTTTTTCAAAAGAGTAGCAGATTTATCATTCATTTTCAAATTTAAATGGTTGAGGGGGAGAATGTTGCTAAGAGGAAAAGGGAGTAGATGCAGGCTTTTATATTAAATTCAATGGGGGAAACCAGACTGTGGGAGCATTCATCATTGACTGGCCTCTTTGAGGCTGCTGTCAGCAGGAGTCAAGGGGAAACGCTGAAATCTGGCAGCAGACAAAGCTGTGACAGCTTTGGTGTTTCAATAGTGCACCAAATTTTATTTTCTGATTACAGCAGACAGGACAGCTTGATGAAGATTTCGGCAGTCACCAGCAAATAGAAAATTGATTTGCTCTCACGCCGCCCCAACAACTGGATTTGCTGGTGACAGCAGAAAGCTTCATCAAGTTTTCCTGTCCGCTGTCCCAGCAAATAACAAACTGATTGGCTCTCACACTGCCACAACAAATGGATTTTCTGATGACAGCGGACAGGATTGCTCAATGAAGCTGTCCGCTGTAACAAGCAAAAAGTGAAACCCCCCTTGCTTGCTCAAAGCATCCTGTCTCCCCCCTTGCTTGCTCAAACAAGGGTGCCCCCCCCTTGCTTGCTAGATGATGGGTGGGGGGGGGGGTGATGAATTCCCCACCCTGCCCAAGCCCTCCCCCCCTTGCTCACTAGGTGGGGGCAATAAAATCTGCCTTTGCTCCCCCCTCTCTTGCTGAGAGGAAGGGGTTTCTTCCCCCTTGCTTTCTCAAACAAGCCTGTCCCCCCGCTTGCTTGCTAGCTGATGAGGGGGGATGATGAATTCCCTACCCTGCCCAAGCCCTTCCCCCCCTTTTGTGTTTTTTGCTTGGTGCATGGGATTTTTGTGCTTGCCTCTAGGTTTCTTTAACATCTGAATTCTTAGGATTCTAAGCATCATTCTTTGGCCAAACTGAAAATTTTGATCAGCATTTGGTTTGCTTGTTAAGAAGAAACTCATTCATAAACTTGAAAAGACTTTTGATGTTTTCCAATGATACCCCATCATACAAGGAAGGTTGAATTCCCCCAAAAAAATCTAAACAGCCAAAGATGAGAAATATCATAAGCACTTCACACTCAAAATGAAGAAATGCAAGCATCAATCTTCACAAATTGCATATGGCCTTTGATCTGATTGAGACCAGATTTTTCAGCCTCAACAATGAACTTTTCCTTGAGTGATGGACCACCACAACAGTTGAGGAGGACATTTATCCTACTGCAAGAGTTTTTTTCAATTGAATTAATGTAAAATCCCTGACTTATGTCAATAACATTGTAAACTAATCTAGCTATATAGCCATTGATTTGTTCAATTTGTTTGACCCCACCTTTTTACAAAAGATCTTTCAAAACCAAGTTAAAAACATATATTGAAAACATTGGTATATTTTTTGCTGCCTCCCCTTGCTTCCAAGCTGGTGGGGGGTGATGTTTTCCCCCCCCTTGCTTGGTAGGTGGGGGGGTGGTCAAATCCCCCCCTTTCTTGCTAAAACAAGATTTTCCCCCCGCTTTCTTGCTGGCTGGTAGGGGGGTGATGAAATACCCCCCTTGCCCAAGCCTTTGCCCACCTTTTTTTTTTTTTTTTTTAGTGTGCTTTTGCATTATCACATTTCACAAAATGATATAAAAATGGAAATATACCGCCTCTGAAGGCTGGAGTGGATTGAATGGCACTAGAACAGCCCCCAGAGGGTATAAAACATTGACCAAGTAATCAGAAGAAAAGAGAAGAGGAAGAGAGGAGACATTACAAAGGGAAGTAGCACAAAGACCTAGGGTAAGATGAACAAAATGAAAAACTAAAAACAACCTGAGTTGGAGAAGAAAAGAGCCATTTCTGAGAAGGCACGGGTACCAGGAGGAGTTGGTGGAGTCAGTCTGTGTCAAAACACAGACCAGAAATCTGTGAATCCAAGCAAAGTTTCCAACATTGCACACAAAAGGCTTTGAAGCAATTGATGAAGTGTTTGACAGATTACTTGAGCCTGGAGAAAGAGCATAGCTGATCAGTGTGCTGGTGGATAAGGAAAACCTTCCTTTGGATATCCATTGAAATAATCAAAATCAAAGGAGGAAGGAGGTTTAGGATTGGATGATTGTCCATGGGGCCAATTATGGTTTTGATCATTTGATAAGGATGCAAAGAAAGTTTCAAAATGATTGACACTTGCGCCAAAAACAAATTGTTCAGATGGACACATGCAAACACTAAGATTCTGATGCATGCACATCCATTGCTGCAGTGGAAGGCTTTGAGCAATTTACACTTGCACCACAATCCTAGTGTTTGGATGCATACATCCAAACACTAAGATTCTGGTGCAACCACCTTGAATGCAGCAGGGATGCTAATCCTACCTGGAAACTTGCACAAAAGTCCTGGTTTTTGGATGGATACATCCAAAAAATGAGATTTGGGTGCAATGACCTTGAATGCAGCAGTTCCCCTCAACCTACCATGCACAAAATTCCTGATTTTTGGATGCATACATCCAAACACTAAGATTCTGGTGCAACCACCTTGAATGCAGCAGGGATGCTCATCCTACCATGGAAACTTGCAAAAAAGTCCTTGTGTTTGGATGCATACATCCAAACACTAAGATTCTGGTACAAGCACCTTAAATGTGGCATTGCCCCTCAACCTAACATGGACACTTGCACAAAAATCCTGGCGTTTGGATGCATACATCCAAACACTAAGATTCTGGGGCAAAAACCTTGAATGCAGCAGGGCTCCTCATCCTACCATGGACACTTGCACAAAGGTCCTGGTGTTTGGATGCATACATCCAAACACTAAGATTATGCCACCTTGAATGCAGCAGTGCTGCTCATCCTACCATGGAAACTTGCACAAAGATACTAAGTTTTGGATGCAGCAGTTCCACTCATCCTACAATAGATACTTGAACCAAAATGCTAGTGTTTGCATGCATAAATACAAACACTAAGATTCTGTTGCAAACACCTCCTTTGCTGCAGTGCCAGGATTTGAGCCATGGAAACTCACTATGATTTGAAACAGCCTCACTTGCACTGGAACTATGCTTCTGGGTTTGCATAAAGTGGTTGAAATGTTTGGAACAGGACAGAGGCTATGGCACCAGAATCTCAGAGTTCCAATGGGATAGACATGGCAAGATAAGCAGCACTTCCCCCAGTGGGGGCTTTGCACAAGAATCCAAGTGTTCAGATGTATGCCTCCAAAAAGAAATAATTTGGTGCAAGTGTGCATGTGGGGATGCATAGAAGTTATCCCTCCATGTATGCATTTCCAATAGGAACCTGGAAAAGTTTCATGTAAGTAATAAATCTATGATAGTATTAGGATGAATGCCCTACAGCTGAATGGGTGCAAACATGCATCTAATTAAAGTATGGCTTGTGAGTATCCAAAACATTTTGTGATGAAAAAAATCCATCAACATCATTCTGCATGATGAGTTACCATGATAATTATCTCCAATGCCCCCAAGGATTGTTCCCCAAAGTATTTTGTAAAGGCAGCCAAAAAATATTTCATCATGCACCCATACAAGGCTTCTTCCACAATATATAAGCCCCAGCCCACCCTTGTTGCTCTGCATTCCTTCACAAAACATTTTTCAGCAATAGCAAGAATTCCTCCCTCTCCAGTTTGCCTTGGAATTATCTTTTTCTCCCAAATAACACTCAATCATGCTTTTCTCATTAAATTGCCCCAGAAGTCAACATTTTTCTGGAGCTATCTGATGAAGTCAGATGATCTAGGAGATATACTCCTTGCTACTGGCGATACTCTGGTGGTAAAACTACTTAAAAATTTTTCAAAGGCTCTATTTTCACACCTTCCCTCAACAACTGCTCCTGGACCAGCTTGTGGTTGTAAAACAGAGCACTCCATGAACCATTCCATTTGTGTGGAGCTATTAATCAGTGTCATAGTATCCAATTTAATTCAATTTGACATTGCTCTGTGGATATTCTGTGCCATGGAGAAAGCAAAGAAGCTGCTTGAAGATATGCTTGTGTCTGGGATCATTCCAACAAGGCCTTGCAACTACAAGCCTGAAAAACATTCTGACTTCCAGCTTTCAACCTTTGCCCTTGAAAATCCTACCAGTTTGAGATTTAATCCACATGTCAATTCAAAGCTTGTCTTGATTCCCAGTGGTTCACCTTCCACTCCAAACTCCCCCACAGGCCATTATTTGGACAAAGCTTCTGCAAAACCAAGGACAGGGACTGGCCTTCCTCCTCAATCAAGAAGATAAATCTCCAGAATCCTCAAAATCACTGGGGAATATAATGCCCTCTAATGGATCTTTTTTGTTGGAGAATATTGTCAGTGGATTAAAGCAATATTGGTTTCTGATCCACTCTCAATTCCTGATACTCCACTTGGCTCTATCCTTGCGGATGACATGGGACTTTTCAAATCACTCAAAGCCATTTCCCTCATTGCCACAACCCTTGGGCAGACCTTTTCTTTGCAACTGCAAGGGGATCCTGGATATTTCCTTCATTCAACATTGCTCATATGTCCTTCACCAGTGCTCCATAATTGGGAGAAAGAAATAATCAAGAATAACTGGCCAAAAACAATTCACTATTTCCTGTATCATGGGCGCTCTTGGTAGAATAAAGCATTTCATGAAGTCACAAGCTCCAATTTAGTTCTCACAACATACTCCATCATCAAAAGAGAATCTTTGCTTCACAAAGAAAGTCAAATGTCCAAAAAATCAAGGATTTTTTCTTACACTTGGCACATCCTCATACTTGATGAAGCACAGTAAGAAGTTTTACTAATATTCAGTTCATCTATGAAACATCATATTGATCCTGTTAATTTTGAAGTGAAATAAGGACCAATGAATCCAAAAAAAATATTGAGATATATACCCTCAAGGCTTCAAAATGTGTCTGTCTGACTGGAAATTATTTACAGAAAATTATTCATGATTTAATATCATTGCTCACATTTCTGTGCATGAATCATCAGAATTATTTGAATGAATGGCCACAAATGCTGCTTCCAAATCTTCAAAACTCCAATGTCAAGCCAATTCAGTTGATTCTACAACATTTTCTGCTTCAAAGGACCAAATCACGGGAACTTGGTTTTTTGCTGCAAATAAATCACAAGTAAATCCTAAAACCCCTGTTCACCCCTTTCAAGTAATATTGCAACAAGCGTTATCAAATGTTTTTGACTTGTTTTGACAAAAAACTCCCTCATAATGGCCAAAGAACACAGTCAAACTTTCTCCAAATGTTCCAAGGCCTACTTGAGATTTTTGGTCAGCCCCTGCTTCACAATCCTTCTCTTGGCCTCACTTCTTCAGGGGAAATCACCAAATTTGACTCACAGAAATCACAAGAAGTGACAAAGAAACTCATCATACATGAAATAAATCCAAAGCTATGTCTCTTGAGCTCCAAGATATCTGCAATACTCCAAATTGTCTCACCAATTTCTGATCATATGCACCAAAAACTCAAAGTGGTCATTTTCTCTATTTGGACACGTATTCTTGACATGTGAGTTGTGATTAAGTATTCAATCCTTCCTGGAAAGCACTAAATTCCGATGGTACTAGTCTTGCTGTTGTAATTGAAGACAGAGGAATTCCATTTCTACAGCTGGACGGACAGGTGGATGCAAGTGGGCAACACAGCTTCTTGTGCCAATTTGAAACAAAAGGTAACATCTCCATCCTCCCTGCTTCAATCCAACTAGCTGGAGTGGGGCTAAATATTGAAGAGTTTTCTAAGCTTAATTGCAAGTAAGACCAGCAGAAAGACTGTAGAAAACAATTATAAAGAAAATCAAGTAAATGAAGGTAGGCTGATGAAATCTTACTTGAGTCAATCAACAGTTAAATAGGGACTCCTTGTAGAATATAGAAGAAAGGAGGAAGAAGGATGGTAGAAATGATCTAAAGAGTGATGGTAGAAAGAGTGAGAGACATCATAAGAATAGGGTTGACTGATGATGGATAGGGTGATTCAACAGAGAATTGATGATCTCACAGCTAGACAAGTTTCAGGAATGATTGATCAATAAGATGATGGGTTGTTTTTATTGTTGAGATATTGAAGGATTTAAATGAGGCGTAAAAGGTGATTGAGATGTATGGGATTGAGGATTGAGATGGTAATCAAATAGAGATGGTAGACAAGGATAGTGTAGTGAGGTAAGAAAGATGAGAGCAAGGATGATGAGGAGAGGTGATGTAAGAACTGGTTGAGGGAGGAGAGGAGCCCAAAAGATCTCAGAAAAGAAAGGAAACGGAATTGGGGATTAACGGCAGACTAGCAGAAGTGACAAGAGTCATTTGCAGATTTGAAGTAATCACACTGGGTGTTTTATTACCGGGAATTGAAGAGAAAAGGATCCAATCATTTTAAAAAATATTACATTTGCTTCTGTGTGTATTCTAATGGTATGTATGCTTCCCACAAGCATTTTGGAAAATTGGAATGAGAGTCTCAATCAGCATCAATGTTTCCACCAGGAGCCCCATTGGAACCCAACTGTTGATGCCAAAGCTGTTGACCGTCTGCACAGAATCAGTCCAAACAAAAATGTTCAAGTATTACATCTCATTACCCCAGACACAATAGAGACCAAAATTCAAATGGAAAGCCTTTTCATTTCAACACAAGTTTTAAACTTGATTGATTGACTAATTTTGGAAACACATGAATTACATGGGTGCAAAGGCGTAAGGAGAAGCTGGCACAGTGGGGTTTTTGATCATGAATTTCCCTATACTTGCATGTATCTCATGATTCTTTCTGATATACCAGGTCAAACATTTTAACCAAAACTGATTGGAGGGAGTTATTACAGCCTTTCTTGAACTGAAATCATTGGTAAAAATAAAAATTTATATTGAGGGGGATATTTATTATAGACTAAGGCCTTGTGGAATTTGAGGGTTGAGAATCCTCTTTCATGATGTTGGTGTTTGTGATTTTAAGGCTTTCCCTTGTTGCAGCTTTCAATTTGGCCAACCAAGAAGGTTTTTACACTTGGAGTGCTTTATTCTCTGGTTTACATGGATTCTCTTCATATTTAGTGCCATCTTCTCTGATAATGAAGTTTGTTTGTTGTCTTCTTTTTACTATTCTTGCAACCACTTGTATTTTATGCTCTATAACTTTGACCAGGTTGGAAAAGAAATTTGACCTCCCTTCATGTTTTGTTCAGTGATGCTGTGTCACTTGGCCAACTGAAAATTCCTTGGTGTCAGAGAATATGGCCAGTTCATTGAACTTCCCTGCAAGCTAAAAATAACCATTTCCATCACACCACGTCTCCCTTCTTTCAGAAAGCTATGATTTATTTTGGATAAATTCAGTGGCCCTTCATCAACTCAGGATGCTATCCAAAAATTTCAATCACTCTTTTCCTTTTCTTGAGGGAACTTTCTTGGCTTTCTGATGCTCCAAAGCCTGTTTACCAGATCTTTGCACTAGCTTCCATTGAGACTGCAGGTGTGAAAAATACCTTTCAAGGATAACTGACACAACTGCACGAGTAGCATGATTGGGGGGCCACAGGTACTTATTATATTCCCCCAAATGCAGGGCCATGTCAAGTTTCCTGAAAAACAGAAGGTCAATGAGCTGGTTGAATGGATGCTTCCATGGGCTTTTCAAATCAAATTTGAAAGTGTTAGCCCAAGCTCCTGGATTTGGGTTTGGACCAAACTGTTGTATGCTTTTGTGTTGTTATTGATTGTTGCAGGGGATGTTGGTGTAGGCTGAATGAAACTGGGACTCTTTGAACTTTGAACTGCAAGGTCCCTGTCATTGTGGCGTGGTGGTGCTGGGAGGTTTTGGAGGTCAGTTTCTTCCACATCCATGAGGAGCCTGGCATGTTGATGGACAATTGTCTTCATGATTTCACTTCCATCTGGAACCTCACCTCTAAGTTCCTTCATCCTCTCCTTTTGGGTTTGAATTCTGGCTGATTGGGCTTCTTCCCTGCAAATTCCTTGATGTTTACCTGCTCTAGATTCTGCAGCATAATCCTTAACCTCTACTTGGTCCACTGAAATTTGTGACATCACAGTCAATTATTTTTTCCATCAACCAGGAATACACTATGTTAAGTATTATGGTTGAATTAATTCCTGTCTTGATTTTTTGTCTCAACCTGTTGTGTGAACTTAGAATAGTCCCCAATGATTGGTCTTGGGCCACCCGGGAACCCCCTCTCCTCAACTGGTTTGAACCTTGCCCTTGAAGGTGGTCTGGGATCTCTTCTTTCTTTTTTCTTTTTGGTCTCCTTTCTTTTTTCTTAAGATCTTTTTCCTTCTGCTTCTTTCCTCACCTTGTCTCTCCTACTCAAACCTCTGCCCAATCTCTCTCTCTCAACCCCCTAATCACCTCAACCCAATCTCACCACAACCTGGCTTAACTTCATCAAAGCCGTCACCTGATCAAGTATCACTATCTACAAATCCATGCCTTGTAAGAACCTGATCCTCAAGATCACTCTGACTTGACACCTCTGAAAACCTAGATTTTCTTCTTGCAGCCATCCACCTATGTCTTCTGGTCTCTACTACCTTTGTGCTACCAGAGTTCTCATCTAATCTCTAAATAAAGTCTAATCTGTTTGTCTTCTCATCTTTGTTCTTCTTTCTCATTGTGTTTTGGGTTGTCCAACTTTCTAACTCTTGTCCATAGCCTGCTGGTTTTCAGTTCTAAGAAATCCCATCTCAATCTTATCACACTAAAAAAACACTTTCCCTGATCATCAGATAAATGTTCATCTTGAATTTGAATGTTTTTAATTGACTGTGCTACAAGACAAAATACTAATTAGAACGTGAAATAATGCTCAAGATTCTTTTGAAACCAAGAGCTCACATGGATTTGGTTCAGCAGGCATTGCTTCTCCTGGCTCTTTTGTTTCAAAGTTTGAATTATAAGTCTCCTTTGCATGACAAAGATCTTGCAATGTCACAGCTCCAGCAGGACGTGGGGTGGGAAAAGGTGTGGTTCTCCATTCAGGGGCTCTTCCCGTAAATATATGCTATGGAGTACCTGTGGGGCATTTTTCAATTGCACTGGTAGTAAATGTTAAAACTATTGTCACAACTAATTTCATTCTCATTCATTTCATACTCCAGATCTCTTTCTTGCCATATTTAATCAATCTCACAAATATTGAGGCACTCCAACTTGTTGGTGCATGTTCTTCTTTTTTATTTATCTGCGTTGTGTCTCATTCTTTCCTTCTTCTACTTTTTGATTCATTATGTCACTGGTGGTACTGGCGGTCTCACTAGATGTGCTCAATGTCCGGGTGCACAACCTCCAATCTTCAAGGCGTGCAACTGTGCAGCGCAATCAATCACCACCACGGACACCATCAGCTTGCAACTGCCATGTCTCTACAGGACTCAAAACTTCACCATCAAGACAACCATTCACAAGAACAATACAAACCCAAGACTCCATCAATTAATCAATCCAACAGTCTCTTGCAGCCAGCTCGACACCAGTAAGATCCTCTGAAGTCTCCAACTAATCAATCAAGAGAACTCATGATTTCTTCACACAGCTTGTTCTAGGCGCAAGAAAAACTCACCTTGAAGTATTGCAACTGGCTTGGCTCATCAATCTCTGGCTTTAAGTAAATTGCCTTATCAGACTCAAACTTGCTCAGCTGCTTATTACTTGTGCCTCTGCGATTATCCAGAAGTCTGCTTACCCTTCTTCTGACCAAGAAATATTCCACCAGACTCCTGATCTAGCCAGTTTCCTCACCCGTTGGTTATTTCACATTTTTTTACATCTGTTCTTGTTGTTGTGAAACTTCTATCTCTAACTTACTTATTCTGAATGAAATCTATGTTAGCTTGGTCTTGGTGACCAACCCTAAAAGTTCACACGGTTAAAAGCCAAAATCACTCACTATGAACCGACAGGGATCTTCTTCAACACCAGAAACAGGGGGCGATTTGACCAATTACAAGTCACTTGCGATCAAATCCCCAATCAAATCAACCCCTTTATTGACTTCCAACAACTACAGCATGTGGCGGAAAAAAATTGAAAAACTCTTCAAATTGCGTGGCATTTTTGGCGTCATGAACGATCCCAACAAGAACAAGAAGCTTGACGAGGACAAGAATCAGGAATTTGTAGCCCACATCATCGCCAAACTTGACTCAAATACGTACTATAACATCATAGACGACATGAATGAAGACAATGCCAAACTCATCTGGCTATCCACTCAAAATCACTTTGCATTGTCTCAGTCAGAAAACAGAGCAAGGGTATTCAATGCCTTTCTTCACTTGACAATGGACACCAACATTGACGCCTTTGTCACCTCAATCAAGGTCTACCTTAAAAAACTGACAGAAGTAGGAATCAAATTACCTTCAGATATAATTGCATATCTTGTATTGTTCAAGTTTCCCTCCTCAATGCAGAATATGAAAACTCAAATCATGCATGCTACAACAGAGATGAAGATTGAAGTTGTTTTGAATCACCTCATCCAACACAAGAACAAGGTTAAAGCACAAGATGATCATGGGGAACCTGTCAATATTGCCCTGTATAGGGGACCTCGATGCAAAAACGGCAAACACAATCCCGCGGTGACATCTCACCCTGCCAACTCGTGTTGGTACAAATTCCCCAAACTCAAACCGTCCCATCTTCACAACCGAGGAAAGAATTCAAAGCCTAAAACTACGGTGGACAAAGCTCACTTCTATTCTTTTTTCTGTGGAGTTTTTGCGCACAACGAAACAATCTCAGAAAGCTTCATTCTAGACTCTGGCTGCTCAGTACACATGATCAAAGACAGAAATCTCTTCAATCACCTCAAATCCAGCAATGGACATGGAAGGATTCAGACTGGCAAGAAAGACGCTGCCATAGTTATTGAAGGCACCGGTGAAGCAGCTATAGCAACTAAAGACGCATTCATATCCCTATCAGATGCCATCTGGGTACCTGAATCAACAGTGAATTTAATCTCCCTAGGAGCGCTGATGACTAAAGGAGCGTCATTTTCTGTCGACTCCAGCATCACACCGAGCACTTTCACGCTGAAATTAAAAGGCAGAAATCTTCTATCTGGCATGATAATCAACAATCTGTTCATCATCAACATGAAAACAAACACCATGAACTGTCACTACTCACTAGCAGTATTACAAGAAATCTATCAATTGTTGGGTCATGCTAGCATTGTGAGAATGGAAAAATTCCTCAATCATCCACTGCCACTCTTGACCAAAGAAGAATTTGAATGCTTGAGCTGCAAAAGAGCCAAAATCACGAAAAATCCTTTTCCGCACAAACAAACAGTCGCTTCACATTGCTTTGAGAAAATTCATCTGGATTTGATGGGCCCAATAACGCCAACCTCTAAAGGTGGCTAAAGGTACATCCTCAATCTTGTTGAGTCTTTCTCAGGGTACCTAGCTTGCTTTCCTCTCAAATCTAAGGGCAATGCCCAGATAAAATCATTTTTATTGTTGAGAACCAATAGAGGAAAACAAACCAATACCCCAAAGAAATATGCTTGGATGGAGGAGGCGAATTTGTAAATACAAAACTGCAAGACTTCTGCAAATTGCACCACATCAACCAAATAGTGACCGAACCCTACCATTCACAACACAACAGGCGGGTGGAACACGCAAATTGTACGTTGATAGAATCTGAAAGAGCCACTATCACTGACTCGAAACTCCCAAAATTGTACTAGCACAAAGTGGTGAAAGTCTGCTGCCTTATGCTAAATCAAATCCCCAAATCCAAAGGAGAAGACTCACCATGGTTAAAAATGCACAGCAAGATGTTGCAAAAAGACTATCTCAAGCCAATAGGCACACCACTCACCTACAAATTGAATCCTACCAAGGTCAAATCCAAACTTGACAATAGAGGCGCTCCAGGAATCCTGATTGGATTCAATCCACACCTTCTATCCTACAAAATAATCAACTCTCTTGGGAAAGTGATTGATTCAAAACACGTGATCTTTAATCACCAAACACCAATTAAGATTGACTCAATCAAGTGCGACGCCAAGACAGTCAATTTGAGAGGTAACGTTCCAGCGCAAACTCCTACCAAAGAAGCTGTGCCCGCCCTCAAAGTGAAAGATGAGTCTGTCACAGAGTCCAAAGTCAAATCCGAGTGCTCATCCGATAACAAAGTCTTGGTTGAGAACTCCCTCAGGCCAACACTGCAAGATTGCCCAAAATCTTGAAGCCGGAGCAATACGGTTTTCTGTCAGAAACACTGCCAACGTTGCTGGAAGAGGCCATGAAGTATCCGGAATGGAAAAAGTCCATCACAAAGGAATTTGAAACAATCAAAGATCAAAACGTGTGGGAAGATGCCGATGATAGCCAAGTCACCAATTCTCTGAACACCGTAGCGGTTTTCAAGATCAAGACAAACACCCATGGCAAACCACCAATATACAAAACTAGACTGTGTGTGCAAGGCTTTGGCCAATGCTATGGTTTAGACTACCTTGAAACGTACGCTCCCACCGGCAAAGTTGCGTCATTGTGAGTAGTTCTCACCTATGCTGCCAACAAGAATCAAGACATTCTACAACTGGACGTAAAAGGGGCTTTTCTGCACTCTGAACTCGAAGAACAAGTCTTCATTAAGACGCCCTACGGTTGTAACCGGAAATCCAAGTACCTTTGCCTCAATAAATACCTCTACGGACTCAAACAAGCCCCAACAAATTGGTATTGGATGATGAGTGAGTGGATTAAGTCCCAAGGTTTTGACAAATCAGAATGCGACCCGTGTCTTTACATTGGCAAAGATAAAAGCACAATCATTTTCTTTCACTTGGATGACTTACTGGTTACAGGAAACGTGGACAAGTTCAAGAAGGCCTTCCTATCCAAATTCAACAAATCTTCCGCGCACAAACCAAACAAACTCTTAGGGATGAAAGTGGAAAGGGAGAGAGGACTCATTCACCTTTCCCTGAACTTACACATTGAAAAAGGTCTCAGTGAGTTGAGTCTGACAGATTGCCGAGGCGCTTCAACCCCTCTCACACCTGGCTCACATCTCAAACCAGCGGACAAAGAGGACCATAATAAATTTCTCAAACTCAACACTAAATACAGGCCACCTATAGGACGCTTGAACTTCATAGCAGGATTGGCCAGACCCGACATAAGCTTTGCGGTATCCAACTTGGCCAAATAATGCAAGAAACCTGGCCTCTCTCATTGGAACAAGATACTACATGTGTGGAAATACCTTGGGGGCACCAAAAACATCCAACTCAATCTGGGACCCAAGTCAATCTCAAACCATCTAGTGTGCTTCAGCAATGCCACCTGGGGGGACAATCCAACATCTAGGATCTCCCAGAGCAGGTTCATCTGTTTCTTCAAAGGTAGTCCACTCTACTGGACAAGAAGAAGACAACAATGTATATCTCACTCGTCCCCCAAATTGGAATGCGTATCATTATCAAGTTGTCATCTCGAGGCTTGTTGGTTAAAAAGGCTAGTTGACAACATTTATTGAGAAGAATCGCGCTGCCCTTTACATCTAATAGACAATAAGGGTCTAGACGACAAAATCAAACGTTTTGGCTCAAACGCAAAGGTCAAGCACATTGATCTGAAGACAAAAAGCCTCAGAGATGATTTTAACAATGGCTTGATTGATCTCCGACTTATTCCATTGCTCTCTATGACCACCAATGCTTTGACCAAAGCAGCAAACAAAGTTTCAATCTCCCAACTTGTAAATTCTTTTAGCTCTTGGTTTCATTGATTGATGAGTTGAGGGGGCGTGTTAAAACAATTCTCACAACTAATTTCATTCTCATTCATTTCATACTCCAGATCTCTTTCTTGCCATATTTAATCAATCTCACAAATATTGAGGCACTCCAACTTGTTGGTGCATGTTCTTCTTTGTTATTTATCTGCGTTGTGTCTCATTCTTTCCTTCTTCTACTTTCTGATTCATTATTTCACTGGTTGTACTGGCGGTCTCACTAGATGTGCTCAATGTCCGGGTGCACAACCTCCAATCTTCAAGGCAGGCAACTGTGCGGCGCAATCAATCACCACCATGGATACCATCAGCTTGCGACTGCCATGTCTCTACAGGACTCAAAACTTCACCATCAAGACAACCATTCACAAGAACAAGACAAACCCAAGACTCCATCAATTAATTGATCCAACAGTCTCTTGCAGCCAGCTTGAAACCAGTAAGATCCTCTAAAGTCTCCAACTCATCAATCAAGAGAACTCATGATTTCTTCACACAGCTTGTTCTAGGGGCAAGGACAACTCACCTTGAAGTATTGCAACTGGCCTGGCTCATCAATCTCTGGCTTTAAGTAAATTGCCTTATCAGACTCAAACTTGCTCAGCTGCTTATTACTTGTGCCTCTGCAATTATCTAGAAGTCTGCTTACCCTTCTTCTGACCAATAAATCTTCCACCAGACACCTGATCTAGCCAGTTTCCTCACCCATTGGTTATTTGATATTTTCTTACGTCTGTTCTTGTTGTTGTGAAACTTCTATCTCTAACTTACTTATTCTGAATGAAATCTATGTTAGCTTGGTCTTGGTGACCAACCCTAAAAGCTCACAGTAAATGGCACTTCTTGGTGTGTTCTTCCTGCAATTGGTGATTGAATTCTTCTTGGGAGTTTTATATGGACTGCAGCCTCTAGAGCCCTAGAAATGTTTTCCTCATGTGAGGCCACATCTATTTACCAATTCACAATAAATTAAATAATTGAAAAATATTTCTTCCTGTGATTTACCTCTGGGACCTGGAGCTGGTATTAATCTCCTCTGGCTCAAACCCTGTGCTAATGCACCCACACTGAATATGTAGTGTAATTTTGCAACTTCCACAGATATATCTGTTTTTGATCCTAATGCTTAGCTCTTGAAAAAATGCTTGAAAATTGAAAAGTCTCACCTGGGCTAATTGCCCTTTGCTTTCCTTTTTCCATCATTGCAATAGGAGATGATAATTCTTCTTCTAAAACACAGGCTGTTGATTCAATTTATTGTGGTCTAGCTTATGCCATATGAAATTGCAGGGGAAGAAATAACTTCTCCATCTCTTCCAGATATTCAAAATGGCCTTTCTTGGGAATCCTGAGGAAATCATCTATTTCAAAATATCCCAAAGATTTTCATTTATGATTCTTTGAAGAACCTCATTTTAAGAATATTTGCCATCATTTTGCTGGGAGAAAACATTCTTATGCAAATTTGGAAATGCATCTTCTGAAAGTCTCTTGGATCTCAATTGAGATACTGATTGTACAGGAGGATTTATTCTAGGAGGTGCTGAGATCCTCTGATAGTGGCCAACATTTTTTTTGTAGTCCTTGAAGGCTGATTTCTGCTTCCTCCTAGTTAAATGAAACATTCTACCAATTAGGTTGTTTTCCTCTTTCTAGATTTCAAATCAAACTTTTACCTTTTTTCCAAATTCCCATTTGAATTTCTCTATAAAAATCTTGAATCCTCATAGAAATTATCTTTGATACCTTCCCATCAGCAGCTTTAGATGATTTTGTCAGCAGTCAGTAATTCATTGACCAAACAGGTAATTTACCTTCCATCTTCCAATTCTCTGGTTTCTGGACTTTTTTCCCAGTTTGTAATTGCTCTGGCTATTCTTGTTCTCACATCATAAAATAAATTTTGATCACCATTGGGCTTTCTGGCAACATTATGAATGCAAAGGTAGAATTTGTACCATCCAATTCACATTGATCTCCACTCTCAAAGCCTTCCATATTTCCCAGTTCTCCAGCCATATTCCTTGAATATTCCTGTGATTTAGAAGCAAAATCATGCACATTTCAACTTTTCTCATTTTGTCTGATTTTGGGCTTATCACTTAGGTATGGATTTCAAAATAAATCGCTATTACTGTTGTCAGGAATCATATCAATTCATCACATACATTCAACATTTTCTGTTTCTTCATCAATTGGTTCCAAACCTTCTCCATCACAAAGTATCAGGGTACTTGTCTCAAATCCTTTTCCAATGTCAGATTTTTAATTATCCAAGATATTGTGTTATTGTTATGAATAACTGGAGCCTTATAAATTGGTAATAAATAAGCCATTTTGCCCATAGACATAATTTTCAAAATACCACGTTACTTACCCTGGGAATTCAATTTTCCATGTCAAAAATAACAATCTTTCTGCACTGGTTGGAACAGATGCAGCCTATTTCATTGTTCCAACTCGCTTCTCCTGGATGAATCTCCCCAACCCAAACCAGAACTATCCCAAACACCAGGGACATTTCCCAAAACTGTTGGGATTAGTATATAACACACATTTCTGTAAATGGATTCAATAGGGCTGCTATCATGCAATTCAGCAATCAGGGGCCTTAATGATCTCTCCACAATTGATCTGGTTGATCTCTGATCAGACTTATCCTTTTTTTTCCAGAAATTTGACTCTCAGGGCCTGACCCTATATTTGATGTTAAAATGAATTTCCAATTGAATTTCTTAAGTGTGTTAAATTTCTGAAATAACTTACAATCTGTGTTACCACCAGATGGGAAGCGTGTGTTTTGAGCTGTAGAATAAAATTTTCAGTTCTATAATTTCAACTCAATGTTTGAGATCAAACACACTTATGAAATCAATATTCCCACCTAAAATCTGTGTCATGAGAACATCCACAGATTTTCTCCCCAAGCTTGATCTTCCGATTCAACAAGCAGCTTCAAGTGTGTCATGTTTTTTCTTTTTGGCCCCTGATAGTGTTTCTGAAGATTTTGATGGGTTTTCTTCCATGCCTAATTTGAAAATTTTAAAAAGTCATATCAAAATGCCTGCCAAAGGTTAGAAGTCACAAATAATTTCCGCATGCATGTTGAAATTATTTTTGGTATGATTTTTGTCAATGCCTCAGATGTGGAAAATTCAGATGAAGCCACTATAAAAAAACATTTTTTAAATGTGAATTATTCTAAGAATATTTTCCTGCTTCACTCAAAATTATTTCTATTCTCTGTTCTTGATTCAAGCAGGTTTTCTAGTCTCTCTTTTCAAAGGAATTTTAACCAATTATCAGTCATTTTGTTTGATTCAAGCACATTTAGATACACCAAACTTCATCTTCCATATCCAAATTTTGTTCAAAGGCAATGCCCACAGAGGTCACTCCTGAGGCTGCCAACTTATTTGCATCTGCACCATGTGATTCCATTTGCTTTGTTGAGGAGACAGACTTGCCAATAACCTCTTTATTCTTTCTGCATTGGAATATTGATTTTTCTCTCCTTGCTGCTGCTTCAGCTTGTCTTTGTGCATTTTTTCTTTCCCATTTAGAAGTAGTCACTTTTTCTGAAAATTGGAATGTGATAAATTTACAAGGAAGTATTTCTGCAAGCATTTATGAATACCTAACTTGACTTCCAGATGGAGCCACTGGGGACCTTTGAGTGCGGACTAGATCAAGAGTGCATTATTAAATAAGCCCAAAAACATCTCTCACATAAAAAGGAGAACATACAACTTGTTGGATAAACATTTCTTGCCTTGGGTAGGCTCTTTTTTGAATACTGCAACCCAGTTGACTCTTTTTTTTTTCCTGTGAGGCTGAAATTGGGACAGAAACTGTACCAAAAAAATTTTCAAAATTTTTCTGTGATTGATTTGTGCCATTTTGAACCAGTGAAAATTTGAACTGCCCAATTGGCCTATCATCTTTATCAATACTATTTTATGATGAAGTCATTGGCAAAGACTCTGTATATTGGTGTGTAACTGGGGTATCTATAACTTAAATCAAGAATTAATCTTTTAGATCTGGATGGCATGTGCTGTAATTGACACACAGATTAAATTTCAAAAGATTGAGTTAACTTTGAACAATTTAAATGCATAATTTTTACAAAATTGATCCTAAATACCACAAAGCAACTCACAATCAACTGGAATTTTGGACATGAGGTGACAATAGATCTCCAATAGTGATAATTTTTTTGTAAATGGTTTGAAAGTGAAGAGAGGAGGATGCATAGGATGCAAAACAACCAAGGATGAAACTATTTATATTTTTGGAAAGCCTTAAAGCTACATTTCTTTGATTGAAGATCAAGTATGAAGCAATGCCATCTTTGGTGATTGGAGCCAATCAGAAATGCATGATTTGTCAAAAATTAATACCAAATAGTCAAATAAACATTTTTCAAGTCCCAATTCTGATTTTTCTCAATGGAAATGAACAAAAGTGCATTGGTGGCTATATCCCCTGATGCCTGAGCAGGTTAAACTATTTATTTTGGCTTTTTTTTAGAATTTTTTCCAAGCCATACAATTATGAAACACATCAATACAAATCCAAGGGCACTCATAAACATCAAGGTGCAAAATTCAAAAATTGGCATATCATGCTTGTTCTACATATCACTTATTACAACAATTCAAGGCTTCATTGGAGGACTTTCTGGAATATTTTATTTATTCATGAGGATCTACCCTTTCTGTTGAGGATCAAGGGAATTTTAAAAAGGGTTCAAAGAAAGGAGATTTGGAAGAAGGGACAGGATCTAAATGATTTTGGGACTTTACAGCGCTGTATCTCCCTACCCAATGAATATCATCATTCTAAGGGGTGAGGGAAGCGTTCCCTTTTGAGCAAGTACATGAAATTGTAAGTGAAGAATGTATTATAGGTTGGAAAACTACAATAGAGGATTTTATGAAGTTAATTTACTATCACAAAACCAACCCAGGTACCATTTGGCAATCTTAGATGATTGTCAGCACAAAGGGAGAAGCTGAGTGTTAGGGACAATGCAAGGTAGCAAGGCTAACTGAAAAGTGGGAACTTACAATTTGATGGATCAACAAAGAGAAAGGGGAAGGAAGTGTTCCAATGGAAAGGAACTAAAGCCAAGCCCAATGTGATGACTGTATTTAGCAATATGCAAGAGTGTATGAGGCAATTAATGACAGGGACAGAATAGTAAATGAAATAAAAGTACATTTTTTTCCAAGATTTTAGTTTAGGTGCAACAAAATAGAACCTGAGCGTACAAGGACCTAATGGATGAGACAGGAAGGAATGAAATGGGAAGACAATGCAAATATGAAGATGTAGTTTATGCAGGGTAAGGAACTATTCAATTTGCAAACTATACAATTGATGTGGCTTTCTAGGCATGAGTAAAAATAGTTTTAGTTCCTGAAAGATAATGGAAGTCCAATTTTTGATGATATCCAGGGTAGAAGGGAAAAATTTGAACAGATTGCCAACCAGTGTTTATAGTTAACTGCAAGATTTGCAATTAGATGCTTAGTTGCCAAGATTGGAAGGTTGTTATGCCATCCAAAGGTGGTAAGAAGACAGCACCATGAATTTTGTGCTTTTTTTGTTTCAAGCTTATGTACAGAGGTAGAGGGTACTGAGGAAAAGGATATGTTGAAGAAATGAAAGACAATGACCCTTAACCTTGAAGGGTAACATCAAATTTCTCTTTGGAAATTTGCATCCCATTATTTCCCATTTTATTACTTTTTTTTTTTGGTGATTCAAGCTATAAGAATGTTTAAAAAAAATTCAAAGAGAGTTTTTATATTTCTTCCAGATTTTTTGGATTTATTATATTACCTTCAAAAATTCCTTCAAAAAAAAATCCAAAAGTTCAATTTTCTCATGAGACTTTTGGATCCTTTTTTTTGCCTTTTTGATTATTTTCTTTTTGATGTTTCAGGCTGTTTGAAATTAAGCACATCTATTAAAGAAATTTTGATTTTTTTTCAGAATTTTTGGACATGTCTTGGGCCTACAAAAATGCAATTCAATGTAAAGACACTTCAAATTAACAAATCTATTTTTTTTCTACATCTGGCATCAAAAGTTTGGAAAATAGTTTTTGAAAAAACTTTAGAATAGAATCCAAAGAGCCAAAAAATAATAAATTCTGACTGCTTGTCACATTTTGTACCGCTCAAATTATAAATGAATATGAGCATAATACCAAAGAAAAGGGTGGACTCTTTTTAATGAGCCTTTTTTGATTTTATTTTCCTGAAATAAATACTGATGATCTGAGGTAATTGAAATGAATATTCAAAGATTTACAAAAATTATTTTTTTGGGAATTTGTGATGTACTATTTGTGTCTCAAAAACCAATCCAAAAAAGCATCATATTAGGCCCCTTTTAAGTTCTGGGAAACTACTTTGAGCCCTGTCACATGCATATATTCAATATTAATCAAAATTGCTTCCTGGGACCTCCACGCATGTTGGAGCACTCCAATTATCTATTGAACCACCCCCTTGACCTCTTCTGCCCTCCCATCACCCCCACCACACCATCCCCCTACCATACCATACCACACCACACCATACCATACCCCACCACACCACACCACACCACACCACACCACACCACACCACACCACACCACACCACACCACACCACACCACACCACACCACACCACACCACACCACACCACACCACACCACACCACACCACACCACACCACACCACACCACACCACACCACACCACACCACACCACACCACACCACACCACACCACACCACACCACACCACACCACACCACACCACACCACACCACACCACACCACACCACACCACACCACACCACACCACACCACACCACACCACACCACACCACACCACACCACACCACACCACACCACACCACACCACACCACACCACACCACACCACACCACACCACACCACACCACACCACACCACACCTCACCACACCACACCACACCACACCACACCACACCACACCACACCACACCACACCACACCACACCACACCTCACCACACCACACCACACCAAACCACACCATTAGAGGATTTCAGACTTAAAAAAAAACTGAATTTCAGTAACAAGACAAAGAACAATATGAAAGAAACTGAGTATGAACAATCTGGGATAAACACCTAAAAATAACCATATAGCATGAGAAACAACCAGGAACAAAGAGAAAGGAAGATAGACTTGGTAAGGCACCAAGTGTGGTCAATTAGCTTGAGTGGTCAAGGTGATTTTCTCCTTGAAGATGAGTGGTTGATTGAATAGCTTGATGAGTGGAGATGATTGGCTCCTTGAGGATGAGCAGTTGGTCATGTAGCTTGGTGAATGGGTTGGTTGAGCAGCTTGATGAATGGAGGTGATTGGCTCCTTGAGGGTCAGTGGATAATTGATGATTTCTCTTGAGAGAAGTAGTTTGGATTGGTGCTTTTTTGGAGCAGTGGGCAAGTGTGAGCACGCAAGGCCACAAGTGTGAGAATGCAAGTGTGCAATTTTGAAGGGCAGAGCTGCGTGACCAGAAAAAAAATTTGTATGAGGAAAAGAGACAGCAGATTATAAAAAAGATAAAACAGCAGGGAAAAAATGAGAAAAAGAAGTAGAAGACAGAGCAGCAAGAAAATAAATGAGAGTCTGGAAGAAATGGAGGAAGGGCAAAGAAGAGTTGAGAGGAATAATTTGAGCAGAAATTCTAGACTTCCAACAGCCTCCCATGCTCAGATTATTCTGAGAAATTGAGCGCCTTGAGAGTTTGGTGAAGTGAAATCCGGGCCACTGGCTTGGCAAGAAAATATGCAAGGTTTCTTTTGGAGGATACATTTTGAATTTTGACCGCGTTTTTGAGGATTTCACTACAAACATAGTGGAATAGCAACTCCATGCGTTTGGTTTGAAAGGAGGCAAGATTTGCTTGGTTGAGACCAAGCTTGATGCATCCCTCATTGTTCTTGTGAAAGGTGGCTGGATTGATTGCTTTGTGTGGCTGGATTTCACATAGCATGAACTGATTTTTTTTATTAAATCCCCCAGAGCCTCATATTCTGCTTTGGTGGTGGACCAAGACAACATGGGTTGCTTTCTGCTTTTCCAGGTTATCAAAATTCCCAGCCAGCGGATGGCCATACCAGAGATAGACCCCCTGGTGGTAGGACAAGTCGCCTAATTGGAATCAACATAAGCTTCCAGGTCATTTGCAGTGCCAGCAGGGTTGAAGACAATTCCTTGTTTGGAGCTGTGTTGAAGATATTGCAGGACTTGGAGAGCAGCCTTAAAGTGATGGAGATTGGGTCTTACTAGAAACGGTGCCAGATAGTTGACAGCAAAGGTTATGTTGGGTCTGGTGCATATGCTGATGTGATTGAGTTCACCCACAATCTTCCAATAGTTGGCCCCAGATTGAAGGAATTCCACATGGTCTTCCTTACTTGATGGGTAGAGTTTCCCATTTGGCTTGAAGGGGGTGGAGAAGGATTTTTGAGAGGGAAGCAAATATTGAGTGCTCACCTGTTTGATGTAGGAGCCATGGGACAACTTGAAGCCAAAGGACAGATGGCTGACGCTCATTCCATGGAGCAGAAAGGCGTGGCCAAGGTTCTTGATCTTGAATTTGGCGCTGAGCTTGGAGATGAACACCTCCAGTTGATCACTGAAGATAGCAATTTCATCCACATGCACATATAGATAAGTGGCTTGCTTCCAGAACACGCACTGATCAGCCTTGCTTCTAGCGTATTGGAAATCAATAAGCCAGGTGCTAAGCGTATTGTACCACGCAACTGGAGCCTGCCTGTGACCCTATAAAGCTTTTTTCAGCCTGAGATGATGGCCAGAAGCCACATTGATGTATGGAGGAGGGATGAGGTAGACTTCTTTGCACAAGGGAGCATTAAGGAAAGCGGCTTTGACATCTACTTGATGGAATTTAAGCTTGATAGGAGCGGCTAGGGCAATCAGCATTTGAAGAGATGTTTTGTCACCGGTGGGTGAGAAAGTTGAAGTGAAGTTGACTCCGTATTTTTTATTGAAGCCCTGAACGCACAGTTGGGCTTTGAATTTGACAATTCTGTTTTGGTAATCACATTTGGTATGGAAGACCCAGACGCATTTGAGTGCCATCTTTCCATCAGGGAGAGAAAATTACTCCCAAAATTGATAACCAATTATATTTAGTTCTTTGTGCCTCATAGCCTCAATCCATTCATTGAAATAATTAGACTTAAGCGCCCCTTGAACTGAGCTAGGGTCAGAGTAGCTGCTGTCAACAATGAGGTAGACCGCAGGAAGGCCAATTTTGGACTTGGGGCGTCAAGGATGATGTATGATATTGTTGGGAGTGAGAAAATTATGTGCCAGAGGAGTGGGTTTGTCAGGCAGGGCAACGGTGGAAGAGGGAATGGATTTTGCTGGAGTCAATGAATCAGCAAGAGTGACAGGTGTAGCAGTGGCAAAGGAAGCCAAATTAGTTTCAGCGGACGTTAAATCCAGAAAGGTGTCAGCAGAAAATGGCAGGGAGAAAAGTGGGGTCAGAAGGAGGTCTAGATTGGGAGAGGAAAATGGGCGTGCCCCAGATGGAGAGGGAAAAGTAAATTTGTCAAAAGTGACGTTGGCAGAGATGAAGATTTTGGAAGAATATAGATCAAGCAGTCTAAATGACAAGAAGTCATTGACTTAACCAAGCAGAAAGGCTCTTTTTCTAGTGGGAAGGAGTTTGAAGGTGCGGTTGGCTCTAATGATGACTGAAAATGCAGTGCATCCAAAGGGTTATAGGCAGTTGTAGTTGAACTTTTGTTTGTGCCAAGTTTTGTATGGAACAGAGTTGTTGCGCAACCTTGAAGGAAGTACATTCAACGTATGGAGGGCCGTGTTGATTTCCTTGTCCCAGAACTTCAGCAGTACGTGGCTTTGATCAGAAGACATCTAGCTTTCTCCAGGATGAGGCAGTTTGATCTCTAGGCCAGACCGTTTTGTAGAAGAGTTTGAGGATGTGAGAAGTGCTGATTAATCCCCTTCTCAAGGCAATAGGAGTGAAGTTTGGATGATAAAAAATCACCACTGTTGTTGGAGATCAGCATTTTTACCAACAGACCAGTTTGAAGTTCAGCTTAAGCTATGAATTCCTTGATTGCTCAAGTGGCATTGCTCTTCTGCTTGAGGAGGGCCACGGACTGGAAGCCTGAGAATTGGTCCGGTGGGAAAAAAAACTATGAGAAACCGGAGTTGGAGGTGACTGAGAAAGGCCCTACAAGGTCCAAGTGGAGAGCTTTGAGGGATTCTGAGTCCCTTTTGAAATGATGATTGGAGGGGGTCAATACTTGCTTACAAGTTTTGCAAACCTGACACACCAAGTTGTGAAGGGGTGTGAATCTGTTTGAAAGAAGTTTCAAAGCCTTGAGAGATTGAGAGCTGGCATGACCCAGAAAAAGGTGCCAAAGGTTTTCTGGAGCCTTGAGGAAAAGGGTGGAGTTATTGGAGGGAAAAAATTTTTTGCTGCAGAGTTTGGTCAACTTGTTAATAGTGGTTCCTATGAAGTTGAAGTTTTCCAAAGTGAATTTAAATCCCAAGTAACCCACTTTTGAGAAGTTGGCCTTGGAAGAGTTCAATTGGGGGAGTGAGATAGACATTGGTTGATGCTTGGGATAAGCAAGATATCTTGTAGAACAACAGTTGAACTGGAGTGATTGATGACCTTGGCTGAGCCCAAGTAATTAGCAGCAAGGGAATTTTTTGGAGATCCAGTTCCAACTTCAAGGTGGACCGGCGTGGAGTCAAATAGGAATCTGGGATTGTCAACAATATGCGCCATGAAAAAAATGACTGCACCTGCCAGCAGGTGTAGCACCTGGGATAGTGAGTGAAACCTGTTTTGACTTTTTTTTGGTTTTGGAGTCAAACATCAAATTGATTTTGGGATGGTCCTGGAAGATTCATGCACCATATTTATGTAATGCATGAATTGAATTGAAAATAATTACATAAATGGAATGATTGAGAAATCTTTTTTAATTGTAAAGCCATACTTTAATACAAGGAATTCCAATGAATTCCAATCAGAACCGGGTGATATGAGCTGTGATTGCCACCAATATAGAATTTGAAAATGAGGAAAATTCAATTGGTAGCTCATGATCAATTCAAAGTATTGTTTCCAACAAACACTAGCAATTTTCTCCCAGCATGGATGCTTCAGCTTTTTGAGATTAAATATTTTTTCTAAGTGCAAATTTTATACCTTATACATGGGTTTAAGTTATAAAACTAATGCAAAAGATGCATCCTCTAATTTTCTTTTATACCAATATCTGGTAGAATAAAAATGTTTTCCCTGTGTTTTCTTATATTTTTTCCTGTTATCCAAGGAAATACCATTCAGCTAGGTCAACACATACTGTTCTTCATAAATTAATGTTATTGATAATAGCTTACCAATTGGTTAATTGCCACAACACAATAAACATTCTTGGAGGTTTTTGCAATTTTTGAATCATAAGCCATGCTTGCCACAAAGCCTGATATGCTATCTTGATGTATAACAGATATTGATCCACCTTCTTGATAAACCATTTGAGCATTGAGATGAGTGAGGCCAAGGTATGGATTTCTTGAACTATCAATTGGTTCTAAACATGGAAAGGTTTCCACAATGAGGAAATATTTCCCACAGTTTTTTTCATAAAATATGGAAAATACCTTTTGTGTCACAAGCGCCTTGATTTGATATAGATGAAAATCAAATCTGAGAATTACTTTTATTGTAGCAATGGGGTGTTATGCTATTACCATGGAAGAGCATTGATTTGCAAGGAAACAACTCAATCTGGTTCCATGGCAACAGGTTGTATGTTGGATGATTTTGAATAAATTCTTTTAATAACCCTTCGTCCAAACCATTCATTTCTTTTTTAGACTTTGAAATATCATCTGACTGAGAAGAATAGAATAAACTTTGAAGATCTGGTAGTGGATTAGAATTGATGCCAAAAGCATTCCAGTTGGATCCAATTTGTTCAACAACACCTTGAAGTTTTGCTCTTTCAAGGAATCCATTCAAGAGAGACTGATCAAGGAAACCTGAAATTTAACAAACCAATCAGCTCACTTCTCCCAATCAAAAAAATGTTTTTCAGAAATCTGTGTCACCTACATGTATTTTTATTTTTATGATCAAGGTCAATATGTGATTCAGCCTTTCTCCTGAAAAACATGAAAATATTGAGGGAGGACCATAAAGCATGACCATCTTAGTCATATGCTGAGAGAAGTGAATTGTTGGCTTTGGTTTAATTCCCTGTCCCCAAGGTAGCAATAATTCCTCCCAATAAGCCAAGATCAATTCATCCAATTGGGTCACCTGGTAATGGGTAAGTTGATGAGACATGACTAAGTTGATAATACCAAAAAGTTTAGAGGTAGTTGATACAAGATTGTCCTCCCTTGAGTTGTTTGATGAGTTCCACTTCCACCTTGGAAGCAAAACAAGAACTACATGAATGGTTTACAAAACCAACCATTCAGCAGCCTTTGGAGTACCAGCAGAAGGCAAACCTATATTTCAGGGAAGTCTAGTAATTCAATATGGAAATGAAATCAAATTGCTAACCTCTTGAAGACTTTTGAGTTCTTGAGGAGTAATTCTCATTGATGCAAAACTTGCCTCTTCTATTGATGAAGCTGAATGAAGTGGATAATTGGAATATTCAACAGAGGGATGTGAGCTTTCTTCCATAAAACTTTGAGTGCTCTTCCCAGTTTCATTTTGGCTTCCTGATTTACTTGTAATAGATCTAATTGGATTTATTCCTTATGAGTCAGCTTTTTTATTTCCTTTCTCATTTGATTTAGGTAAGGATTTTGGTGAGCTGCTTGTTGATGTGTTCTCAAGAAGCCTTGGAGAACACCGGACAGAGGGTTGGAGGAGTTGAGATTTGGAATATTCCCAACTTTTTGAGGAGCTGGGAGGATGAAGCCCTGGAATTTTTTGAACTACAAAAATTGGTACTGAAGTTCTCTGTTGAATATTGGATTGTCCTTGTTGCTGTTTATTTGCCCAAATTTTCACCTTTTCAATTGGATTGAAAGCTGATTCCTCAAGGTATTGTTGGGAGCTTTCTAGAAATTGTTGAACTCTCCTCTGGGTTACTTTATGGGAGCTCTCTGGGGACAAATAGCGCTTTTGTTTGGATCCAGATCTAAGGTTGTTAACTTGACTAATTGTGACACTTTTTGGGTAAGTTTTTTTCCTTCTCTCCAAATTTTGAAGAGTTTGACCAGCCTTTATTATTTCAAGGTAGGTGACACTATAATCTTGTAGCATTCCCAAGATAAATGTAGGCATTGCATCAATTGTTGTCATATTTGTTGGTTCCCAGTATGGCAGAGTTTGGAAAATTGTGTACCGGGCACCATGTAGCTTGAGAAGGTTGGCTTTCCCATACAATGATGAAGTGTTATTCCAAATTTCTGCCCATTTAATGTGATATTGATTATTTTTTACTTGCCAAGTCTCTTTTTTAGCGCTTTGGATGTAATTGAGCTTGAGGTTGCAGTGGGAACAGAATATTGTGGCAGATTGAGATGCAAATCCACCCGTTTTATGCAAGGCAGGTGTATCACCAATCAGAGGCAATATTAAAGCACGTATTAGTCTTCCATTGGGGTATTTGTTGGTTTTTGTGAAGTATATTCCTTTCCAAAGGTCCAGTAGCTCAGAGAAAAGTGGCTTGAGTAGATTGTTCAGTTGTAACAAGGTACATTCCTTGGGTGTTGGTGTGAATCCATACACAAAAAGATTGTGCAGCTTGTAACGGACATTGGGTGGGAGGTTGAAACATATTAAGAATATTACACCAAGAGAGATGCTTTTTCCACTTGTCTTTATTCCATGGGGATTCATCCAATCAATGTCAATTTGAAAAACAAGGTTCCCGCGTTCTGCTGTGTAAACTTGATTGGTTTCATCCTTGAATTCCTTCCACATAGTTCCATCCCAAATATCACCAAGTCTATTAGGACTACTGGCTTGATGCTGTTGAGGTGCACTGAGTAATTCTTCAAAAAAAGGGAGAAGTAATTGTCTTGAAATCCAATTCTTGAGTAATTGGTGTCCAAACTGCTTCAGAGGATAAAATTTGGATTTTTTCTTGTCTTGAATCCAAAGTTTTGACCCACATGTAACAGGCTCTCCAGTTGTTGAATAAACAATATTTTGCATTTGGGATAGTGCCTGGATTCTTGATTGTCTTCACCAGACTGGGTTTCTGAAGAAAGAAGTGCTTGATCCAATGGATAGAGTTTGTAACAAATTTCACAACAGAAATTTTAAACTTGATCATTTTTAATTAAAAATCTTTTTTCTAATGTTGCAAGACTTTTAGGGATTTCTGCTGAATAGTTGGGCTGGCCAGTTAACATTGAATTAATGCGGATTTTTTCATGTTCTATCTTGATTTATTTCTGAAAAACGTGGTCACCAACATTTTCCTCAATACTTTGGTGAAGGATTTGAAGTAATGAGATTAGGGAACTTGGATTGTGATAGAGAAATTGAAGAGGTTTCATCCCAGATGTATCATAAATTTCCATGTTTTCTGGTGGGGGCTGTTGTATTTCACTATAGGAAGAAACCCTTTCAGGGTTGTTTGGTGCATTGGAGTCTTCAATTCTTGGCTTTAATGTGATAAAAGAGAGGAAAAATAAGAAAAGGCACCTCAATTCAAGCACAAATCAAGGATTATACATTTGAAGAAGACGTTCACTCATAGTGTTGATGTTTTCTTGTTGTGTTTCACTGACAGGGTTTATTCTGTTAATGGAATGGGAAATGTTTGGTATCTTTTTTGTTTAATTTGTGCACCATCATTTTTTATCAGTTATCTTTCAAATATTGATCATAAACAGCAAGAATCCCTTCACATACACTTGTAGAATCATTTGACTGCAATACATGGTTTTGATGTGCTTTTTTGGACCTTCCAACACCAGTGTATATATTTCTTCCATGTTCAAATGTTCTTTCAGAACATTTGGCACATTGGCATATCCAAATGTTTCCAACTCTTGTAGTGTGCTCCATTGTTCTGATTGATTTGGATTTTTTGGTAAGTCAGATTGTTGGAGGTTGTCTAAAATTTATTGATTCAAGTGGAAATAAATAAGAATCATTATAAATATTCAATTTTTTTTTGTATCTCCTGGTGAGTTTAAGTAATCAAATATTCTCAAAAATTTATTGCTTCCATTTTGAATATTCATATTTGGGCCTGTGGCCAAGGGATTGCACAGTAGATCTTCTATCTTTAAAAAGATTCCTAATTGATAGATCATACAATAATTGATCATGTGTAGCGCATATAAAATATGTAAGCAATCCAAAGATATTTTGATTGAAATTTCAATACAAATGACTTGACCAAAAATCCTGTATCCAGTCTCAAAATGAATTATCTCAATAAAAACCCATTATAGTAATTTACATTTTGGCATTGAAAAATTTGAGTAGGCATTTTTTCAAAAAGTAAATTGGCCATTCCTGGAGTCAGACTCCTTTTCTCAAAATACTGAATTCTCATCTAGTGGTATGTATATTCCATATTTCTTTTTCCTAAAAATAATTTTGGGGATGTTCAAAATATGATTGATCTCAAAATCGCTATTTTACATTGAGGAAAAGGCTTTTTGGGTTTTGTGAGCTAGCAAACAAATGCTGGAGTATCTGAAAAAAAGATGGGGCACAAAAAATGAAATTAATCAGTGTTTTTCAATGGGATATATAATTCTGTACACACTTGGATTTGGGTTTTTCCCAATCTTAGTTTAATTTTTGTGTGGTTTGTTGACATAAAGTTATAAATTCATTGATTTGAAAATTTGAGAAGGCTTGGAATGTGGCCTAATTTTTTTATGACTCAATTTAATCAGGCAGAACCCACATAATTTAGTTTCCTAAATTGACTTAATCTAGCTTTACATATGATTACAAGTTTCCAGTTGAAAAAGCATGAGTGGAAGCCCAATTGAGATACATGGAATACTGGATAAAACTTTCACAATATCCAATGTTGCATCCAAACACATTTTTCCCTATTCTTTAGAGGAAGAATAAAAAAAATACACTATTCCCAATATTCCTAAGATGTTTGAATGGTTTCCATTAAGCTTGATGGCTTGGAGACTTGAGCTCTGAGAAAGGAAACCGCGTCTGTGAGATCAACTTCTGGAAGTAAACTCAAGGCTCTTTTTTCAACAGGAGTTATATCCTGCAGGGTTTCCTTGCTTATCCAGTTGTGGGGTATTGAGGTAGGAAGTGAAGGTGGGTCATCACCTCCTTTTAAATTGTTGGGTTTGGAAAGAATGCTAATTTTCACTCATCTTTCCCTCTTGATGCGTGGGTTTTTTCCTAGTTGAATGTATGCTTCATCAAGGTTGTTAAAAATTTGGGATTTTTGTTCAGCCCTCCAGATATTGGCATGATTGAAAAATTCTTCATCTTAAACCTCAACATCAGAAATGAAGCCACTATCCAAGAAAAAAACAGAAGTCTCAGGGAACAAATGCATCATTTCCAACTCTAATGCAGTTATCTTCCTGATTTCCTTCTTATTATTCTGTATTTAAAACAATCATGAATAGTTAGTCATTGAACAGTGAGAGACATTTAAACAATTTCAGAATATTCATTTGACCTACTTTCTTCTTGCTTAAACTCTGGGATGCAGAAACATTTGAATTCCTGCTCCTGGAGCCTCCTTCTACCTTTCTTTCCTTCTTCCAAAGAGCCTTCTTTGATAGGAGCCAACAATTGATTATGCAAACACGGTTTGCTGGGGTGTTGTCATTCTTGGTTATTGAATAGGCAGAAGTACCCCCACGTTCATGGCACATCTCCCATGCTCTGATTATGATTGCAGTAAGAGAAGAATTCCAGCTGGATGTTGGATTCTGTTCCCAGTGGTAGGTACATCTAGGAATACCGGCATTTTGGATGAGAGCCCATGCATGGGATATCCATGTCTCATAATGAGAGTTGATTTGGCCAATAGAAGTGGCTTCTTGTGATTGAGATTTTGAATTAATGTTTTGTTGCAATTGGCGCAATGCATACTTCTTGACAAGTTTGAGCTCCTTTTCACGTAGGTGTGGATTGGAATTGTATTGGTTGGGTTTACCAGTGTTTGATGATATGGCATTGGTGATGGATTCCTTCTTCTTTGAGATATGATTTTGCAGAGAAGATAGTTCACCAGCAGTTGGAGGATCAGGGAGCTTTTTGTTGTTGGAATCCATTCCAAGAATGGCTTTAGTCCAATCAAGTAAGGATTTGGAAACCCACTAGAAGAAGGCAGGATCCCAAGATTACGTGCATGACAAGAGATTGAATATTGTTCCTGGGCCATGCGTTTCTTCTTCTTCTGGTGTTGGTGGGATTGGGAAATTTGTTGGGCAATCATAAAGTATGATGGGGCTGCAGAGTTATCAAATTCATCATCTTGCTCAAAACCTTCCATATTGAATTGATCATCTGGAAGGGGGACATTTGATGGTTCAATGGTTGGTGGTGCTTGGTTAACTGAGCTTTCTGTTTTTTAGTAACATAAAATGAATGAAAAAAAGAATTTAGATTTGGGATTGTATCATGGTTATGCAGGCTTTGTGCAAGGGGAATTAGATCTTACCCGGTTGCATTTCTGAATTTCCAATTTGATAACCAGATGATAATGATCCTGATTTGATGGTTAGGTCTTGATTTCCTTCAAACTGATAAATAGGAAGTCAGATTGTCTCTTGTTGGCAATCTGAAAAATTTCAGAAACCAAGAGATTATATATTATGATTTCCCTTTGTTCCCAAATTTGTCTTCCAAGTGGCCAAATGGTATGTATAAAAGTATACTTCCATAATAAAAGTAAGGGATTAATTGCATCAAAGTAAAGTATTGTGGAAAATCATATCATCATCAAGGTGAAAAGAGGTGGTATTTTCCTCACCCTCCACCAAAGTTTTAGTGATTATGTTTGGTGAAGGCAGTGAAGAATCCCAAAGAATCTCCGGTGGAAAAATAGAATCTGCAACATTTAAATTTTTTATTTTTGAAATTATGTAGAAAAGAAATTACTTTACAATTGAACAATTTGAATCTAGAAAATCTTCTGCCATGACAAAGATCTTTGAACATGATTTGGGTGAGAGAATATTTTAATTTATACATACATGGGACACACCTATTATGATTGAATGGGAATATCAAATCACGTTTATAATTAAATATGGAAAACATTTGAGTGGAAGTTTGTCAAAAAATCAAATCAACCATATTATATATTGTAGATGCATGCTTTCCACACTAATTAATTTGGTTAAACAGCCAATTGAATTAGTGTCATAAGTAGAGATTGAAATTAAAGGCACAGCTCAAATTAGTTCATTTATAGCTGTCTTTATTTTTTGGTGAAGGATTTTAGCATCAAAATACAGAAAATTTGGTTTTGAAAAGCCAAAGGAGCAGGCTGGACAAGGAAAATTGGCATGCTTGGAGGTTCACTTTTTGGAAGTTTGATTTTGAAGAACTTGGAAGTATAAAAAAATATTCTGATTAACTTCATCATATTGATTTGTGCCCAATTTTTTGCACGGAAATTGGGATTAGGACTTTCATCTCCCGATTTTTTAGAAAAAAAAAAAATCTATTTTATCTCATTATATAAGCAGATAAGCGCTTTGGAAGATCATACCTGGATCCATAGTGCATTCTAAAGTGAGTTTGGAAGTGTAATTCATGAGGAAGTGGTTCTAAACCTTTCTTATTTCTGGTTGGTCACAATCCATTCCTTAAAATAAAACTGATGACTGAAGATATTGGATTATTTGCTAATCAAGAAAATATAAAAAAATTTGAAATGTAGGGATCTTTTTCAAGTTTGACTAAAAATAGCCAGCATGAAAAATTGTGACTACTTCAAGCCATTACACAAAAAAGTGGGAAATGCATAACAATTAGAAGATTTGTGTAAAAACACCAAATAAAACATTTTTGATGAACAAGATTAAGCAATCAAAGTGAAAATTTCCAAATGCAAATCAAATCAAGAAATCAATAAAGGATAGATATTCTATTCTTCTATTACTTGATAAGAGATCAATATATAATTCCCAATGCAACTTGCCATTTCCTATTGACCAGAGGGTAAGATTTTCAAACAAATAATAGAAGTATACAAGCATTCAGTTGTAGAATATCAAATTTTAAAGAATTTCCTGCATGATAAATGTGCACAACCTTAAAATCAAGAAAAACTCCAAAATCTATGTTTGGATTTGATGGAATAAAGTATCAGGCATTAAATTTCTGTATTATACAGACAAGTTTTTGTTTATTTCCAGTGTGAATTGTTGAAAAAACCGTCCAATTACAATCACTAGTTGTTTTCAATCCAAGAAAAATCAAATCATCATTGAGTGAGACAAAGAGTATTGGTGTGTAAGGATCATGAAGCTTGTGATGCATTTTAACTTAATCTGCATTGTTTTTTGTTATCTAGAGCTGTTTTATTTGATCTGGATAATGCAGTATACCCATGTGTTATTCATCTTGAAAATAAATAAATAAAAATGAGTTTTTGAGAAGAAAATTAGTTTTTAAATCCATCTCAAAAATTTCATTTTATCCCAGAAATGACACAGCTTGATATCAAATGAATTCTGAAGTGAATCATTTTGGGATGCATAATAATGCAACAGATGGGTTGGTTTCCTAAAAATTTTGAGCCATCTATCCAAAAAGAATTAAAACTAATGAAAAGTGGGGGTGGTAATGAGCTATTTGTTCTGGTATTGTTGGTCTGTGCTTCTTCACACCATGGCGCACTTGGGCTAAGTGCACCATGGTGCTGGAATTGGTTCCAACATTGTTGTTCAACTGCTGTAATGATTGTGGTTAATTACTGGTAACTTGGAATAATCATGGAAGACTGTAACTCTGAATTATTCCATGCAATTTGTTGTGGTAAGGACCAATCACCTCAGGAATGATGGAGAATTCTTTGGGAGGACGGTGCACTTAGGCTAAATTCACACTGCTCCCACAAACTTTTGGTATTTTTTAAAACTCACAAAAATACTTTTTATTGATATTTCTACTTTGTGAAACAAATGTGTTATTTTGTTTTCATCCTAAACCATTTGTGATCCCAAAGAATGAAATCTTAATTCTGGAAACTATTTTTCTGTTGCAGGAGTTTGATGAAGTTCTGGAAATTTCTATTGGATGAATTTCAAGCCCTCAATGTTGAAATGCAACAAAACCTCACCAAAAATTTCTAAAAGAATTGATCAGTTATGGTTGTGTATTCAAGGCACTTCAGAACATGCATATTGTGGGTTGATGGAATAAGCATTTACAAGGCAACAAACAATAAATGTTGAATTATATATTATTTCAGGTTTTTGGTTTGCAAATTTTAAGATGCTAATTCACTGAAGGAAGCAGGTCTATTTAAACCAAATATGTTTTTAGATGGATTGATTGAAAGCACAAAAAAGTTCAGAAGACGGTGTTTTCTAACTCCCAACTGAAAATGAAATTTATTTACAGTTTTTGAAATCATTTCATTCTGATGGAAATCTTGAGGAGCATGGAATTTGAATTCATTTATGAAATAAGAATATATGAGATTCAATTAATTGCATACCATTGTAAGTATCTTGCGTTTTGGTAGTTTTGATGTTTTCTTTGCAGCATTGCTAATTTCAAATGCATTATAGTTAATTCTTTGGTGTAGGTATTGAGGCAGATTTATTTTGGATCAGGAATCATTGAATAGGAAACATTATTAAGACCCATCATTTTTTCAATTAGAACAAACTGTCATAAAATCTTTTGTAACCATAAACATAACTAAGAAAAGAAAAGAAATTGAAATTCATGCTTGCAAAAGCTAACTCATGCATTAATATGGATGACAGCTGGTGATTTGTAACCAAAATTCCTAGCAAGTTTTCCATTTGCGGAAATTGTGACTGCCTCCATGGATTACCCAGGTGGTTAAGCATCAAATAATGCGTTAGGCTTAGGTTCATAGTATTTTGGTGATGGTAGAATCATGACACAACAATTCACTGAAAGAGTGTATGGGGAATAAAGAATAATATTTATAAAGCCTCCTCATTTTTTCTGTTTTTGGAAAGGTTTCATTTGCTTTTGACTATTTCTGATGAAAAGGCATTTGAATCCACAATGAATGAGTGGAAGAAGCCCTTGGTTGGAACCAACCATTCCAAATTTCTAACAGCTGGTAGATATAGTTTTCAAAATTTAATATGTCTCAACAAAAAGTGCAGGAAGACCAGGTGAAGTGTCTTTGAAAAGAATTCAGGAAGGACCATATACAAGATCCCTTGATTGCACAAGTAGATTTTGCAGAGGATTTCATAACTTGAACCATGAATTCCAAACAGAAATGGATTGACTGTTCTTTCAAATTAGGTTTTCAAGTTCACATTGAATGTCTACATATGAGATGAACTGAAGTTTTGGAGGATTTTCCTTGAAAACCATGTTCAAACAACATGGTGTCTCCAAAATCAACATTATTTTAGGCATAGTTTATTGATTGTTAGAAGCCAATCATACACTTGGCAAGGTGAGAAAATCATGAATATTGGGGCTATCTTGATCAATCCAGGAAAGAAGATCTTGCGCTATTTCTAAGAATGCATTCTTTCTGAAGAAAAAAATAATAAATTGGAGGCAAATAAAATCAGTGAATCAGGCTACATGGATTTCAATATGTTTGAAAAAGAATTTGGAAGTTTTCTTATTGGAATCAATCAAAAAATCATTTTTAAACTGAAAATGGATTATCCAACATTTAATGGGGGTCTTGGAAAACTTAGGCCAAGTCATCCACCCCTCCACATCTCCTTTGAAACTTCAGGGAAAAGAGCCAATATAACCAATTCAATATGTCATGGGCAGGTATAATGGGGTTTGAATCTTTTCTGAATTTTTTTTCTGGTAACCATTGGATGGGTATTTGACCCTTTGGCCATCAAATAAAAACAAACAAGAATAAATCCAAGCCACTATGACATTCAAAGGCACCATGATGGAGTTGCCTGCTGTGCTGTGTGTTGCATGCACCTGATAGTTCATTATCCACATCATTGAATGATTGCAACCACCCTTCAATTTTAATTTTTCAAGAAAACTCCAATACTTGAAGAAACTGAAGAACCTCTTTCAGATGTAACCAGGTCACCAATTTTGTTATAATGATCATGAAAAGTGGAAGAATTAATTATGAGGCCTTAAGGAAACTCAGCTCTATTGTGTTTGGTTAAATGGTCAAAAAATGGTGTGATTTTGGTCTCAATTAATATTTTGAAAAATTAATTGCATTTCTTGTGAGTTTTTTTGCAAGAAAAAAAAATTAATTGGGTTTTCAAACATACTTGAATTTGGACTGCATCCAAATTGGGGTATAAATAATGAGAGCTTTATAGAGTCACACAAGATAGTTTAAAGATAAGATGTTGCTGAATAATACTTGGTAAGGGGCCTGTCTTTCTCACCCTGGATTCAAAAAAGGCTACTGTAATAGACAAGGTATTCAACCCTTTTTTTAAAGCTTCAATCAATTACACTGCTGGTTAAAATTCAAGGAAATGTGGATAAATTTTGTGAAAATTGTTTCAATGATGAAAATCAAACACAAACTTTGATGGTGATCCTCCCAAACATTATTCCAAGGACAAATACTCTTGTGTGATGTTAGGAGTGGAAGTGTAGCTTTTTTAGTATTTAGGAACACAAATTGTGGTTCTTTGAAAAGTGGAAATTTTCGGTTATATTGCAATAATAGTAATTTGGGATTATTGTTGGATATTCCAGATTTTGTCTAGGCTTACCTGAATGCATGAGAAAGGAATGATTCTTGTTGCCACCAATTCAAATTAACTTTGTTCATTTCTTTCTAATTGTTTCCCACTTAGGTCTTTCTTGTTGTGGCCATGTCTTTTATGTGATTCCGTGCTTTCTGGAATAGGTTCATAAATGCCAAAAGATGGGAAATGATTTATATCAGATTTCCTAGTCCCACAACCACGGTCAACTGTTCTTCAGCAGCATGGTGCACTTAGCCTAAGTGCACCATGTTGGTGACAATTTACAAGCGTAACTCAGCATTGACTGATGACCCCAGTTCTTATGATGAAACCCTTTGTATACACCACGGCATCAAATGATTTTCAACAATTTGTTATCCAAAATCATCATGGCCAACATACTCTCAACCATTTGGGATCATGAATACATGAATTAATCCCCTCCCAAGGAAATTTATTTATAGATAAATATTCAAATCATTAATAATACAGTGCCATAATCAGTTCTGAATCTGCTAATAAAAATGTTCCTCAAACAGAAACAGCACATATTTTTTTCACATTTCTTTAAATTTTTGTTCTGAATTGAACAAATATCAGCATATGAGTTTTGTGGATGGCAGTCAAATTTCAAGAATCATGAGAATATTTTTGGTGTCAAAATTTTGAGCCATAAAATCCCGCCAGACCTTTTTGAAGTCTCTTTTCCAGCATCATACAAGTTTTCAAAAGGATTTCCTTAATTTCAGTTAAATCCATAACATGAACCAATCTTTCAATGAATTATACTCTTTCTGAAATTCATATCTCACAGTAACAATAATTTTGTCAATGAAACTTTTGAAATGAAGCTGACTGCAAGCCAAAAGTAACATTTGTTGCAATGGCACATTTGAGATTACTACATCAAAATCTTTCATTCAAGTTTTTTCTTTACCCTTGAAAGGCAGTGTGCAGTCATTATTCCTGAAGTAGTGAAATTTTCACAATATCACCCATAACCCTATTTTATACATGGTCAATTTTAGCACAATTACTTCATTTCCATCTATTTCTGGTGTAAACTGACCAAAACATTTGGACTCAGAAATATTCTTTTGTATCTAAGCCCCAATTCTTTTATTTTCTGGTTAATTCTTCAAAAACACTCAACATCTATTGTTTTGCTATTCAAAAATACCAGGTTCACCCTTTTTGGATGGTACACACTCTTTATTTTGCAATCACCATTTTTGATTAAATTTTTTTAGGATCTCTTTTTTTAACCAGATTGTGCTGATGCACAACCAATTTAAATTGCCGCCTCATCACCTGCCAAACAAATTGCCCCCACCATCATGATGCAGGGATTCCTTGTGGCCACAAGGAATCCCTTGATCCCCGGCCGCGCGGCTTCCAAAACATCCTGGCCACCCCCTCGCGCCCCCCGAACCATCCAATTTGAAATTTTGGGGGGCGGCGCGGCCTTTCTATGCTTAAGGCCACTTAAGCAAGCAAGATGAGTGTGGGAGACGTTTCCCGACTTGCATTGCTTGCATGTGGGTGCGCACGGACCTCAATCCTAGCCCAAACGTTGGAGTTGTGCCCGGTTATTGCTCGCACACCTCGGAACCTACCAAAATTGCAGTTTTCTGTAGCAACGCTCCTTGATTCAGTGATCAAACCGTCTCCACCTTCAGGAAAACTTGCAATAAGGGCCAGCCCAATCCCACAGTGAGTTCTCATCACTTTCCTTCCTCTCCACTTTCTTTGCGCCAATGGACTGATTGCACTGATTCTTCTATCTTTCCTGCATCATTCCTAGGCCTCATCCCACCACAAGGATCCCTCCTCCGATTTTGTTTGCCAATAACCTTTACCGTTTTGAACCCCTTCATTGCAAGCTCGTTTTGTGTTGTTCTTTGTTTCTCTTTTCCGGCATCTGTTTCTCTTTATCTGGTAAGCACTCCTCCCACCGCTTCCCCCTTGATCATCATCAACTTTAAACCCTTTAATTCCCATTGGAATCACCTCCCACCTTTCATCCATTCTCTCTTCCCAAACTGCATGAAATCAAGCTGACGCTTATAAACTATTTGCCTATCTTCTCTTTTTTCTTCCATTGGTTCAACATTGCCCATTCTTTACTCGTGATTGATCCTCAATAATGTGGTCCCCCGCTCCTCATGGATATCTTTTCAATCCACATCCTCTTTCTCATCATCCCCCAACCTTATTGCTGCTGATTATGCTTCTTTGTTCCCACTTCTCATCATAACCAAATTCAAGCCATTTTATCAAGTTTTTCCTCTAACAGTCCACTCTGAATCCCCTTGAAATGAATCCAAAATCAACCTCAGATCCTCCACTGTTGCCACAAAACCTCATTAATGAGTGTAAACCCCTCCAAAGTGCTCAAAGTAGCCATACGTATGTATTTTTAAACCATCAAGATCATTTAATCTTACTAATGATTATTTCATGTTTTATTTGTTGATTTTTGGGACTTGGAAATATGTGAATGCTTCTGAAACACGGTTCTTAGGAAAGATGAGCTAGTGTCTCAGAAGCAGGATCAGTGTTCAACACCAGAATTGACTTATAAAACCAAGCCAGCACTCCATTTCATTCAATCAGAACCAGCCAAATCCAGAGCACATAAAAAACATTGGAAAGCTCAACGTGATCACTGCAATTGGGAAAAAACCTCTGAACCAGCCTACTTTGTTGATATTAGGCCAAATATTCAACCTTTCCAAGTAATAGTACCTCTTACAGGGCCACCAACCACCCTTCATGTTTTTTGTAATCATAAATATGACCCATACCTAGTATTGAAGTATCATACCCTCAACCAGCGTCCTTATACCTTACTGGCCACTCAATTCTCAGAAATGATATCTGATTTCTACACCATGGCTCTCAAACAAATCAACCTTAACAAAAACAATCAAAATACCAAATCTGGATCCATTTATGGGCTTGGCTTTCGCCAGGGAACTGATCAAGGATATTCTGCAGGTATTCTGATTTTAATTACAAATTTTTCATCATCAAATAACAATTGAATTAATCAACAAATCATTTCTAAATCAGGAATATATGCTTGAAGAAGAGACTTGACTGATAACAAATTGCAAATGATGATTCCTTGTGGGCTAAGCTTCCAGTTCACAATGAATTGGTCTTCAATCGTATTAAAGGTCTCTCCAACACTGCCCATATGAAGCACAAGAAAGTATCTGAAGAGTTCAAAATACCAAACTGGACATCTCCAGAGTGGGGTGATCAAAGACAATCTTTCCTTCATGCATCCAATGTCATTGTGACTTGTGATGACTTTTCAAATTTTGTTCATACTGATGAGGATGATTTGAATGGTTATACTTATGGTTTGTTCTCATATATTGAAAAATCCACAGAAACCCCCATTCCACCTCCCTCCATTGAAACAGACCATGGTCTCTCCTTCCCAACACTTGGTTTCATGGTTGATTACGCAAAGGTTGAGGATATTGTTGAGATATTATGGAAAACTTGTGTTTTTCCACATCATACTAATTTCCCTCCACCCAGTCTCCAATCAACGGAACATCATACCCATTTTGGATGCTCATTCCAAATAAAAAAAAAACTTTCCCATTGCTCCCTGAAACTCAAAAGTTGTTCTCCTAATGTAATTGTATCTAAAGTAAATGGAAAAAAAGCTAGATATGGGTATTGAATTAATTTTTTCCATGCAATTCAAAGAATAGCTGTTTTGGAAATATATCCTGCAGTTTTCCTCCAAACCCAATGTGAAAATCCACATGAATTGTACAATGTTTGTGATAAGTGCATTTTCAGACACAATCTCATTGTAGTGATGGACAACTTATGCTAAGTTGTCCACCATCCCACAGCAGTAAAGACATCAAATTAATTTGATAAGAGTTGTATCTGGTTTTTGGACCATGGTTGCATTATTATAAGTTTTCCATGGTGCCAGGAAGCCAGGACTCAGGATACACATGACCTGTAAAGACAATGCAAGAAACTGGTGAGCGCATGGACAACTTATGCTAAGTTTTCCACAATACAATGAAGAGACACTCAAATTCAAAATCCTCACAAAGGCACCCACAGCCTTGGTGGACCGGTGGACAACTTAGCATAAGTTGTCCATGCCCCCCAGGTTTGTCACATCACTGTTACTGGTCATGTGTAACCCAAGTCCCCTTGGCCTGGCACCATGGACAACTTATTGTAATGCAAACATGGTCCCGGTACAGGACACACATATTTACATTATGCACTTACTCAGAAACAATGTTGATTCCCCAGCTTATTTCCACAAATAAGAATGTAAATCCAACACACTGTACATACATCTGTCCATCATATTTCACACACCTGTTAGATGATTTCTGTTTTTTCCAATATTTAGGCAGGTAATCCATAGCCAAGGAGTGCTGTCCCATTCTGATCTCAACCAACTAATACCCCATCAGATTACAGAAGAAACATCTTGCCCTTCTCAGCCTGAATGACCTTCTTGAATACACCATGGCCAATTTTCCTGGTAAGAATATTTATTTTCTGAGTTGTGTGTGTTCTGATAATGATGAGGAATCCCTACTTGAATATTGTAGAACAACGCAATATTAATCAACTTAATGCTCTACTGGGTGATGCCCTTGTTGAACAATCACATAAGAAAGTTTTGCAGTCAATGCTTGAGTTCTATAAGCACAAGTATGATGCAAAGGTGGAGCATTTCAGGTTGCAAACAGCCAAAGCTGTTGGCCTACCCAAACCTTCAACTGACTCAGACAAAGAGCCAACAGCCAAGGATCCTTCAAATATCCCATTGAAAATCAAAGAACCTGTCAATCCCACTAAAACAACTCCTAATGCAGACCAATCTGTTACCCAGCTTACACCAGTGCCTGCAAATGACTGGGTGGAGCAACCCAGTGAGTTGAATAAGCCATTTGATTCACAAAAACTTTTGTTGGAATGATTTGAAATATGCATAACTGATACAGTCCCAATATATGTAGTTGAATCTGAAATACCAGCTGAAACTTCTCTAGTGGAAAATCCAATTGAAGCCCCAGAGCATGTTGCTGTTGCTTATCCTACTGTTGAGGCATTGGATACCCTATTGCACCCCCCAGTTGTTGCACCTCAAGGCCCAGCCATGGGTTCTGAAAATTGGGCATCTGCTCGCCTGGCAGCCCAAGCTGCTTTGCAAGCACCTAGAAGATCTGCACACTGGCCCCCCTCAAGCTCAAAAGAATCATGTGACTCCTCTGATCCTGACCCTGAATTTTCAGATTCAGACAATTTTCCACCAGAGGAACCCAAAGTATTTGTTCTTGAACCATCACCCAGAAGTCCCACTCCAGCTCCCACCCTAGTTCTGACATCCCCTGAGCAGGTCAGTTGCCTCTCCTCCACAATTTTCTTGATCCTTTACAGAAAAATGACTCAAAATTTGAATTTCATTTTTGAATCAGAATGAATCAGCCATAATACCCCAAAGAAGGAATGCTTCTAATGCTGGAATCATCACTGAGGATGAAACTCAAAGGAATTCCCCTGCAAGAATTGAGGAGCCATCAGGAAATCCACCATGCCAGGCTGAAGGTGAAGCTAGTACCCAAATTATTACCCAGGCCAAAATTACTCCGCCAATAGATCCACCTGGTTAGTTGAATCAAGATGTTATGAAATGAAAAGCATGGGAATTGACTTTATTCCATTACCCAGAAATCTTTGTTGGCTTAACCAAGGAACACCTCTTAAGGTTGTTGTACTGGGAAGAAATCAAGGAAAATGCAACCCCTTCAAGCTATTCTAAAATGATAACCAGCACAAAGTTTCTAATATCGAACACTCTTAACCTTCTTGGCCGGAGGATCTTGGCAAGCCCCCCTGAAACATCAACAATCCTAAAATAATTAGACCTTTGTTTGAACAGGTGCAAAGATGGTAAATTCTGATTAAAACATACTGCAATCCTCTGCAAATAAACTGATTCTTATGTTCTATCTTCTCAGAAAAGATTTTGCTTGGCAAGGATGATGATGTCTTTGTTGGAAATACCTTCATCAATACCTCCTCTCTCTCTTGCTCAAAGAAGGCAGCTGAAAACCACATGCATCCCCTTTCAGAGATCCTGACGTACACAAGAGAGCCAATACATGGAGCCTATGTGAAATTGAAGCATACATTGAATGAAATCATAGGTGTGGTCTCACACAAAATTTCATGAAATGTGCTCTCATCTATGGAAGGGATTGATGGGACTTCCGATGAAGCTCTACTCAAAGCACAAAGCTACTTTGCCAACCTGCAGGCAGCTGTCATTGATGATCCAACATTCCTTCAAAACAAGAGGTTGGGTTCTAACCACAATTCTGAGGTCACAAGTGGAAGAGGTGGTTTGAATACAGTGCTTGAATACGTTGTCTCTCTAGTGACTGGGCTCATCAACTTAGGACTTGATAAAAGGGAAGATAATTGAAAGCCTTTTATATCTAAGGACTCAGCTGAAAAGAAGAATTGATGGGGGGTCAATTCTCTAGCATGTGTTGCACACATGTTGGTTTTTGGTCCTACTGCAATATGGATATGTCCTGGAAATCAAAGAGTCATGCCCAGATGGAAGGCTGGCATGCTTCTTGAGTTTGGAACCCTTGTCCTTGAATCAAAGTTGAAGAGTGGCTTGCCTGCTGATCCCCTCTGGGGTCAACTAGGTAACACAAGGGTATATATTCTCATGGCCTTGCATGATATGGTTTTTAGTAAAGATAAGAAAATTTATTGGAGATGTGTGATAAATACTTTCACTGAAAGATTTACTTATTCCAATCTAGCTGAAGTTCTTCTGGAGGATATTGTTCTGGTTACTGACTATGAGCTTGGCAGAAAACTTAAAACTGCATGGGCTTTAGAAAAGTCTACATTAAATAATTTGACTGAAATAACCTCTGACGCTGTTTCTTCTAACACTTCTGCTGCATGAGCTTATAGTGTGATTTTATTGCAAATTATGGCTAGATTTTCTACATTTTTTTGGTTCATGAAATGATTTTTTGTGTGGTCTTGTAAACATTCTTTTTTGTCAAAAGGATTTGTGCTGAGATTGATACACGCAAAATTAATATACAACTTCACTTGTCTGGTAACATAGTCAATTTCCAGGTCAAGAGTACTCCATTGCCCACTTAAACCAATGACACATTCAACAATTTTGACAAGTGAATTAAAAGAGTTTTGATTGAAAAATTATGTAAATTTCCTTATACTTCTAATTCTGAAACAATGATAAATTGTCTCCAAAAAACTTTCAAATTATCAAAGTGTGAGAGTTTTTTGAAAACTAAGGAAGCCTGTTTGTATAATTTTTTTTTTCATTTTTAGTAATTACTGCGTCTTCAAAGCCAATACTCCTGTGATTTTCAAACTGAATCAATTCAAAAACTGGAATATTTTTCCCCAACTACTTGCATCAAAAACTTTAAAAACTTGATTGGTTTGGTTTTTTTTTGTACAAAATAGTTATTCTCAGGTAAGGAAAGATCACTTTCAATCAAGCAGCCTCTCACCCCAGAAACAATTTCTGGAAGTCTCAAAAATTATCCATTGGTTTTTTTTTATTTGTTGAAGCATGGAGAACCAAGGATGAAATTAAAATCCATCAAAGTATTGAGGATACAGAATATGAAGTACAATCATCAAAAGCGCAAAAGAAAAACTAATTTAAATTAGTCTTCCACATGAGCAGCCATCCTTTATCTGATTTTTGCAATCAATTTTGGTATGTCAGAATAACATGTGATTCATAAAATTTGATTCATTTGTTAAGACCCGTAACATCCCTCAAAAAAATGGGCCTCTTTTTATCACATTTATATATTTGATAAAAAAAAAGACATCCAAATCTTAATTATCACATGTCCATCAGCTTTTTTTAACATTGATTTGTTGATTTGAAACAGTCTTTGACATAGAATGGATATTCATTCTAAATTATTTGCTATTAAGTATTTGCTTTTAATCAAAATATTTCTTTCCCTTTTCTTTATTCAGAGTATTTCTATATCTTTCATATTCAATTTGTTCTTATTCAATAAGAAATCAACCTTCCTTCACCTATAAATAGAAACACAAAATGGGATCTCTCTGAGTCTAGAAATTAAACTCATCAATCACAAAAAAAATAACCATAATTTGTACGGCTCAAATTCCATTTCTTAATAAATGACCAAATTGACTCAAGAACAAGAACTTTGGCTGCAAAATACACATGAAGATATTTAACGCGAGCTCAAAAATAATTTGGAGCCATTTCCAAACAACTGGACCAAAACAGAGAGATGGTTGCACGATAAGCACACTTCACAAGTCATGGTTCACAGGTTGCAGCAAATATTCAACCAAGGAGCTGAAGAATTGAATATTCCAGTGGAAATAATCCCAAATGTCTACAATTTATGGATGGAGAGGCGTGCATCACTTGGACTGGGTAAGTTACTATATTCTTCAAAACCACAGTATTACATATCTGACATGTGTCCATTCAACTACCAGCCGCCCCTTTGGTTATGGATTGAATTCAAAATTCCATTGATAACTAAATATTTATGATGCATAGATATTAGTCATATTCATGATTATGCATCTAACCATTTTGGCTGCTATGTGATACTCCAATATTTCCCATCATTTTTCAATTATTCAAGATAAGAGTTTGAATATGCCTCATGATTGATCCAGATTGTTATCAAAAAATCCTTATACATGGAATTGGAAAAAGAAGCCTCATTTACCTTGCATCAGTCAAAATATAACCAAGAAAGATATCCTCACTGTCCTGATGTTGGTTGGTGTACCATTTTTCATTGAAAAATTAAGTTATATTTAAATGTATATCACAGGTGATTGTGAAAATATTTTGACCTTTGCTCATGGGAAATTGAATCATATTTCTAAACAGGATTGTTCATGTTTTTCCAACAGAGATCTCACACCCAAAAATATACCATATTTCTATTTTCCGTCACCAATCTATAAAGTCTTGAACTGAGCCAGAAAATATTAGTGCAATCTATCCCCAAATTAACCAGGTTATCCAGAGAAACAAACCAACAATGACTTCAGTTAAAATCAATCGGACTAATACCCCATTGGAAAGTTTGAAATATTAATTAAATCTGAAGTTTTGTGAATGAAATACAAAACTTTCCTATTTTGATTAATTTTCTCCCCAATCTCTCCTCACCCCCAGAGCTGGAACATTAAGGAAAATCACAAGGTTTATCAATAGTAATTGGCAAATTCTTGCTTTTTATCATTCACTAGATTCCACTCAAATAATCCAATTGATGATCAATTCCAACTATAGTGAAATGAACAGTCCTTAATGAAGAATTCAGGGCAAATAAAGGGTAAAATCCACAACCATTTTAATTTCATGTTGCTTTGATTTCTTAATTATTCATAAAAAATGGATATTGGCATAAATTGAAGGCAACCCATGAATTTTGTTAAGAATATTTACATGGACCTGCAAACAATGAGGAGGAAATTCAGCATAGCATGTTTCTTATAAATCTTCATTAGAAAACCTGCAATAATTGTTCAATTCCTTCAGTTAATTTTACCCTTAGTGCTATTTTGTTCATCCACAGCAGAATATGTGCTAAATTAATTATCAGTTGACCAGATGATTTGGATATGATGACCATATGTAATACATTCAGAAATATATTCTTTGTTTCCTGGGTTTTCCAAAGAAATGCAAAATTCATTTCTAGCTGGGCAGATGAATAAATGGTCCAACATTTTCTCCATACCAATCCTCAAACTTCAGTTCTATGAACAATATTAATGTCAATATACTTGTAGAACATTTTAAGATGTTTTTTATACCAATTTCTCTGCTCATCCAAGTCATTTTTTGAAATAACCAGTTTAAATTGGATATTTCAACGGGTATTTATGTATGTAAAATGGGAACCTTGAATTTTGGAACAATGTTCATTTCAGGTTCATAGAAAAGCCATTTCATCATTTCATCACTCAAACTCAGGTTAAGAATTTAAATATGTTTTGGTGATGAATTATTTTACCCTATGAGGGCATTTAAAAATGTGTGATTCATACCATTAATAATAAATTCAAAATATAATATGCTAAAAAAAGATGCACTTTCAAGGGAAATGCAAATGTCACATGTGGCCATTTTCTAGCTTTAAGGATCATTCAAAATATTTTCTGCCTGACACAATTTTTTTTCTTTTAATAAAAGATGGATCCACTGTCTCATATAATGAATTTTTCATTTTGAATAATATTGATAATGAATTCTCATTAGTCATTATGAATATGAACTCTTCATAAAATACCACAAGTGACCAGATTTACTGTTGGATGTGCTCAGATCCAATCATCTGTATTTTATCTTTTTGCTAACAGATCAATCACTCAACAACTCCCCAACTTGAACAAAAACCTTATTTAACATCTTTTCCACCAAAAAATGGATGTGAAGGCTTCTCATAGTTCAAAATCCATCAAAACCAGAAAACTAAATAAAGAAGTAGCTGAACATTTGCCCAAATTTAATGACCCCATCAGTCTATGCCTACAGGACTACATCAAAACTGTTTTGAATATGAAACCTTGTGGCAACATGGTTCCACCACCACCCTCTGAAGATCAAGTACAAGAGTTGAATTTGAAAAAAGTTGGATCCATTTATGAAAACAATCATTTTTTCACCCTGCAAACAACTGACACCAACCTCTATGGTGGAAAGAAAAGCATACCTGGAAAGTTCAAAGAGCAATGTCAGAAATAGTTGGAAAGCTTTGGCGTGAAGGCTCAAACTTTCCAATAGGACTGCCGTAATTTTAAAAAGTGAGACGAATTCTTGTCAGAAGTGATCATAAAGCATTGGTTACATGCTAAGATGGATGGCGCATTTACCAATTATGCACTTGATGTTGTATTTTGCAAAAAGGAAATACTTTTTGGAATTCTTGAACAATGGCTACGTGGGAAAAAGGACCAATACATGAAGCCTTGAACTCGTAACAAGAAGCCCAGATCTAGAGTTAAAAACAGAGTGAGCCTAAAATTCCTCTTAATTTCCTACTGCTGTGAGCTGAGGATTCCTACATTAAATGAAAAAGATATACAGAAACCGCTTAGCAACCGCAAAACACCATTTGGTAAATGATTTGGCCAGAAATCTCCTTCCTAGGGTGGATTGTTTCTTTGATACTGAGGAAGAAAATCAAGGAAAATATCATTCTGTTCAAGTCTACTGGAGAAGCAAAAAATATTCAAAATTTTTACAAAACCTTGATAAAAACACTCTAAACTATATTTCTGAGATGAAGGGTGAAAGTCGTGCTAAAAGAAACGTAGAATATGAAAGAACTTACAATGAAATAGTTTCAAGTTATGAGATGAAACCTTGTGAAGGCCTTCCTTCTAATTGTTACTGTCCTATATTCCTTGAAAGATTAACTTGGACAGAGAAATTGGTTTTGGAAATGAAGCCAGTAGAGGATAGACGGGAGAGGTTAGCTAGCTCACTTGAAACTGAACTTTGGCTTGAGTGAGATTATTTATTAAAATTTATTGCCTTATCACACAAAATTTCTTCAAAATACTAATTTCCTTGACAAGATCTCTCCATTTCTTTCAAAAAAATCAGTAAAATAATAATAAAAAACTTGAAGATACTCTCATTAGTCTTAGATTCTCTATGATATATTTCTAATTTTGAGAGAGAAAGAAGATGTCAGAAATATTGAATTGATTCTGAAATTTTGTTTTTAATTGTTTTGATTCATCATTTTTGTAAAAATTACAATTTTATTGAGATTTTAGTTCTGATTGAATTTCTTTTCAAATGGAATTTTTCAGCTATTTTGGAAACCATATGATATATCAAAAAAAGCTAGAATTTTTTATGAAATTTGAGCAGAGATTGGGATTTTGAAGTGTATGCGAGTGGTCAAATTCTGATTGATATAATTTCTATGAATACTAAAAGAATAATCAACACCTAAGCTGGATTTTCTTCAGAAATAAAATTGGTCTAAAATCACAGTTAAAAAAAAAAACAAGAAACAGAAAACATTTAGAAAATTGAAAAAGGAAAAGAAAAAGTATTCTATTTGCAATTTCGCCAAATTTCTAGGTGTTTTGTGTCAAAGTGGTTGAATCTCACATATTATAGTTGATGGAACAACTCCCTGATTAGCGTACATAAAACTGAATTCCCCATAATTCCAAATCTTCTATATTCCATGCATGCACTAGAATTTCTTGGAATACTCAAGAACCGGTACAAAAAACTTTCCTCAAGTTCCTACTCAAGTTAGAAACCAAATTTTCACAGAGTAAGAACCAAACCAAAAAAATTTCCAGGAGCTACACCTGCTGGCAGGTGCAGCCATTTTTTTCATGGTTATGGTGGCTGGCACCGGAGTCAAGAACAGGAAGGAGAGACCCCTCTTTGCCAGAGGACAAGTAAATTTGAGCATTGAAGCAGACTTTGGCGCCCTTGGAGTTACCCTGGTTGTTGGAGCTTGAATTTTTTTCAACTTTGTGGATATTTGATGAAGGAGTCCTGTTCCAGTTGGGTCTGAGATGGGGGTGTACAAACCAGCACTTGCTTTCAGGGTTCTCCGCCAGAGGATTGTGGTGTCCTTTAGAGCCAGGGTGCTTGGGTTTTTTTTAACTGCTGATTTGTGGAGTGAGACGGAGGAAGGAGTCCCGGAGGATACTTCTGAGTTGGGCAGTTGGGCAATTTCTAGATGTAGGACTTCACAGAGTTTTTTCAGGATTCCAGTGGGATTTTGGAGAAGGTCATCATTGATAATTAGATTTTCTACAATATGATAGAAAGAACTTGGAAGTTTAGCAAGGATATTTTAACTTGGAATTTTGGGGGGTACTTGAAGTTATACAACAGATACTTCATTCATGAGCTTCCTACAGTACCTGATGTATGTTTTCAGATCACCTTTGAAGAGGTACAAAATGAAGTGCAGCCAAATTCAACCTTGATTTTTTGATGACTGAGAGGCGTAGCTTTTGAGGATGGCACTCCAGATGGCATACAGGTCTCCATTGTTGTCTTGGTTGATGATGGCTTCAAAGGCCAATTTGCCAAGGTTTTGGATGATGGTATCCACAGCTTTGAAAAACTTCTGCTTGAGAGGACCATTCAATGGAGAGGGGGAAATTTAAACTGTGAGTTCCAGGAGTCCTATTTAATGGAGGTAGCTCTTGATCCTGAGGCTTCAAGACAGGAAGTTTCAGTGGTTTTGTAGGGGTATGTTGAGCTTGGAAGATTTGAGATCCTCTGAGTCGGAAATTGAGCCTATCTGGTCAGGGGAGCCCCTTGGACTGTAAATCTGAGAGGATTTCAGACTATAAATAACCTGAATTTCAGCAAAAAGACAATGAACAATGTGAAATAAACTGAGCATGAACAAGCTGGGATAAAAACCTAAAAATCACTGGATAGCATGAGACACAACCAGGAACAAAGAGAAAGGAAGATAGACTTGGTAAGGAACCAAGTGTTGTCAATTAGCTTGAGCGGTGGAGGTTATTTTATCCTTGAAGATCAGCGGTTGATTGAATAGCTTGATGAGTGGAGATTATTGGCTCCTTGAGGATGAGTGTTTGGTCAAGTAGCTTGGTGAATGGGTTGGTTGAGCAGCTTGATGAATGGAGGTGATTTTCTCCTTTAGGGTCAGTGGATAATTGATGATTTCTCTTGAGAGAATAAGTTGGGATTGGTGCTTGTTTGGAGAAGCGGGTGAGGGTGAGCGGGCAAGTCTGCGAGTGTGAGAATGCAAGTGCAAAATTTTGAAGGGCAGAGCCGCATGACCAGACAACAAAATTGGGATGAGGCAAATAGAAAGAAGATTATTAAAAAGTTCAAATGGCAGGGAAAAAAATGAGAAAAAGAAGTAGAAGACAGAGCATCAAGGAAATAAATGAGAGTCTGAAAGAAATGGAGGAAGAAGAGAGAAGAGTTGAGAGGCATAATTTGAGAAGAAATTCTTGACTTCCCACACACCACACTTCACCTCACCTCACTACCCCACACCACATCTCAAAGCACCACACCTCACTACACCTCACCTCACCTCACCTCACCTCACCTCACCTCAGCTCACCTCACCACACAAAACCAAACCAAACCAAACCACACCAAACCACTCCACTCCACTCATCACCACTCCACACCCCAAACTACTCATCATCCTTCACCAATACTCAACAAAAACAACTCAACACTCATCATAATTTTAAAAAAACACTTTTTTGTCTTATCTCAAGTATCTGAATACCTTTTTCAACCAATTTATTCTCAATATTTCTCTCAAATATCAAATCCTATCTCCAATTAACATTTTAAGAAGCAAATCTCTTTTTCCAATGGCTCAAGAAAACATCCAACCAATTTTGAGAAATTTTTCACCAGGTTCATTATCAATTATCTCATCTAACAAAACTTGTGATTCAAATACTCTTTCTCCTTCTCCATATAATCAAACTCCTGATTCCACCCCTCTGGCCCTCCCTTCTGAGATATAATATAATCAAAGTTAGAAGTTGTTTGAAGCTACCCAATCATGAGCAAAGTCCCATGGATATGCCACAACAATTTCCAGAAGCATACCTACACCTATCAATGTGAAAAACCTGGAGAATGTGAACCCATAAAATATACCACCAAGTTTTTTTTTTCAAAAAAAGAAAGAACTTTTTTGCTTTGAGGTTGTCCGTAAATTTTTCTAAAAAATTGGCTTTCTGGATGGTGAAGTTTATATTTCCAGAGCACAACCATCCACCTTCCATTGATGCTTCCACTCATCCCATCCACAGGAGAATCCAAGGGAAGAAAAAGGACATGGTTGAAAATATATCCAAAGCTGGAGTTCCCCCATTAAAAAAATATCAACTTCCCTATACAAAAATCTTCATCACCTTTCCATACATATCTCCATACCATTTACAAAAAAACATCACAAATACAAAAAAATGCCCTTCATGGAAAACTCCTTTTGAAGCACTCATTCTAGAAATGCAGAATTCTGCCTTTTTCTAGAAAATTAAGAACATGGATGACCAAATTACTTTATCATTAATTTCTCACTCTGATTCAATCAACATTATCAACCTTTTCCTAACTCTTGTAATTATGGACTGTACATATCACCAGGGCAAAATTGGGGTCTCTGGCTGAACAGTGACATCAAGTCACTATTTTTGGCTACTGTTGTACTCTGTAAGTATCAAAATATTCATCATAAAATCACAATGATTAATTTCATTTTTCACAATTCTGTACACAATATTTCTTGTGGGTTTCACCTTTATTTAAAATGAAATTCAAAAGGATTTCACTGCTGCTGGGAATGAGAATCACATTGATTTCACCATTTGGGAAATTGAAAGTCAAATGTATTTCCCAAATCATGAACTTTGAATTCTGGCATTGTGAACAAGATAATAATACAAGAGAATTTTCCAAAAAAAACAATTTTTTGAAAAAAATCAACTTTTTTATAGCAAAATTGATTGGTGTGTTCCTCAAAGGAATATTTTTGGTTGAATGAATTGAAAAAATTATATCAAGTTTTGAGTTTGTGCCATTCTCACTTGTCACAGAGTCACCATTATAATTTCATAAAGCCCCACCTCCGTTACAAACAGTTAGGGTTTTTTGTCCAGGCCAAGATTGAAGCTTCATAAAGAGTCTATGTAATGAATGTGAAAATTGATGTGTTGGGAAATCAGGGATCCCTGTGTGAAATGAAATTGGTCCTCATTTTCTTCCAACAAAACATAAATAAATAAAAAGAGAATAAAATAAAGCAGGCTATAGCAATGGTTGTAAACCTTGGAATTCAATTCAATAAAATGTAACAATGCTTTTACCAAAGTGTCCCCAGGTTTCACTGCAAGCTCATAAGGAAATCAATTCAAATCAACTCACAGGTCACTTAAATGTTTTATGGATGCAGTTTAGTATACAGAAAAGGCTTTCATTTCACTTTGAAAGAAATTATTTCCAGAAAAAAAAACGGATACCTCTGCCAGAAGTGCAGCATTCAAAATTATATCTCATCAAATTTTTCACATGGACAGTTGACACAAATCCAAGTTGGCACTCACTACCAGTAATGGGAAGAAGGATTTTACTAGGATAAAACAAGACTACAAGGCTGAAACTTACAGCAGAAAAGAAAGGTGGGACTCCAACACAATTGGAGCACCAACTATCATTTCAACAAAATCCTCTAAAAATGTTGAGGCATGTGGTGTTAAATTACCATTTCTAAGATAAATACTCTTTCCCCTCATTCTCCCATCATTGATGGAGTTTCTGTGTTCTGTTTTCTTCATATCAATCAAATTTCTGCATGAAAGGTGCTAATGTGTTTTACCCGCAACAATCATCTATTTTAAATATATTTCTCATTTCAGGGTTTATTGTATTCTTTCTAAATACTCACCCGAGGAGCTGTGTTAGTTGAATTTATTTGCATGCATTCTTTAATACACTCTTTTTAGTTAGTTGGCTTTTCATGCTCAAATCTGAATCTTTCTTTCAGGGATGTCTTTTTGAAAAATATTCTCTTGAATCATCATCTCAAAAAAACCCTGAATTTCTTCTGCCACTACAACCACTCTTGTTTGAATCTATGTTCCAAGGCTACCAATCTATCTTCAAAGGCTACATGCTTGAATTTGCAGTAAAAGACTTAAATAACCATTTGTACAAATTCAAAGTGCATCTCTCAAACAGATTCATGCCCTTTCTTGCTAACTTGAATTTTTTCTTTGAGCCTATTTGAGTAAAAATCACATGCAGGAAAGAATGCACATTGAGAATGGCAGGGCCACAGCCCAAACAAACAAATACTATCAACAACAAAAGCGCACACATTGCATGGTTTCCTTAATGGACTCATTTGTGCATGTGAACCAATGTCTCCAGCATGCAAAGGCCAACTAATATTGACCAGAGAACCTCCCCAACACTCTTTTTTTGACAATATTTTAGACTTAAAAATCCACATTTATTTCATACAAGAAAATTGTTTCTTACAAAAAGAGTGAAGGTACTTTACAGACTAAGAATTGTGTGTATTTCATCCACATGAGAGGGTGGGCAGAGGAGGGACTACGCTGTTATGTGGTTGTAGTTTCACTGTTGCCAGTGAAGTGGTTTGCACTCCCATATAGTAAAGCAGGAATGATAATTTGGGCTTGCAGGACCCAAGTGTGTTCCAGGCAACTTGAGACCACCACCAAGGTTCAATTACACAAGACTGGTATATGTAAACCACTTGAGCCACACCTGACTCAATTTTTCAAAAACAACACACCTTGGCAATTGCTTAATAATTACATGGCTGGTTGCATAGGGCAACCAGCCCCTGGCCCCACTTGTGGTCCAAGCAGGACTCCGCTCTCAAAAGCTCACCAGGGGGGGCGTGTAACCAGTGGACATGCCAAACCCCATCCCCCCTCCTTACAACTGACTCCCTCGGGGGGTGATGAAATCCCCCTCTAGGTGCCCTGGGGGTTGATGTCCCCAGGGAATGGCTTTAAATTTGGGCTTGCAGGTTGTCAAATACCCAACAGACCATGGCTCCTCCCCCTTGGTAACAGGGAGGGGAGATGGCCCCTGTCTGGTGGTAGGGTGATCAAGTCCCCACCACCGCTGGTTGCCTTGTTGCAACCAACCTGGTGCATCTTTTCCCTCCCACCCTCGCAATGATGGAGGGATGGGGGGGGGGAACAAAGCTCCCCCACAACCAGCAGACATGCCGCCCCCCTCCCTCCTCCTTACAACTGATTCCCTGGGGGGTGATGAAATCCCCCTCCAGGGGTGTACAGGGGCCCTGGGGGTCGATGGCCCCAGGGCATTTCTTTGATTTTGGGCTGGGGGGTGGTCAAATCCCCAACAGCCTGTCACTCCTCCCCCTTGGTAACCGGGGGGGGGGGGAGATGGCCCCTATCTGGTGGTAGGGTGATCAAGTCCCCACCACCACTGGTTGCCTTGTCGCAACCAGCCTGGTCCGCCTTGTTCCTCCCACCCTTTCAATGATGGAGGGATGGGGGGATGGGGGGGAACAAAGCTCCCCCTACAGTTTCAACCCCCACGGTTGTGGCTATTGACCGCAGCTTCATACCTTGGTTGGGGCTGCTACCCTGCAGGAACATACCATGGTTGCCGCTGCTACCCTGTGGCTAAAACAACCAGCCGGGGTGGTGGGACTCCATTCAGAGTCTCTCTGCCCCTGGCAACAGCCCCACGTGGGCCATCAGGCCCCACAGCGGGCCAGAAGCAAGGATAATTGGCCTTGTGCGGGCCTCAACATGGGAGACAGTAGGAACAGGACGGCCCAGCCCAAAAATGAGGAATGACTATTTTCTGGGACGGCCCAAAAGGCCGGGTAGGTTGACAATACAGAAGGGGCCTGGAAATGGCCCCTCAGCCCCATTTTGTTGGCATGGCCCATCCATTCCAGGGGGCTTGTGAGGGCCCATGTCCAAAATGACTTATTGCACATTTATTGCAGCCATTTTGCCCAAATCAGTGACATCCACACGGGCCTGCATGATCTGTGTAATTTCAAATGGGCTGTAGAGGCCCATATGTGAATAACATTTGAATTAAATTCATACATGGTACACACATAAGTGCTGATAGGCAGTAAAAAAAACTGTTGCACCAAAATGCTTTTAATTGGATGCATGCCTCCAAACACAAGCATTTTGGTGCAACAGTTTTTTTTTGTGATTCTTTGAAATGAAAAAAAATCTGTTTCACCAAAATTCTTGTGTTTGGATGCATGCCTCCAAACACAAGCATTTTGGTGCAACGGTTTTTGTTTTGCAATTCTTTAAAAATAAAATTCTATTGCACCAAAATGCTTGTGTTTGGATGCATGCCTCCAAACACAGCATTTTGGTCCAACATTTTTTTTTGCAATTCTTTAAAAAAACTCTATTGCAGCAAAATGCTTGTGTTTGGATACATGCCTCCAAACACAAGCATTTTGGTGCAATGTTTTTTTTTTAAATTCTTTAATTGCAAAAAAAAATCTTGCACCAAAATGCTTGTGTTTAGATGCATGCATCCAAACACAAGCATAAAGAATTGCAAAAAAAAACTTTTGCGCCAAAATGCTTCTCTTTGGAGGCATGCATCCAAACACAAGAATTTTGGTGAAACAGATTTTTTTCTTTTTAAAGAATTTCAAAAAAAAAACTTTTGCACCAAAATGATTGTGTTTGGAGGCATGCATCCAAACACAAGAATTTTGGGGCAACAGTTTTTTTTTAAAGAATTGCAACAGTTTTTTTTTCAAGAATTGAAAAAAAATTGTTGCACCAAAATACTTATGTACTGAGGGTCAATTGGCCACAACCACCAGATCAATAATTGAGGCCATTTTTTTTTCTTTTCTTCAATAAAATTGTCAATAATATTTGAAACTTATTCAATTTGAAAAAACAAATGAAAAATTTTTGTACAAAAATAAAGGGAGCTGAGCAATCACCATTTCCAAGAACACAGAAGGGGTATAAGACTGTCGACACCAACTGGAGCAATGAAAAGACATGCCTTTGACTTCAACATTGATCAAGTCCCATTGACCAAACAGATTGATTCCCATAGGGTTAGCTGCCAGAACCTTGGCCAGTAAAACTGAGAAGGTTGCAAGGGAGAGGGAGCAAGGAGGAGGTAGCAAGGGGGAGGGAGGAAGTGAGGGGGAGGGGGATGGAGCAAGTGAGGGGGAGGAAGTGATTGAAGAGAGGTACCAACAGCTTGGCATTGGCTGAGTGGAACTTGGAGGTATGCCAAGATCTGCAACGCAACCAGATGTGGAAATTAAGCCCGCTGGGAACACACCCAAGCCTGCTGGGAAAGTTTCCAAGTGGGAATTGGGAGTGTGCCCAGACAAGCTTGCATTACCATACATCCTAACACAAGCATTTTGGTGCAACACTTTTTTTAAAAAACTTTTTTGACAGATCCCCCAAAAAAATCATGGTACCAAAATGCTTGTGTTTGGATGCATGCTTCCAAACACAAGCCTTTTGTTGCAATTTTTTTTCTTAAAGAGGGATTCAAAAAAAACACCTGTTGCACCAAAATTCTTGTGTTTGGATGCATGCCTCCAAACACAAGTATTTTGGTGCAATGGGTTTTTTTGGGGGGGATTGTTTGATTTGTGTTTTTGCTGACATGCTGAAACTTTTTAACTGGCTGCAGCTAGTAAACTAGTGGTTGAAGGCCTAGCAATCAGTCTGTTACAATTGATGAATCCTACAAAACCTCCAAAGCCCCTCACTCCATCAACACCCAGCTCCTCAGCTGCTAATCCAGGTTTAATGTCAATCTATTTGTTAGCAGCCAAGAAAATCATTGACTTCAGATCAACACCCAGGAGCTCCAGTGGATCAAATTCTGAAATTTGAAGAAGTGTGATTCCACACCAGATGACCCAGACTGTTTCCCTGACCCTGCAAAAAGTGTTCCTGGGATTCATAGTGTGCAATACCATTGTTCAAAAAAGAAGGATTACTTGATACAACATCAATTATGTTTTTCTGTTGTTTTTTGCAAGAATTTAGTGTCATTTTTTCTTTTATCTCTTGATGGAAATAATTGTGATATGAAGTACAATTCATTCAAAAACCCAAATTTGAAACACAGGTGAAAGTCAGGAAACAACCAGGTGAAATAAAAACAACATAACTGTGAAATTTGAAAAACAGCAATGTGAATGTATTGGTGAAACATCACAGTTGGTTTCCTAGATCTCCAAGTTCATTGGAATTCATCTGTGTGCTTATTTTGTTTAAATTTTCATAAAAAATTAAGATTGATTGGAATTCACTTGTCACTATTTTTTAGAATTTTTGATCACTGGTTTTATGGGTGGTGAATTTGAGTAAAAAAATATTTTGATTTGGTATGTTTTATGTATCATTACTTCCAAGGTGAATGCCAAGTGAGTTTCAGTTTCATTAATGTGTAAGATCAAGTGAATTCTAGTTTCTGCATTTAGGAATGACCAGTGACATCCATTTTCCACAATGGTGAATAGAATGTGAATTTTATTTTTTTCAATGTAAACTTTGGTGAAGTCAAGATACTTCATTGGTGAATAGAAGTTTCTTGTAAAGGGAGTCAATGGGTCGGAAAATGGGACTGGATTGTGACATGGAGTCACTGGCTGGCGAGAGACCCCAATTTGGCCGTGGTGTATAAAACAAAAAAGTTTTGAATCCCCCTTCTTCATATTCTTGGGTTAAAAAATTGTTGCAGAAGTTTCTCAGTTGCCTTCTTTTTTTTATCTCATGAGAAAAAACAGAACTCTTGATGGCCCCTGACTCAACTTCAGTAAATTTTGGAAGATAAACAACCTAGTTTGATTTTTACAGAAAAGGAATAAGCACATATCATTTCAAACAAAACATTTTTCCCTTCCTCTCATCATCTTCTCTGTGTCTTGAAACATTTTTGGAATTTTCAAACTCATTGAAGGAAGCTATTTAAATCTGAAGATGAATGGAATCTGCTTCAGAAACAATGCCATCAGTTGGTCCATTCCAAATCTGAATCAAGTTAACAAGAAAGCTTTACCAAAAATTTTGTTTTCTGGAATACTCCCACTTCTGACTACCTTCTTGAGAACTGGATTACTCATGAAATAAAATTTTTCTACTATTTTTCCAACAAAAACTATTACTTTTAAAATAAAAATACCTCAAGAATAGAAGTCATCAACTCCTAAATTAAAGGTTTCATCAATTCTTCTATTGGATCTTTCTACAATTTGGTTCACAAAATCTACATTTCCATCACCATCCAAAAGAATGAGAGAGCCATTGAAGACTCTCAGAAAAAAATTCAAGCATCTAATTGGTTTACCTCCCTGTATGGATTATCTATCTGGAAAAATAAGCCACTTTGCCCTCAAAACCATTCATTCATTTCTTGAAGTTCCTCAATCTTCCGCCAATTTCAACAAATTTTATTGCTCCTCTTACATGGTTATACCATGTATTCACAAATAAAATTAGCTATCAGAAAGGGTGAAATCTTCCAAATAGAAGATTTTCATCCTCAATGGCATTTCAACGCTCCCTCATCAGTGTGTTTCTTTACTTTTCTTTTTCTTTTTTTATTCAAACTGAAATGAATAATTTCCTGATTTATTTTCATTTTTCTATCTGCAGTTAACTCTGGAACCTCATAAAACTGAAGAATCTGGAAAGAGTAAATTTACAACCAGAGAAAGTAATGAAAACCTTTATTTCACTGAACTTTTTGAAGAATTCAGCAAGTCTCTACCTGGAGAAAAGCTATATTATCTGGCTAAAAGAAAGAAGCTTTATTGTGGAAAATACAAACTTAATCTGATTCAAGAGCACAATTCCGCTCAAATATCTAAAGTAAGAGGAAGACCAAAATGAACAGCCAAGAATTTCAAGAAGATATCTTAGTCCTCAAGTAAAAGAGATCCATCTGGATTTGAAGATTTAGCAGAACCCAAGACAAGGGGAATTCCAAAGAAGAAATTCATAGCAAATTACAAGGTTGGCCACCATTCTTTGGGAAAAAAATATATCAACATCATGATGAATGTTTTCTTCCTATGTGTTCAGGTTTCAAGAAAGTGGAAGGCCATAAAAGGGAATTGGAAGGGGGAAAAAATGGGGGAATTAGAGGAAGATTTAATTTTATATCTATGATGATTTCTTCTGCAATGGAATTTTTTTATTAATTATTCCATTTAACTTTTTGAATGTAGTGTTAATTTCTGACTGAAGAGAAATTTTCAGAAGATGAAGAGGTTCCAGATTTGTAGGAAGGGAAAGATTCAGGAGATGAAGAGCTGCCAGATTTGGATTTTATTAAGATGGTAGGCTTTGATTTTCTTTGGTTTTTTTCTTTTATTTTTTTGGTTATTATTTTTCATTAATTTTTTCATTCAAAAATTTATCAAAGGTCTGGAACCATTGTAAATAAGCAGGTTGCTTCTCCTGAATACAATCCTGGGACAATAATCAAGAGACTAAAGGTATTCAATGAAGATGATGATTCTCCTTACCATCCTCCTGGAAGGAAGGTATGAGAAGCCTCAACAATTGGGGAGAAAGTGAGTACATTGGATATTTTCTCATTTTTTAATTTTGTCTGGTTTTTTTGGGGGGTTTTCTTTAGGTTCCCTGTACATTATTTTCTTCATCTTCTGGAATCTTTTACCAAGTATAAATGTAAGAAGTAAGTTTGATCTTTAGACAATATTTTTTGTTATGAAACATTCCAATGTTTGGTTTTAGTTCCCATAAAAAGATTTTATTTCCCCAAAAACATCCATCTACATAAAGTGCATGTTCAAGATGCTAAAGGGGATAGGAGCTGTGGCTTTAGAGCAGCAGCCATGTTTTGGGGGAGGAACTCAGAAGACTGGATTGAAGTAAGGAAAGAAATGGTGACAGAGGGTTCAAACCCAATCTTCAAGAACCCAAGATTACTGTGTGATATCTGGGGTGAAAATTCCAAAGAACAAAGAAGGAAACTGAAACAAATTTCTAGCTCAGCTCCCATAAATATGTGGATGAAATTTCCATGCCATGGTTTCCTTCTGGAGGCAACATATAATTTTCCAGTTGTTCTTTTTGATTCTTTAATGCCTTGCACTTATCTTCATCTGGATTCCCCTTCCACTTCAAATTACACATTTTCTCCTATCTTCTTCATTCTCTTAGAATATTTCAATCATATATTTTCATTTAAGTTCAATTCTGATCATTGGCAAGCTCCCAGGTTTGATAAAATTTGGAAAAGCTTTGTTACCAAGGATTCAAAATCTTGAAAAAAAATATTTAGAAAAATTGAGAGCTTGGTAATGAGGTTTTTTTTCTCTCCAATAAAATCAAGTAGAAACATAAAAACAATCATAGTTGAATAATTTTTAATATTTGTATGCATATTTGTTCTCTATTTTTTGTTTTTTGAATGAAGTTTGGAAGGTGTATGCATAAGTCCAAAATATCTAGATTAAGAAGCCATTTTTTTTAAAAAAAAAGTTTCTGAAATCCTAGATACCCTCAAAAAAATATTTTAAGAGGCAAACAAAAAGATCCAAAAATCCAATGAGAAAATTCAATTTTTTGATTTTTTTGGTTTTTTGAAGGAAATTCTTAAGGTAAAAAATGACATCCAAAAATTTTGGGAAAAAATATTACAAAGCTCTTTAAAATTTATTTTGAATTTCTCAAAGCTTGAAACATTAAAAAAACCATCAAAGAGGCAAGCAAAAAGATCCAAAAGTCAAATGAAAAAATTAAATTGTTTGAATTTTTTACTTTTTCAAATGAAGTTTTAAAGGTAATATGACACACCCAAAAATCTGAAAAAAATATTTCAATTCTCTTTGACTGTTTATTTGAATTTTTTGATAGATTGAATCACAAAAAGAAATCAAAAAGAAAATAACAGGATGCAAATTTCCAATGAGAAATTGGATTTTTTTTGAATGTTTTGGTTTTTGGGAGGAATTTTTTAAGGTAAAAGGATACCTCCAAAAATTCTGAAAAGAATATTGATAACCTCTTTGAATTTGGTTCTAAATATTTTTTAGTGTCAGCTTGATACTATTGCAGAGCAAGCTGCAAAAGTGACAAAAACAACATAAAAATAATAATATTAAAATTAACTTAGGAAGGAGTAAAAAAACCCAGGAATATTATTGCAGAAATGGATCCTCCACCCAAAATGAGGTAGGGTCACTCACTGACCCCACCGTTGAAATCCAACTCCTTATATTTTTAAATAATGAACAAAGGAAAGACCAAAATACCACGGCACCACTATTGCACTTTTTGGCCATTTAAGTATTTCACATGTATTGTCACATATAGGTTTCACACCTAAAATTCAGTCAGAATTGAGGTGTTGTGTATATTTTAGGAGTTACAGAGGGAAATGTGTTCTGTCACAATTCCTGCGCGCAGCCGCAGCAGCCAATACACCCAGGCGCAGCTGAGCTACAGCACTGCCACCCTGTCAACTTACCCTGACAAGCCGTGTACGCAGCCCCAGGCCTGTGACAAGTACATACCCGGGGGACTACGAGTTGACAAAGTGACAGGCGGCCTGTGAAACCTAGGTACCACGTAAACATGCTAAAAACTACACGGGAACATTCTAAATATTTAATAAACGTTCCCATGGATATTAGATAGTCTTAAAAAACAGAAAAGAATATAAAAGTACCTCAATAACTTTTATACCTATTTTTTTATTAATATAATTAAAAATACCAAAAATGTCGAAAATAAGATAACCACTATTTGTAAAAATATATAAAAATACTATAACATCCAATTATGAGAACTTTAAGGCATCAATATTTTTTTGACATACTAAGGAAACTCAGGATGTAAGAATATTACATGAATTCTCATAACCTATATTTTTAAGTAATTATTTTTAGTAAATCAACTGAATTTCAAAAATAAGTAGTAAAATCAACATCAAAATTTTACTCCTATCAGTTAATACATAATGAGAACCCACCTGATATCAGATTACCCATAGGAATTTCTATCAAAATAATTATCAAAATACTGGGAACATTTACTAAGTATAATTAATTAATAATAGATAATATAGACAGATTAGTGTTATTCACACGTCCAAAACATCAATTAAAAGGTATAATAATTCCCGTACTCTGTGGAATTAGATACTACCTGTTCTATAGCACATAGAACAGGTGGCAGCTACCACTGGTTACCCTGCTAGCTTTAGTTTCCGCCCCTTTGAGCCCCTGTATCCCGCAGAAGGACAATATTGGGACTCAAAGAACTATAAATAAGGAGCTCTTTTGAGGATATTGATACCCAGAGCCCTAGTTATATTTACATCCAGACACTGTTCCAAGGTAATCAAATATTTATAAGAGATAAGTAAGTGATTTATGGCTTTAGTCTGATTAATAATATCTGTCCCCAACCCTTTTTATCAATTTAAACTGCTGAACAACCTTTTAACCCCATTAAACAGGTTTAACCCATCAGTGCACGTCCTAAACAGGTACCCAAAGGATTAAATAATATACCAGTGAGTTTTTTTATCCTTTTTCTGTTGTTGAAGCTTGGTTACAAAGCCCTGACACTGAACTGTGTATTTTATATACATATTATCTTTGGGCAATATATCCTACAAGAAAATAAATTAAAGGTTCCAAAGTAACCAGGTCTATGTGTTTTCAAACTGAATTCCCTGAAGAGAGGTGTTAAAGATCCCCAATAGAAACGTGGCCCCTCTGTTAATTTATTTAATAATCAATTTATTAATATTGATTTATAATATTAAACCATATCCAAACCAATCAACCTTGCAATAAGCTTTATCCAAATATTTTACGGATTTTTGCTGAATTTATTGAATAATATATTTATTATTTCTTCTATCACTGCTGGTAGCTCAAGGATAGCAGGAATCGTTTCATCCAGTAGGCTGACAGTTAGCTGAAATAAAAAAAAGAAAAAAACAATTAAAATAGCTAAAATAAGCATCAAAGACCCATGCAAAAATAGGTTTTTGTGGAATTTTTTAATTTTTTGATTCCATTTTTGGAGGGATTCCAGTGCCTCCAAAATTAGAAAGCTTTTTTGGGGGGGTTTATGAACCCCAGTCCTGGTACTGCTGCATCAGAACTTGAAAAAAAATAAGTTTTTGAAAGTTCCATGAAACAAAGTATTTGTCCGTGTAGCAGCAGAGGCGCGCATGGCAGGCAGACGTAATATCTTGTGAAATGAAGGATTGGTGTTGTGGGAAAATCAATAAAATATTTTAAATAATTATTAAAGAAAAAATCATAAGAAAAAGCTTTTCTGCTTGTTAAATTTATTTTATTGCAGTATCTTAGAGCTAATCAAAAGTTTTAGTTTCCATTTCCATTTTATATTTAAACATTATTCTAAGTATTTTCATAAATTTTTTGAAAATTTAGGTTTTTTTATTTTCAGTGAAACATCATTTTTTTGGAATTCAAACTCCTAAATTCCAACATGAAAAAATCCAATTTCCCACATCTTTGGTGTGCAAGAGTCCAAACACCAATAAACAACCTTCATGCACCATAGTTTGGCATGTTGGACTGTGCCCCAAAAGTTTATTTACCCATGAAACTTTGCATCCCAAAACTTTTGGCCTGTGAAATTGTGAATACCAAATCATTGATGTGTATTTCTGCACACCAAAAGCATGGGCATTTGAACATTTGCACCCAAAAATGGTGGGCCATAATTAATTTGGTAGTGCTAAAATAGCTATGAACTAATTCTAAGTCAGGCACTATTTCAGATCCAGCTGAAAAAAGTACCAAAAACATAAAATTAACAAAACTTATTCTAAAAGTAAAAAAGTCCAAAATAGAATAAATTATTTTTATCTCACACCCAATTTTAGGTAGGGTCACTTGCAAACCATGAACCTTGAAGAATCCCCATGAACCACTTTCCAGATAGTGCCAACAATACCAAAGTAACTGTTAAAGATGTTATAGATTGATCTTCCTCCTTCCTCATCATTGAATTCTCCTCAAAATGTCTCATCTAACAGTGTTGTACAGAGTTATGGAGGGGTGTAAAAGATTTTCAAGACTGTTCTAGATTGATCTTCCTCCATCATCATCTTTTAATTCTTCTTAATTTTATGTTTAATTTTTTTTCTACTTTCATGTTTCCTTATTTTATTTATTTTATTTTCTTTTACTTTATCTTCTTTCTTTATTTTTTCAGGTCATAGTTATATGCAGGTCTTGTGACCCTTTTGCGCGCAATTATCTCACCTTGGGATCTACCACACGCAACTCTACCTCATCTTGAATATTCAACTTGTACCACTCACAAGAGTATTTGTACTGGGTGTTCCAACTTTTCTTTCTTTTGGAAAACCTTCTGAAGCTCATTGCGGTCACTTCTCATCAGTCTTGTTTCTCCATCTTGGTATCAATATTTTGTAGATCTCAAGGTGCTTCCAGGGAATTATTGATTATTGGATCAGGCGTAATCCTGTCCAATACAACCAATGTCTTCTTTTGAGCATTTCAGACATCTCAAAACTTCTCTCTTGATTTGAATATCATCATCTATTTTGTTCTTGACTTTGCAGTGTCTCTCCATTCAAGCATGGAGGGGGAAGGGTTCCTATTTTCATCTTGTTGCTCTGTCTCAATATTTTTGCTTGAGAGTCTGGGTATGAACACTGTTGTTTCTTATGTGATCTTGAAAGTTGCAATCCTTCAAACTCCTCTTCAGAGTCTGGTTTTATTTTTTTAGTCCTGAAATAAAAACTTTGCTCAATGAAAACACAATTAACATTCAAAATTGGTGGATAAATCTATCTACATGCAATCACCAACCAGATATCCAGCATGACCAAGTAATTCACAGAAACCATTCTGAATAAAGCCATAGAAGCCATTCCACTTATCACTCAAGACAACTTCTCTATATGGAGAAATTGATTCATAAATATGATGGATCTTTGGGAGGACCTCTACACCAAGCTCAGAAATAAAAGATCCAATGGGAACAGGATTCAAATTGGATTAAACCAAGTCAACAATGTTTGAATTCAAATTGTCCTCATTTCAATACTTGATGTTGATTTCCAGGATAATATTATCAAACCCAAGAAAAAAAAAGATTCTCATCAGATATTGGTAAATATAAATGGTTATTTTGCCTCAATCCATGCATCAAATTTGGCCATAATTTTCACATAATTTCTTTTCCCTCTGTTCTCCCACTCAAATGTAATTGGGTTTATTACTGACACTAGAACCACCATATCTTGACTGCAAAAATTATCAATAAATCTGCCTTCTGGATTATATTGCCTATCTCATCCTATAAAAGCTTCCTTTTTCCATGGATAATTTTGTCCAAAAAATCACCCATTCAGACAAAAAAATCATTCCTGATCATGTTTTTGATAATCTCCATATTTCTCACAACAACAAGTTTCTAGCCAAAACCACAACCCAGGATAAGAAGGAAGAAAGCTCTGTCTCTTTCCTCAACTCCAAAGGCAAACCTTGCAATGACAAGTGGCACAATCCAAAGGCAAGTCATCCCAAAGGTTGATTTTTGAAGCTCTATCCCCAGCTCAGGCCCTCATTCCCTCCAAAGAGGAATAAACTGGTTTCAACAAGCCAATCAGGAAAATCATCTCAGGCAGCTCTTTTCACACAAGCTTCTTATTTTCAAGAAACAGCTTTGTAGTGGAATATGGGTCATCAAGACACATAGTGTCTGACCCAACACTCTTTGTTCATATATACCAATCACTGAATGGGCTCATTTTGACAGGCAATCACTGAATGGGCTCATTTTGACAGGCTTGGGAACAAATTTGCTTCCTTACAAAGGTGAAGGGACAATTATTCTGGCAGACAACAAGGTTTCAAAAATTTCCATCTGGGATGTTCTTTTCTCACCTCTCTCCACCGCAAACTTATTTTTTATGAGATAAATGCTTTTTGATGGATTTGTTGTGCATTTTAGTTGTGAGGATTCTTTTATAAAGAAGGGAACTTGGATCTTGTCTGTTAGCTATTATTGAAATATTCCAGTTCTCAGATTCCCAACTTAAAAAAATCAGCCAGTTTGTCATATCACGCAAGATGAAAATCTTCACAAATCTGTTGGGCATCTGAGCTACAGCCAAATTTGACAGAAGTTAGGAATTAAGATAAGCAAAATTTCTGTTTGTGAGGCCTGCGCAATTGGAAAAATCTCAGGCTCACCCTCCAATAATAAACATCCTTGAGCTGAAAGACCTTTCCAGGAACTACACTTCAATCTTTTTGGGCCAATCACTCCTGTAAACTTCAGGGGGCATTCATATTTCTTGACAGTTGTGGATAGATGTACCAGATTCTTCACAGTGATACCAATCAAGAACAAAGGCCACACAGCAGTCACCCCTCAACTCCTGGTCAACGTGGAAGCAAAGAGATTCAATTAAACGCCCATGATTATTCATTCAGATTGAGGGACAGAATAATGGAAATCCTCAATGTCTAAGTACTTTTTAGAAAATCACGTCAAAACAACCTTTGCTGATGCTCACATCCTTCAGCAGAATGGACTGGCGGAGCGCTTCAATCAGCCCATCTTAGATTCCCTCAGGACTGTGCTTGTTGACTCTCAATTTCAGAAGCGTTTTTCGAGTGTTATCATCAAATTGTGTGCCTTAGATATAAATCAGATTCCTTCCCATATCTCAAAATTATCCCACTATGAACAGTTCATAGTAAAAAAAATCAATGTTGATTTCTTTCATCCAATAGATAATCCAGTGTTGTACCTCTTTGGAGATAGGAAACCCTTTTCAAAGCTTGAACCAAGAGGTCACATTGGAAGACTTATTGGGTACAACAATGATCTTCTATCTTATAAATTACTAACCTCAAACAAAAAAATTGTAAATACAAAGCACATCACTGTGCTTAATTTCAACAGGAACTACAAGAAAATCAATAACAACATTGAAATAGGAAGTCCATTTGATGACTCATCTGTGAGAATTAGATAGCTCTTTATTGCAGTCAAGTGTTGAAGGAATAGACAAGGGATAAAGAAAATCTTTGACAGAAAAATCTTATATGTCATACAGTAGATTATCAGTGAGATAAGTAGAATTAAGAGGAGAAGACAAGAGACATTCAAGGGGACAGATGAGCACGCAGGATGAAGAAGAGGGATGAGTGGCCATTACCTTATACGCCCTCAACTTCTGATCTTGCCGCTTGGTATGCAGAGAGATGCAATGTGCTTCTCCTTGAGTTGAGGGTTGGAGCTTTGTTGAGGCCATATCTTTGGGCAGTTATAGCTTTGCAGGGGGAGAGAGAGGTTAGGACAGTTGGCTTTGTGGAAGTGGATGCTTGGAGGCCGTTGATGGATTGGGGGCCCTTTTTATGGCTTTTTGGTGTGGGCGGACAGGGTGGAGCAGTTGTTTTGTTGAGGGATGAGTTGTAGATGGTGCAAGGGGGAGAAGCGTTAGATTGTGAAGGTTACCAAGGAATGGAGAGTGGTAGTTTGGGATACCAAGGGGTTGTTGTCAACTGGACAGAGAGATGAGTGAGGGGTTCTGAGTAGGTTCCACGAGAGGCGTCCGGTTAGATTCTAACACTCCTCCTTAAGCAGGCGGTTTATAGGTGGAGTTGTTTTTTGGAAATGTTCACCTTGATTGGCCCGAGATGTTTTGTGAGGATTTTGGCAATCATTTCTTTGGATGGGACATGTGAGACAGATAGTAAGGATTTAGAGACAAGATCCCAAAGGTATTGATAACAGATCTCAATGTGTTTGGAGTTTGGGTTGAGCTGGGCTTCATGGCTTAGGAATTTAGCGCCTTGGTTGTTGTTGAGTATGACAAGTTTTGACAGTTGTATGACTAGGGTTGTGATGAGAGAGGATAGCCATTGTATTTGTTTGGTGCATAGGTTCATGGCAACAAATTCAGCTTCAGTGGTGGACTGTGCAACAATGGGTTGCTTTTTTGTTGTCCAGCTGATGGGGTTCCTGTATAGAGTTATGACATACCCTGTGGTGGACTTCTTTGTGATCAGGGATGTCCCATAGTCTGCATCAGCCCACCCGCATAGCTCGTTGTTAGGATTGTCTGTTTTGGAATATAGGATTCCAAGGTAGTTGGTGCCTTTCAGGTACTGGAGAAGGTGTTTGGCCAGCTTCCAGTGGGTTTTGGTTGGGTTGCTGGTTTGCTGGGCTAGAGGGTTGGTGGCGAAGGCTATGTCAGGTTGCCAGTTGCTGGAAAGATGAGTGAGGATGCCTAATACCTGCTGCATGACGGCAGGATTGAAGGGAGGTGAGTCCTCGGCTAATAGCTGGTGGAAGTTCATCGGGGCGGGGGCCTTGACTGCATTTGAATTGCTCATGCTGAAATCTTCAGGGCATTTGTTGCAGAGGTCCTCCTGATGCGGTAGGAGTGACCCATCCCCCTTCCAGTCAAGGGTGTTGTCCAGGTGTTGTCTTGGCTGCTCCTGGGTCTTGATCGTGTACTTCTGGCCAAGATTCTCAAGGAACGCAAGGAGTTGTCCATGGCCGTGATCTACAAGGAGACCATTGTTGACGTGAATGTGGAGGAAGATACTCTTATTGTTATTGAGGAACAGGGACTCATCCCCGACGGAGGGCAGTAGACCAAGGTCCTTAGTGGATTCCACGAGGTGAGCCCGCCAGCAGTGTGGGGCCTGCTTTGTCCCGTACAGTGACTTCTTCAGGAGCCAGACCCAATCGTCCTTACCTTGGATCTCAAAACCGGCTACCTGGGCAACATAAACCGTGGAGTCAATGTCGCCATATAGAAAGGCGGTTTCAACATCAAATTGGAAGACTGGCAGACCGTGTTGGACAGAAATCACCAGTAGGCATTTGAACAACTTGTTCCGCCCAACCAAGGAGTACGTTTCCCGGTAGTGCTTGGGAAACTCCTGATGGTTGCCAAAACAGACCCAGCGGGACTTCCTGCGGGTAACTTTGCCAAACTTGTTCCTTTTACGGACCAGTTGCCACATGCCTGCAATGAACTTGTTGTCCTTGGGTGGTGGTACAAGGGTGCCGGTGTTTTGCTTAAGGATAGACAAATTTTCCTTTGTCATTGACTCAATCCAAAGTGGTCTTTTGGCTGGGTCAGAGAATGCCTCATCCACTGAGACCGGCTTGGATAGATGTAGCTCATCATTGTTATCAAAAAGGTGGTCAGTGCTGGCCGGATTGGGTTGGGTACAAAGGTGTTGGTCCCCTAGCAGGATGTTAGCCATGGAGATCGCGCCAGAGATATCTTTTGGGGCAGTCTTGTAGTGTGGTACGTAGGCATAGTATTTTTGTGGGACTGAGGTTGGAGGGGGAGGGGGAGCAGAAGAGGGGGAACCTGGAGGAACTGAAGAGGGGGGAGGGGGGGGGGGAGCTGTCACTGCCCACGGGGTGGGGAGCGGCGGATATAAGGATGCAGGGGTGTTCAGAGATTTGGCCTGCAATGCTGGGATATTGCCAACGCGAGAAGGAGAGGAGGGGGGGACAGAGACGGTGACCTTAGCTGGGAGAGGAGGGGGGAGTCTTCTTTACTGAGAGGGGATTGTTATATCAGAAGGAGACAGGGGCGGATGTGAAGTCGCGGCTGATAATGATGGATTGAGTGGAGGTGTCCAGAAAGTGGGCTGCTTCAGACAGCGGCTTTTATCCAAGGAAGAGGACGGGTTTGGAGGGGGGTAGGATCTTTGAGACCGGTTTGTGGAGCACATAGCATTTCACCCCAAAGGGCAGCAGCGTCATGAGGTCCCAGGTCGGTTTGATAGATGCTAATGACTGTTCAAGCCGTCTTGACGGGGAGTCCCATTTCAGAGCCTTTGACGGGAGCATGTTGACCAGCATTGAGGCATATTGTGCTGCCTTGTCCCAGTACGCTATCGGCACTGCGGAGTGTCCAAGTATGCACCGGATTTTGACCAGGATTGTGTGGTTGAATCTTTCCGCAATGCCATTGGTCTGGGGAGAGTTGGCAGGCCCTTGCTCAATGGATATCTCTCTGAAGGAGAGAAAGCCCAGAAGGCTTGAGGAAGAGACTTCACCGCCGCAATCCGAGTGAATAGTGGTAGGGTAGTAGCCCAGGTGGTTCTGGACCTTGTTGATGAAGCTGGTGATTTTCCGTTCGGACTTGGATTTGTGTTTGATGAAGTACACACGGTTGAAATGGGAGAATTCATCAACAATCACTAAAAGATATTTTTGTTGCGGATTCACTTGCAACACTTCAAGTTGGAGCTTTGCAAATGGCATTGAGGCAGAGGGGATTGGGTTCAGGTGGGACAACCGTTTTAGCTTGCATTGCTTGCAGAGGTTGCAGTTGGATGAGGAGTGGAGGGGATTAGAGGTTGTGATTTTGTGGATTTTGAGAAATTTTTGGAGGTACTCGTCGGAAGGGTTTCCCAAAGTTACGTGCCAATGCTCAACAGGTTTTTTGTCGGATATGGAGTGAGCCTTCATGGAGAATGATTTGTGGTTGGAGACATAAAGGTTCCCAACCCTTGGGAACCAATATAACGTCTTGCCCGCTTGTTTGACCACAATGCATCAATGGGTGTGGATGATGATTAGACCATGGTCTTCAAGTTGAGTGGCCAAGACAAAATTTTGAGGGCCGGAGGTGGCGTAGTAGAAGGGGTATATCTCCACTCCCCCTAGATTGAGCTGTCCAACATGGGTGATTCCAATTTTTCCACCATATGTGTTCATGGTTTTTTTGTATGGTTTGGTATTTTTAAGGAGGGACAGGTTTGATACTGTTGATTTAGTAGCTCCTGAGTCAAATACCAGTTTGTTCTGGGCATTGCACTCTGTGAGGTTGTACAGTCCTTCATCCTGGATAAGGAATCTTGACTGATCTGGGTTGGAATCAGCCTTGGAACATTGGTTGGCTTCTTCTCCCCTGGTTGTGTAGTCAGAATCCTCCTCCAGGGAGTTCAGGGAACCTACTTTAGCGGCTTTAAGCAGTTCCATAATGTGGTCTATCTTGGAGGTCACGTCAGATTTTTCAAGAGAGGTGTTTTTCCGGGTGGGGAGCGGCTGGTCTAGGTTTACCCATGAGTGGCAGCTTCTTTACCTGTTGGTTTATTCTTGGCCATACTAAGTTCCTTCTTTTGGTCTGATTTTGATTATGATGAGGTATCTTCCCTTGTGAGGAGCAGTACGTGACTTCGGAGTGGTTTGAAACTTGGCAACCATCTTTAAGCATGATCCTGTTGCATACTTCATTTAGGGAGAATGGTTGGGTGTCATACAGTGACTGTACCAGGCCAGATATGGAACTATCTTGTCTGAGGCTTTTCAGGTATAGTGCGGAGGCCATACCCGTTGATACTTCCATGATTTGATCTTGGGGGGATTCAGCTCCAATGGTCTCACTCAGGGTTACGTAGGCGTCCTTGAAGTTTGAGGTATGTTCCCTGTGGGAGGTTTGGGGTTCATAGGTGAGGTTGACAAGGTGGGAGAGAAGGTTGCAGGTGACAATGACTGAGTTTTCCCCCCAGGCCTTGGCTAGAGCGCTGATTGCAGCTTGGAAGTTGTTTTGAGACTCTTTTACCCACGGGATCAGCTCTCTGTCAACGGATTGGTAGAGGATTTTGATAGCTAATGCGTTCTTCTTTTGATACATCTTTGTGTGCTGGTTGTGTTTGATCCATTTGGGGTCTAGGATTGCTTCATGGCCCTTGCCCACAAGCACTTTTTCATGTCGATTTCTCCAATCCAGCCAGTTGTGTTGGGTAAGTTTGACAATTTTGACCTTGGTGGAGTAATTGTTGTTGGAGCTTCTGTCCGAGTCCAGCATGTTGATGGCTTTTCCAGATTTCGGATGAGGAGTCTTGGATTCTCTCAGACATGATTTCTAGAACCTGGATGATGGATTTTCTTTATCAAAGCTTTTCTTCTATCTTTTTTCCTGACCAAGAGTGGACTCTTGCTACCATGTGAGAATTAGATAGCTCTTTATTGCAGTAAAGTGTTGAAGGAATAGACAACGGATAAAGAAAAGATTTGATAGAAAAATCTTATACGTCCTACAGTAGATTATCAGTGAGACAAGTAGAATTAAGACAAGAAGACAAGAGACATGCAAGTTGACAGATGAGCACGCAGGATGAAACAGAGGGAAGAGTGGCCATTACCTTATATGCCCTTGACTTCTGGTCTTGCCGCTTGGTATGCAGGGAGATGCAATGTGTTGGAGTCAAATCTGCTCTTATGCAGACTGCCACCAAAGGATTCTAAGTCTTGGTACTGAAAGCCTGGACAGCATTGTCAAACAACACATCAGGTCTTTACAGCTAAACCCAAGCAAACCCTTGTTGAGTAGACAGACACAATGGCCCATCTGGCAATGGCATACTTAGCTAAATGGTTAAAGCATCATTCATGAATGTTGAGGTCATGAGCTCAAATCCCATAGTGCACAACTAAATTTTGTATTCTAACACAATGTGCTCCTCCTTGAGTTGAGGGTTGGAGCTTTTTTGAGGCCATATTGTTGGGAAGTTATAGCCTTGCAGGTGGAGAGAGAGTTTAAGACAGTTAGGTTTGTGGAAGTGGATGCTTGGAGGCTGTTCATGGATTGGGGGCCCTTTTTATGGCTTTTTGGTGTGGGCGGACAGGGTGGAGCAGTTGTTTTGTTGAGGGATGAGTTGTAGATGGTGCAAGGGGGAGAAGCCTTAGATTTTGAAGGTTGCCAAGGAAGGGAGAGTGGTAGTTTGGGATACCAAGGGGTTGTTGTTGACTGGACAGAGAGATGAGTGAGGGGTTCTGAGTAGGTTCCACAAGAGGCACCTGGTTAGATTCTAACATCATCCTGCAATAAAATGTTAGAATTTGAGTTTTCATATATTTGACTTTCACTGGAGTTTAGAGTATAATTGATTGGATTGATGTGATCTTATTATTGTTATCTTAAAGTACTCAAAACAACAGGTAAAATATAGCTAGGCTGTGTTATAACCAAGATAAATTATATCTGTTATTTAATAGAGGATCTTGTGTTGTAGTATTGTGATTGTCAGACTGTCTAATCATAGCATTTCACTTACCATGTCACTTAAACTGCTTATGCTAATTTTACCTTATTCATATTGTACTCAACCACTTGTTGGCCAATCATGTATTTAGTCTATATAAATCATGGTGCTCTCAAGTGGAATTTATCATCTGTTCTGTCTTACTTTGAACCGGAGTGCCCCTCTCTTGACTCCCTAGATCCGCTCCTCTTGACATTACAAAGACTTCATACCATCTTTTTCAACCATCTCACCAGGGCATCTAACTTAAACTTTTACACGGTTAAAAGCCTTTGCTCAACCTGAGCCAACTATGCTTCATTCAAACTGTCTGCCTTCAACAGTCTCATCCTGAAAGCCAATCTTTGACTCTTTTGGCGAGGGGGGGAGATTAGGATGAGCCTTGTCATTGACTATCAAGCTCATCCTATCCACCCACTTTGACAACAAACACTAGGACACCATCAAGTTGGAGGACAAGGAGGAAGGAGTCAACCAATACCAATACATCCATCCAATTAATTGGTCATCAATGAACATTGAATGGAATTGCTGAAGGAAGAACATCCTCACCAAGATCACCAAATCCATCGTTGGGGCTTAGTGCTGGTTTGTTGTGTGGATGTGGATGGGTGTATGAGATACTGATACTTAAATATTATTTACAAAGGATGTTATGCACCAACCAAGGGCAAGATCTCCTCCACCATTCCAGTCAATTCAATTTGACTAAGCACAAACCTCTCAACACATCCATCCTCAAAATATGTACACATTCGAAGTGATACTTAGGCATGTCCAATCCACAAATTCAGAATTGATCTCAGGGAGTCAATCCAACTTCTCTCCCCACTAATCACTCCTGGGCTGGCATGGCGACGGTTGTGAACTGGGATGCAACGGAGGGAACAGGAAGGGGTGACATGATGGTCTGGGGGAGTGAGGACGGGGATTTCTTCAGAGATTGGGCAGAATCATAATGAAAGACAAGACGAGTGGGTGTGAAGTCCCGGCTTACCACAAATTTGCATCTATCTGGATCCAAGAAGCAACCGGCATCTGAGTAAGGTTTGTACCGCAAGAACAGAAGGGGTTTGGATTGCACCTCCAACTTGGATGGTGGAGAGCAATGCACGTGCACCTTGAGACCAAATGGGATCAGCGTTAGCACATTGCAAACAGGTACTACAGTTGCATTCACATCAAGCAGCATGCTGACCGGTGACTTCCACTGTAACTCCGCAGAGGGAAGAAGGTTGATTAACATCGACAAATACCTTGCGGCCTTGTCCCAGTAGTTGATGGGAACTTCTGACTGAGCAAGGATACAACTCATCTTGGTGAGAATGGATTGATTAAACCGTTTGGCAAGCCCGTTGGTTTGAGGAGAGTCGGCCGGACCTTGCTCGAGAACAATCCTGTGACGGGTGAGGAACTCGCAAAGTTTGGTCAATCCAAATTTTCCACCGCGGTTGCAGTGCAGGAAGGCTGGAGTCACATCTAACTGTTTTTTGATTTCGTGAATGTAACTCATTATTCTGTCTTTGGAGTCAGATTTGTTCTTGAGGACGTAGATTCTGTTGTAGCGTGAATAGTCATCAATTATCACCAGGATATATGATGCCAATTGCTTGCAGGGGGGAGTGATCTGAAGAACATCCTTATGAAGTTGCTGGAAGGGCTTTGGCAAAATGGGCAACGGATTCAAATGAGACTTGCGCTGAATCTTGCACTGGGAACATACGTTTCAGCGCTCTGAAGATGGGAATGGCTTTGGTATAGGGATCCAGTGAGAATGAAGGAACTTCCTGAGGTAGACGTCCAATGGATGTCCAAGCATTATGTGCCAGTCCACAGGAGAGCCGTTCATCTTGGTTGAGTTGATCTCATGAGGATTAGAGTGGTAGGAAACGTACAGGTTGCCTATCCTAGGGAATTGATAGATGATCCGGTCCGCAAGCTTTACCAGAACAATGAAATGCTTGTGTACCACTCAAAGTCCGTGATCCTCCAGCTGGGTTGATGAGATGAGATTCCGGGGACCATTGGGTGCATAGAACGTGGGGATGATTGTCGTGCCGCCAATGTTGAGCTTGCGGACGTGGGTAACTTCAAAGCGACCTCCATAAGTGTTCAGCTGCTTATTGATGGGGGTTGGATTGTGCAGCAGCAAGAAATTGCACACTGTCGACCTGGATGCTCCAGAATTGTATACCAGCTCACACCTGGAGTCATTTGGTACAGACACATTATAGAGAGCGTCTTTGCAGCTAAGGAATCCACAGTCTTCCGGATTGGTTGATTGATTGGCAGCCATCAGCATCTCATCATTGACCAGGTGATCCGGTGAAGACCCTTTGGGACAATCCTTGGCCATGTTTAGCGAGTTTTGAGACCAAATTTGCTTGAGTTCGCGGTCAAGTCGCTCTATCTTGGAGGCGAGTGACTTGGGCTGTGGACGCAGTTGAGGATTATTCCTTGTTGGGGCTACAGACCTGGGGCGAAAAGGAGCTGGTTGAGACGGCTTTTCTGGTGCCCTCGGTGGCATCTTGCGCTTGCTGCGCTGTGAGCGTGAGTCATGGGTGGAGGCGTAGTAGTTAGCATCAATAGAGTTTGATTTCCGTCTGGAGTCTTCCAGTAGAACCCTGGTGGATACTGCCTCCAGAGTGAAGGGACATATGTTGTAGAGTGTGGAGGTGATAATTGATATGAGATTGTCTTGTCTTAAGCTCTTGATGAGAAAGACTGCAGTGAGAGCAGGAGAGACATTCATGATCTGATCTTTGGGTGGTTGACTTTCAATCATATCAGTGAGAGTGATGTATGCATCCTTGAAGGTTGAGGTATGCTCCCTTAGACTTCTCCCCGGCTCGTAGGTTAGATTGACAAGACAAATCAGGGTGTCTCCTATGAATATTAGTGAATTTTCTCCGCACTCATTCGCAAGAAGACGGTAGGCTTTGCTGAAACTGGACTTTCTGGACTTGACACAAGACAGTAGGTCTCGCTCTATCAAATTTCTCATAAGGCTGAGGGCCAGAGCATTCTTGCGTTGGTAAACTTGGGTATCTGAGTTTGCTTTGATCCATTCCTTTTCTAGTATTTCCTCGTGTCCTTTGCCAACCAATATGTCCTCAAAGGCGCTCTTCCAGTCGTGCCAATTGTGCCAATTTAGTTTTATAATCTTTGATTTTGTAGAGTAGTCATCCTTTTCGGAGCCATCAGAGTGAGGGATGAGTATGGGGTGTCCTTTGCAATGGGCCATCTGATGCAGTACCTGTTAGTCTTGACTTCTGTATCTATTCAAGAGTAGTTTGAATTAAGATTTGACTCTTGCTACCATGATAACTTTCACTTCTGAGCCTCTTTATTTCAATTCAAACTACAACTCTTGTAACAGTATAACTCTTGAGAGGACAAGTAATCAAGCCAAATCATGAAACATGTTAGAATGAAATTGAGAGACACTTGAGAAACAAAGGAATGACAAATGATAAAATAAGGAGATATTGCGCAACATGTTACCTTTGGTCAAGAGCACAACTAGTGAGCTTGGCAAGTTGACTCTGGAGAAGGGTTTCCTGTGGACTTGCTCCTCCTGAATCTTGCTACTTTTTTGAAGCTTGGATTGTGTGCGGTACTGCTCTTCAGGCGGACGAGTTGATGGCGACCAGGATGAGGATAGACTTCAGAGGAACTCTGGGATTGTAGCGCGCGGGACTTGAAGCAACGCTGGCGGGGGAAAAACATTCCAGGGGGAATAAACACCGGGGGAAACAGTGGAGGCTGCGGGATCTTTATTCAACAATGCAGCCGCAGAAACAATCAATGCAACCTCAAGGCAAAAGTTGAGATTGTTCTTGACAGCAGTTTTAAAGGTTCAGGACGTTGTCTCTCAAATTGGTCTATTGCAATTACTCTGTATCAAGCCGGTCAAAATTGAGCTGCCCACTTAAAACTCTAAATCCAAACCAATCACTCACTCACTCAATCAATCAATCAATCAATCAATCAATCAATCAATCATTCAATCAATCAATCAATCAATCAATCAATCAATCAATCAATCAATCAATCAATCAATCAATCAATCAATCAATCAATCAATCAATCAATCAATCAATCAATCAATCAATCAATCAATCAATCAATCAATCAATCAATCAATCAATCAATCAATCAATCAATCAATCAATCAATCAATCAATCAATCAATCAATCAATCAATCAATCAATCAATCAATCAATCAATCAATCAATCAATCAATCAATCAATCAATCAATCAATCAATCAATCAATCAATCAATCAATCAATCAATCAATCAATCAATCAATCAATCAATCAATCAATCAATCAATCAATCAATCAATCAATCAATCAATCAATCAATCAATCAATCAATCAATCAATCAATCAATCAATCAATCAATCAATCAATCAATCAATCAATCAATCAATCAATCAATCAATCAATCAATCAATCAATCAATCAATCAATCAATCAATCAATCAATCAATCAATCAATCAATCAATCAATCAATCAATCAATCAATCAATCAATCAATCAATCAATCAATCAATCAATCAATCAATCAATCAATCAATCAATCAATCAATCAATCAATCAATCAATCAATCAATGAATCAATCATACTTAAAGATAGCAGTTAAATTCAAATATGCCACAGGAAGTTTACTAGTCAATCAGCTCATCTTGTTATCATTCACTAACCTTTATGAAGAATAATTCCAACAGTTAGTGGAACATAAAGTTAATTGAAGAAAAAGAGTTAGATTCATTTCAGACAGTAACTTCCTCCAGTGCAAGTCAAGTGGGTGTGTTAGAATATGAGTTTTCATATATTTGACTTTCACTGGAGTTTGTAGTATAATTGATTGGACTGATTTACTCTTATTATTGTTATCTTAAATTAATCAAAACAACAGGTAAAATATAACTAGGCTGTTTTATAACAAAGATAAATTATATCTGTTATTTAATAGAAGATCTTGTGTTGTATTATTGTGATTGTCAGACTGTCTAATCATAGCATTTCACTTACCATGTCACTTAAACTGCTTATGCTAATTTTTCCTTATTAATTTTGTACTCAACCACTTGTTGGCCAATCATGTATTTAGTCTATATAAACCATGGTGCTCTCAAGTGGAATTTATCATCTGTTCTGTCTTACTTTGAACCGGAGTGCCCCTCTCTTGACTCCCTAGATCCGTTCCTCTTGACGTTACAAAGACTTCATACCATCTTCTTCAACCATCTCACCGGGGTATCTAACTTAAACTTTTACATAAAATTATCTCCGCCATTGAATATTGGTTTTTGGATACTGCTGTGAGATCTCCAAAAGAAGCCAACCCTCTACAAGCTCAAGTCTCCTGATCATGTCAAATTGCCCTCTGTACAGTTGGAAGATAGTGCACATGAAACCAATCCTGGTGAAGACAACTCACAAGGAGTAATCTCAAGATAAAACTTGCAGGAACAAGGACTGACCATAAGGCCAATCCAATATTCTCATGTTTTTGTGCCTAAGCAAATGTCAGACTGGTCAGTAGAGAGAAAAAGAAAATTGGACAACATTGAAGCTCAAGACATATGGGAACACTGTGAGTCTGAGCCAGACCACTTTCTGAAAACCATGTGGGTGGAAAAATTCAAACCAGCCACCATTCTATCACCTAGAAAAAAAAGTCCTGTCTTTGTATCATGGGAAATCATCAGATTTTTGGAGTTGATTGCGGAGAAAAATATGTGCCAACTGGAAAATTTACAACTCTCCTTCTACTTCCGTTGAGTGCAATAGATCTTCATCTCCCCTTACAAAAGTTTGATGTAAAGACTGTGTTTCTGTTCACAAAGCTTGAAGAACACATATATGTTCTAAAAAAAAGAGAAAGCTCCCACTCTTCAAAATTTCTGAAACTAAATAAATTACCTTATGTTCTTTGCCAAGCTTTGGAAAATTGGTAAAAGATGTTGACCGGATGGCTTGAGGATATAGGGTTTCCTCAATCCACTGCGGACCCATGTCTCTATTTACATAAAAATCGGAAATCTTCTCTCTTCTTCCACATAGATGAATTGATTATGGCCAGAGAAACTCACTGGTTTAAACATCTCTTCCTAGACAAATTTCCAAGATCCAGCGCTCATAGTCCTGACACAATACTAGGAATTGAATTCCAACCAGAGAAGAATGTTATCCCACTCAATCAGAGAAAAATGATTCCCAACACCCTGTCTGAACTCAACCTATCTTCTGCAACACCTATACAAACACCACTTTCTCCAGGCATGCAACTGCTTTGGGCCTCTCATAAAGACCAAGATTAGTTTCTCAAACTTGCAATCAACTAAAGGAAGTGTATGGGGATATTGAACTATCTTTCTTGCAAGAACAGACCCAATCTCACCGCATCAGCATCCATTCCGTCTTGATTCAATCAAAATCCTGGGCTGACTCACTGGAAGCAAGTGCTTAATGTGTGGAAATACCTAACTGGAATATCAAGTTTGTCCCTCATCCTGAATCCCACCTCAACCAAGAATAACTCCTTGACCATATACACAGACTCCACATGGGCCAACCATCCTCACAGGAGAACGTCTCAAACTGGCTACATCATGTTCTGGAAAAACTCTCCAATCTCCTGGAAAATTTGTAAAAAGTCCAACATCATGTTATCTTCCACCAAGGCTGAACTCAAAGCTCTTGCGGACAGGGCACAGGAGTTGCTCTGGATCAACTCCATAACTCAGGAAATGTGGAACCGTGAGGAGCTTAAAAAATTGAATTCTTGGTTGACAACAAAGGATTGATGGATAAAATTCAACACTTTGGGTCCCACTTGAAGAAGAAATATATTGACATGAAGGTTAAATGGCGTTGTGATGAGTACTGCACCAACGCAATCAGCGTCACACTGATAGGGACAGATTGTATGATTGCCAACTCTCTTACCAAAGCCTCAAGCAAACAAGCTCTTGACTTGCTGGTCTCAAAATATCTCCACTAAAAGTGTTTTACAGAGTTATGGAGGGGTGTAAAAGATGTTCTAGACTGTTCTAGATTGATCTTCATCTTTAATTATCTTTTGATTCTTCTCAATTTTATGTTTAATTTTGTTTCTACTTCCATTTTTCCTTATTTTACTTATTTTATTTCATTATAATTTATTTTACTTTATCTTCTTCCTTTATTTCTTCACATAATATTTGTGTGCGGGTCTTGTGACCCTTTTGTGCCTGGTTCTCTTACCTTGGGACCTAGCGCACGCAACTATACCTCATCTTGAATATTCAACTTGTACCACTCACAAGAGTATTTGTACTGGGTTTTCCAACTTCTCTTTCTTTTGGAAAACCTTCTGAAACTTGTTGCGGTAACTTCTGACCAGTCTAGTCTCTCCATCTTGGTATCAATATTTTGTAAATCTTGAAGGACTTCCAGGGAAGGATTGATTATCAGATCAGGCGTAATCCTGTGCAACAAAACCAATGGCTTCTTTTGAGAAGTTAAAACATCTCCAACGTTCTCTCTTGATTTGAAGATCATCATTTTTTTTTCTGGATGTTGCAGTGTCTTTTCATTCAAGCTTTGAGGGGGAAGGGTCCTTATTTTCATTTTTTTCAGCTTGCTACTATTGCAGAGCAAGCTGCAAAAGTAACATAAATAACATAAAAAAAATAAAACAATTGACCTAAGAAGGAGTAGGAAAACCATGAATATTATTGCAAAAATGGATTTTCCACCCAAAATTAGGAAGGGTCACTCACTGACCCCAACCTTGAAATCCAACTCCTTATATTTTTAAATAATTAAGGAAAGAAAGACCAAAATACCACAACACCACTATTGAACTTTTTAGCCAATTATATATTTCACATGTATTGTCACGTATAGGTTTCACACCTAAAATTCAGTCAGAATTGAGGTGTTGTGTATATTTTTGGAGTTACAGATGGAAATGTGTTCTGTCAGAATTCCCGCACGCAGCTGCGCGGGGCTGAGCTAGACACTGTCAATCTGTCAAAGCCGTGTACGCAGCCCTGGGACTCTGACAAGTACGCAGCCGCCGGAATACAAGTTTGCAAAGTGACAGGCGGCGTGAGAAACCTAGGTACCGCATAAACATGCTACAACCTACACAGGAACATTCTACATATGTATTAAATGTTCCCGTTGATTGTAGATAGTCTAAAAATACATGAAACTATATGGAAATACCTAAATAACCTTTATACATATTTTTCATTAAATATAATTCAAAGTGCCAAAAATATTGAAACTAAGATAACAGCTACTTCTAAAAATATATTAAAACACTTTAATATAATATTATGAGAATTTCTAGAAATCAATATTTTCGTGACATACTAAGAAAACTCATGATGTAAAAATATTACATGAATACCCATGACTTATATTTTTAAGTAATTATTTTAGTAAATCAACTGAGTTTTGAAAATAAGGAGTAAAATAAATATCATGACTTTACTCCAATTATTGAATACATAATCAAAACTCACCTGACATCAGAATATCCACAAGAATGTCTATTTAAATAATTATTAACTTACTGGGAACATTTACTAAGGATAATTAATTAAATAATAAATAAAAAGGACAGATTAGTGTTATTCACATGTCCAAAGATCAATTACAAAGTAGAATAATTCCCATACCCTGTGGAATTAGATGCTACCTGTGCTACAGCACCAAGAACACGTGACAGGCTACAACTGGTTACCCTTCTAGTCTCAGTGTCCATCCCTTTAAGCCCCTGTAACCCTCAGAAGGACAATATCCGGACTCAAAAAGCTATAAATAAAGAGCTCTTTTGAGGATATTGATACCCAGCAACCCAGTTATATTTAAATCCAGACACCGTGCCAAGGTAATCAAATACTTATAAGAGATAATTAAGTGATTTAAGACTTTATTCTGATTCATAATATCTTTCCCCAACCCTTTTTATCAATTTAAACTGCTGAACAACCTTATAACCCTGGTATACAGGTTTAACCCATCAGTGCACGTCCCAAACAGGCACCCAAAGAATTTAATAATATAACAGTAAGTCTTATTATCCTTTCTCTGTTGTGGCAGCTTGGTTACAAAGCCCTGCCACTCCACCGTGTATTTTATATACATATTATCTTTGGGCAAAATATCCTTTAAACTAAAGGTTCCAAAGTAACCAGGCCTACGTGTTTTATACTGAATTACCTGAAGAGAGGTGTTAATGATCCCCAATATTATTGTGGCCCCTCTATAAAAATATTTCATAATCAATTTATTCCTATTGATTTATAACAATAAACCATAACCAAACCAATTAACCTTTCAATAAGCTTAATCCAGATATTTTACAGATTTTTTCTGCATTTATTGAATAATATATTTATTTTTTATTCTATCACTTCTGGTAGCTAAAGGATAGCAAGGATCTTGGCATCCAGGAGGCTGACAATTTTGTTGTGTGGTCTCAGTCATTTTACAGTAGAGTCTGGGTATGAACCCTCTTGTTTCTTATGTGAACTTCACAGCTGCAATCCTGAAAACTCTTCTTCAGAATCTGGATTTAATTTTTTAGTCCTGAAATAAAACCTTTGGTCAATTCCAGAATTAACACCATTTTAATTTTTTGCCATCTTAATATTTCTCATGAAAAATTAAATACATGTTAAATGACAAAAATTAAGTGAAAAATGGATTCTTATCTATATCTTAGGATTTATTGACTAAAAAAGGTTTTTTCAAAATTGCTATACACAGCTGTGTGAATCACTGCAGCCCTGGTGAATTCAAACAGCTTCAGGATCTTATATTCCCATTCACAGCCACATTCAGACAGGTCCATGGCCATCACACAGGCTGAGAGCTGCCCAAACAGATGTCAGAGATTCAATTGTTTTGAAAGGCCCTGAAAATAGTGTTTCAGCATACATGTGAAAGGCATGAATATGTAAAATGCATGTAGTTTATCAGGAATTTCATTCAAGGAGATAGATAAGCTAAAAATTTAATGAAATACATGTGAAAACATCCCAAAATATTATTTTCCATTTTTTTACAGAATACATACAAAAAAGCCATGAACGTCTTGCACAGGCTCCTCAAGCCAAAATGAATGACTACCATCCAAATTAAATAATAAATAAATTTAAAAAATAATAGAATGTATCAGAGTTAGAAAATCTGCCATTATAAGCCTAAAAATAATTTTTACCAAACTAGCCATTGTCAATGGTAGTTTTTTGAAGTACATATACCCCTTAAATGGTGTATTTTGAAATGGCGGGTTTCACAAAAATGGTTTGTTTCAAAAACTAAATACACCATTTATGAATCTCCATCAGTAAGCATTCCAAACACCTTTCTGCTCCTCCATGCCATCCAATCTTATCAAGGAAATGAAATAATACCATCATGCTTCTCATGAACTTCACTGGATGGGTGTTGGAAATGCTTCTGGCATGGGATATGCAGATGGCAAATGAAGTGCTACTCACATAACTCAGGATGATGATGAATGTATTTTAATGACAGGAATGAGAAGAGAAAGATTTTTGATGATTAATATAAGAGGAGAGGACAAGAGTAAGCCTCTTGATAAGATGGTTTGGCTGAATTGTATGAGAGTAAACCCAGATGGGAAGGTGAGATGATTTTAGCAGGCTGGTTGAATTTCTTGTGTAAATATGACACCTACTGTATGGGGACTAACCAATAATAATTACTATACTAATTTATTTTGGAGAATTAGTGCAGGAATGGAGGATGTTGGAATTCTGGTCTTATATTTTTTATTGCCTAATACTTGAGTGGAACAATTCATCAAGATTTATATTACTCTTTTATGTTATAAGTTTCTCTGTCTATTGTGATATCTACAATAACCTTTTTAATATTATTTCAACAACCATCTTTATCAGAAACTACAGTGACAATCACCCCAAGTATGTAAGCCTAGTAAAGCCTTTATTTTTTTCCAGAATTATCAACTCTAATTCCTACTTTATCTTCATCTACAGTGGCTTCCTATGGTGTGATATCTTGTGTTTCACACTTATGCTAATGAAACCTATTTCTTACATTTATCTTGTCAACCACTTGTCAGCCATTCTGTAGTTATTCTATATACAGTGATTCATGATAAATTCACTTTAAACCATCTGTTATTACTTGACTTGAACCTGAGTGCCCCTCATCTGACTCCTATATCCAATCCTCTTAGTGTTATATGATCTCATCCTCATGCTCTCAAGACTTTCAACCATAGCATGCAACCAAACTCCCACAGAGTAGAGGCAAGTGTATGTGGGAATTGAGGAGGACAACTTTTGGGGTGAATGACTGATGCTGGTGGAAGGTTTTCCCATGGTTTAAAAGGTTTGATCAGGTGGGTGGGAGGCCATAGTTGAGTATTATTTAATGGTCCTGCCCAGGAAGTTCTTAAATTACCTATCTGGAAGTCCTTGGAACGTGATCTGGTTTCCAGACAGTGGGGGTTCATGAATATACACATGTACCAATTGGGAGAAATAGAGACAAGGTATGCACAAAACCATAGAGAGAGAGGGAGCCTGGAAGATTAAATACCACCTGCAGGATATGCAGGGATTTTCAAAGGAGGTAGAGCTAGTGGATTCTGATTTATAGTTGGTAGAAAGGAGTTGTGGGGCTGTTTTTTAAAGTGCCCACACCCACCCAGTCCAAACCAACCCAACATACTTGCGCCACTTTAATTTTTGAGGGAATACAACAATCTTCCTCTTGACCATCTCAATCAAATCATTAACATCCCTTCTTTCCACCTCTTACTTTCCCTTTTTCATTAAATCAACACTATGACCATAGTAAGTCCTTTTGTTTCCTACCATTTTCTTTCAATATATTTCTTATTTTGTTGCCTTCTCTTTTGATTTCCCACCTATAAATTCAAAATACAGATGAAAAATTGAACATTACCAGACATTATGAAGGAATGGATTGTTGGCATGTATGAAACAGGGTCATTTCACTATTTGATTTGAAGATACTGCGGAAAACTGTTTACAATTTTCTCCAGAGGTACAGGAAAAGAGGCTCTGTTCAAATGGCAAAAGAACCTGGAAGACCTCAAAAATTAAACAATCAAGATATTCAGGAGCTTTGGTGCATCATCAGGCATTAGCGCAAGATGAAGACTACAGAATTTTGCAATCTGATGTTGAAAGGGGTTTCAACAAGGAAAATCTGAAAAAAATCCCATGAGATGGGGTTTTTTAAAGGGTGGCTGCCAAGAAGCCTTTTATTGATGAAGATCAAAGAAAAAGACAACTGAACTTTGCATGTGATCATTACCATTGGAAAATCAAAGATTGGGAGAAGTGTTCTGGACCAATGAGTCCAGCTTTGAAATTGGCAAGCAATCCCAGCAAGTAACAGTCTGTAGAACAACTCAAGAAAAATTTGAATCCAACTTCATGGCCAACAAATCCAAGAGTGGGAGTTCCTTTATCATTTTTTAGGTTTCTTTCATCAGAAAGAGAAACTCCCCTCTTTTCATAATGCAGCTGATGAAACACATGGAAAAGGACTTTATCAAAATTGTTTACAAGGGTGCTCTTGGCCCATGGATCAGAAATTTTGATTGATCCTATTTTTTTTTAATGGAAGATGGGGCAAAGGCCACAGAGCAAATATTAGCAAGGACTGGAAACACTCCAAAAAAATCAAAAAAATTGTTTGGCCAGCCCAGTTGCCAGACCTCAACCCAATGAACAATTTATGGAAAATGTTAAAAAGCAATTTCCAACAGCTCTACCAACCAAAGTCAATCCCAGAGATGGAAAAGGGACTCCAAAGTGCCTGGGATGAATTTCATTTTCAAAATCCCAAGAAATTGATTTCATTGATGTCTTATTGCATGCAGGCAGTCATCAAGACCAATGGGGGCTCTACCCAATGGTGGAATCAATCTATCTCTCATTCTTTTCTTTTTCTCATTCCTTACCATCCTATCTCTCTTTTTTGAAACTTCAATTTTTTAATTGTAAATTATTTTTTGATATTTTTTATCCATTTTCAATCTTGGTTTAATTTTTAACCCTTTTTCCATTTTTAATTTTTGGTTTTTTAATTTTTTTTTTTGAATTTTGAAACTCATTTTACAGTAAAATAAGGATGCTTAATTACTGAAATACAAATAAAGTAACCTTTTTTCCTGTATATCAACTTGATAAAAAATAAAATGAAAAAAAAATGGGTCAAACAAAAATAAGGGCTTCAGTTCCATTATTTTTGTCTACCCACTGTACAGGTTGGATGTATTAATGTTCCAGAGGGGCTGAGTTGACTGGGGTTTAGTCTCAATTTCTGGTTATGAAAATGGTAAACTCAAACGAAATTCAGTATTTCAACAAAAAACAACAATTCCAAGCTAAATAATCCCTACACTAAAACCAAAAAACCAAAAACATCAAAAAATTTAACCTCACCTTAAGACTTCCAACTCCCAGATTTTCAGTCAACCCAATTGAACTTACCTATTATCAACCAGAAAATTTTTAAATAATTTAACTACTATCATCTTCATTTTCCGTTCCAATCAACCAAAAAACCATTAATCTAAATTTTCTAATTTTCTCAATTGAACTTAATAATCTCAATCACATCCAAGCCCAGAGAAATTTCATCCTATGCATCAATTTTAAAGCTCCTTCCAGACCAAAATTCACCAATCATTATCATGATCCCTTGACAGTTTTTGGAATCACTCAATCCTATTAAACACTATCCAACCAGATCTTATCAAAATCCAACAAAACAAATCCCACAAAAATAAAAAATAAAAAAACCAAACCAGATGATCACCTCAAGCTTTTGGTCAACTCAAACCAAAGCAAAAAATTTGAAGAAGGTCACAAATTTCAAAATGGATGGAACTTGGTCTCACTGATTACAATAAATCCAAAGGGATAATGGTTTGGTCTAATGTGTTTTGGATGTTTCAAAAACCTTAATATAACTTATATTAAAAAAAGCCTTAATTTTTCAGTAAATCTGACACATCTGATTTGAAAGCAGTGGATTTTTTCATTTTTATTGGTTTTTTTAGAATTTGGTTTTTTCCCAAGAAATTTCATTAAAAACGTTGTGATTTTTATTAATCTGATATTCCCTATTCAAACTTCTCATTAACCCTCAACTTGAAAATTCATCCAGTGCCCTCAAACTTTATTCTTGATAATATCTCCAAAAATGGATTGATTGGAAAAGATTCACCCAGAAATCTTAGAAAAAAGCTTGAATTTACAGAAATTCCACCTAGATAATGATTATAATCTTTAAGGCATGCAGTTTAAGCGCAATCCTAGAGACTTATCCACAAACAAAATCAAAATAGAAATTTTCCTGAAAAATTGAAAGCCAATAGATGACACAGAGATACTGTAACTGGAACCAGAACCAGAAGCCCCAGTTTTATTTCCTCCTTGCTATAATCAACTTCACACCAGCTACAAATTGGATTCAGCTCCCACTCCTCCTGTGCTAGGGAGGAGGAGAACCTGCAATGAAAGATCAACAAATGTGTATCACATTGTAATAATTATTTAAAAGCAAGAGAGATCAAAAAATAAGAAGATATTTAGATACATGAGGGAGAACCAATGTACTGAGAAATACATAAAGAAACAAGTAGCCAGGAAGAGATCATATATCTATGTACAATTCTATTACCCCCTGTAAAATATTAAGATAAAAAATACATGGGTAGAGAGATTTCTCTCCTAAGAGCATCTCCAGTTTTTGGAGAGCTTGGCTTGTAAGGTAGCAACATTCTAGCAAAAAAAAATATCTAGAAAACAATTTAATGTGGGTTTTTCACAACTATCTGCTCCATAAGGCTGCATAAGCTAGTTGAAAACCCAAACTTTACAATTGTGTGCCACCTCAGTGGCTTGCTAGCTAGGTCCCCCTTTGTGAAAACTCATCCTCACAGCTCATCATTGCAAGTCATTGTTGCAACTCCATTCAACAAACTTGCAACTTTTATTGAGATCAGGGGCAATATGGGGATGGAAATCAGGGAGGGAGGGAGTTCGGGGAGTGTTTCATATTGGAGCTGGGGCTGGGGGGATATCAAAACTGGGATGGTAGAAGGGATCTAAATACAAGGGTGGCAGGGTTTGGAGGGGTATTGGTGTATGGGATATGCAAGATGTGTCATGGGGGGGAGCTAGCAAGCTTGCTAATGTCACAAGGGCTGCTGACATGCAAGCAGGGCTTGGCACAGAGGGGTCTCTCCCCACAGTAGGCTTGGGGGCAAGGTTACTGAAGGAGGCTAACAGGAGCAGAGGAGGATTGGGTTGAATGGTGCTGAATGACACTTGCTGGGAAAGATCTCCTAGTAAGAAGTGGTAAACTGATTTCTTGGGGGAAGCATCAGGAAGAGGAAAGAGGAGGCTTATTAAATAGACAAGAGGTTGGAACTACAACAGAGGTACAAGTGATTGGGGCTCAGACTACACACATGATGTCATGGGAACAGTCTAAGTAACAGAGAGGGCTGATCAGGGATGCTACTACATTAGCTTAGGCTGCTTCTACATTGGGACAAGGTTCCAGGTCTGAGATGTCTAAGTTGGGAGAGTACAGTTGAAGGATGTACAGTGTACATGGGAGTCATGACACTATTTACTAAGTAGAGAGAGTATGTAATACAATCTGCAGGAGGATGTACATAAAGATTCCCAAAGGATAAACCACACAGAGGAGGTATGGGTTAGACAGAGAGATGACCCAAAGAGGTATGGGTTAGACAGAGAGGTAACCCAAAGAGGTATGGGTTAGACAGAGAGGTAGAGTAGAGCCTAGGAGATTGAGTATGTGCAAGCCTATGGAGTGTATCTGTGTATAGTATGAGGTTAGACTATATGTAGATATGTACTGCATGAAGATCCTGAGGTATATAGTTACTGGAGACATATTGATGTAAGTCTCCTGAGCCCTGAGGTTGAAGTTCCTAAGAAAGTAGATCAGGCCTGAGGGTAAGACTGAGGTTAGACTGAGTTTAGTGTCAGTATGACAGTACCCCCTGGTGAAGAAGAGGGCATCTCCTGATGACCATAAAAGGAGAGGTTGAAGAGGCCATCCAGGTTGTCCTTCAGCCATTTCTAACTTGAGTTTTCCTTCCCCTTACCCACAACCATCACCACCATCCACCCCATTACCACCTTTATCTCCTTACACCAGATCACCTACACCAACCTATCCAATGGAGAAGACCAAAAATTATCATCAAGTCCAGCAATACTACCCAAGTTGTGATAGGTGCGTCAAGCTTGGAAGAATCTGCACCACCAGCATCAAGCACAATTCTGCCAAATGTGAAAGTTGTAGGCAGTATGGAAGAATGTGTGATATGGATAAGCAAGGCAGAAAAGCCTTGGGGCCAACTTTATGGGTCCTGGAGAAGATTCAACCCTTTGAAGTGAAAGAGGCCCCAGATGATGATGCCATGACCTTGGGTTACTCATCCAGACTTGATGAATCTTCAGGTAAGTGCTTCTGGATTTAGTATTGGAGGTGCTGGAGTGCTCATAAAGGTTTCCAAAAGTCCGTTTGATGCAGGAGAGATTGAAGAAAACGCAAGAAAAGAGGGAGACCCTGCGTCAAACCGGTAATTTGGCCATAGATGGTACGTCGAGGCGTCCGCAGGAGGAGTGAGGTGAGGCATTTATACGATGGGGAACCCCTCACGTAGATTCGGACGAGGAGGTGGTTGAGGTCCCCCCAAAAAGGGTATGAAACAAAGGTATTTTGGAATCTGTCAAACCCGTCAAAGGAAATTGTCAAAGCATCAAAGGGGTTGGTCAAAGCGTCAAAGGGATTTTTTGAAGCGTCAAAGGGGTTTGTCAAACCATTGAAGCAAGTTTTCAAAGCGTTGAACGTTGAAGCGTTGAAGCAAATAGTCAAAGCGTCGAAGCTCACCGTCAAAGTGTCAAACGTCAAAGCGTCAAAGCCAATTGTTGAAGCGTCAAAGCCCAACATTGAAGCGTCAAACGTTGAAGTGTCAAAGAAATTTGTCAAAGTGTCAAAGCCCACCATTGAAGCGTCGAAGAAAACCGTTGAAGCATCAAAGCAAACCGTCGAAGCGTCGAAGCGGATTTTTGAAGTGGAGATGATGATGAAGATGCCGAAGGGAGTTTGGAGATGGAATTAAGTGATATGGATGAAGATAGAGGAACCACCAAAGAGATTGGTAAAGGAAAAGGAAAAGAGATCATTGTAGAAGAAGGGGGCAGATCAGATGACTCTTTGGAGTTAGAAGATTTGAGGAACAAGATGAAGGATTTGGAGGTGAAGATGAAGGTGGTGGAAGACAGAAGGAATAGAAGGAAAGGAATAGAAAGAAGAGGTGAAACTGAGGTCTGGTTGGAGGAATTGGAAAGTTGGGAAAGGTTATTGGAGATGATGGAAGGAAGAAAATTCAGAGAAGATTCTGTTCTAAATGAAGATCAAGTTAATCAATCTTTGGAGATTTATAGTAGGAATTCTAGGACTTTAAATTCAAATTTTCAGGAAGGTTTAAAGAATGGTTGTGGTAGTGAGATAAGAAAAGAGAAGTATGGGTTTTTAGAAGCTAGAAAGAAAAAATTTTTAGAGATAAAGAAAATACTAGCTGATATTTTGGCTTTAGCTGGGCATACTTTTGAAGTAGGGACTACTATAAGGGGGCCAAATTCTTATCAAGTTGCCAAGTTAAAATTAGTAAATACTTGGATGTCTAGAGTAAAAGAGTTGGAAGAATTGATGTGTGAAGCTATCTAAAGAGTTGTTTATATAAGATTTGTTTTATTTTATTATTATTTTATTTTATTTTTGTTTTTATTTATATTTTATTAGAGGGTGGTAATTGATCTTTTCTTTTTTTTTTGCTAAGGTTGAAGAAAGGGAAAAAAGGAGAAAGAATCTTTATTTTTTATCATGTTATTGATATATATATATATATATATATATATATATATATATATTTTAAAAAGGAGAGTAAGGTTTGTATATATTTTTTTTTTATTTTAAGGATGACTTTGGTTTTGAGGGATAGAGTGTATGGAAGTCTTGAAGTAAAGTAGGGTAGTTGGTAAGATTAGAGTGAGGTTCCCAAGTAGTGCGATCCTTGTCATTCTGGAAGCCTTTCCATTCAACTAAGTAAAATAATTTCCCTCTCTTAAGTTTGGAATCCAATATCTGAGACACTTCCCATTCTTCTTCACCATCAATTTTGACTGGCTCAGTTGGTGGTTGGTGCCTAGAGGATAGTGAGTTGTCCTGATATGGCTTGAGTAAGGAGGAGTGGAATACAGGGTGAATGGTGGACCATTGTTGAGGGAGTTGAAGCTTGAATGAACTTTTTCCAATCTTTTCTGTAATCAAAAAGGGACCTAACCATTTCTCTGAGAGTTTATGAGTTGGACGATTAGTTTTGATATTTTTAGAAGAGAGCCAAATTTTGTTTCCAACAGCAAATGAGGCAGGAAATTCACTTCTTTTTAGGTCAGCATATCTTTTGTAGGTTTTAATTGCCTTTTCTAGTTCAATACCCAATAACTTTTGATTCTGGTGAATCTGGGTTATTTAGTGGCTTGCAGGTTGATCATCTACTACATGGAGACTTTCAAAGTTGGGATGTCTTCCATAGATGGTGAAAAAAGGAGATTGCTTAGTAGAAGTGTGAGTGGAATTATTGTAAGCAAATTCAGCAAGGGGGATCCTGGTATCCCAGTTGTCTTGGTGATAACTGACATACATCCTAAGAAATTGTTCTAGGATCTGATTTACTCGTTCCGTCTTTCCATCTGTTTCAGGGTGATAAGCTGTGGAAAGATTTCTTTTTATCTGTAATTTTTCACATACAATTTTCCAAAAGGAAAAAACAAATAAAGATCCTCTGTCACTGACAATGTCAGTTGGGAGGCCATGTTTAGTAAAAACATGAGAAATTAGTAGGTTAGCCAACTCCACAGAGGAGATATCAGTTCTGGTTTTAATAAAGAGTGACATTTTTGAAAAATGATCAACCACCACAAGGATTGAGTCAAACCCATTGGATAGTGGTAGTTGTGAGATGAAGTTCATAGAGAGTGAAGTCCAGGGAGAATCTGGAATTGGTAAGGGTTGGAGTATTCCAAACTTTTTGTGGTGACTGGCTTTGTTTCTGCTGCAAAGGTAACAAGAAGAAACATAATCTTTGATAAATGAAGTCATATTTTCCCAATGGAAATCTCTTTTGACTAGATCAGCTGTTTTGTCTTGTCCAGGGTGGCCAGAGAGGGGAGAGTCATGTCTTTGTTGAAGTATTTCAAGTTGGAGTTGTTCATCCTCCTTGGGGATTGCTATTCTGTTTTGAAAAATAAGGAGTCCAGTGTCTGGGTCTATAAGGTAACTCTTTACTTGTTCCTTTTTATGTAGTTTCTGAATAATCTGCTGGGTTGATTTGTTGGAGATCTGGGACTGAATTAAGGTTTCCAATTAATTGTCAACCTGTTTTGCAGAGATAAAGAAAATTCTAGAAGGTTCAAAGTCAGTCTGTTTCAAGAGTTGTTTGACATTTGCTGGATTCTTTTCTGCATAGGGCATCCACCCTTTGGGATAAACGTTGTCTTGACGTGACAAGACATCAGGCACTATCAATTGCTTTCCAGGTCTATAGACTATAGTGAAGTCAAATCCAGACAGAAACTCAGCCCAACGGGCTTGGCGACGAGTCAAGACTTTGGAGGTCATGAAATATTTAAGAGATAAGTGATCAGTGAGAACTTCAAAGGGAGAAGAAAGACTGAGGAGGTAAGCTCTCCAGATTTTGATGGCCCATACAATGGCCAGGAGTTCCTTATTGTGGATTTCATAGTTCAGTTCAGCACTACCCAATTTCCTGCTGTCAAAAGCAATTGGGTGTTTGGATCCATCAAGAGAGACTTGGGTGAGGACAGCCCCTAGGGCATAGTCACTGGCATCAGTCTCCAAAAAGGTTTGTAAGGAAAAATCAAAATTTCTGAGTGCAGGAGCTTTAGTAAAGGCTACCTTGAGGTCCCCAAACTGCTGCAGAGCCCCTGGGGATAAAGGAAAGATGGGGTCTGCTCCAGTTAGAGCAGTGAGGAGGTGCACCTTTCTGGAATAGTTAATGATAAACCTGCGATAAAAATTAGAAAAACCCAAAACTGTTGCAAGGCCTTTTTGTTTTTTGGTGACAGCAAGTCCAAGATCTTCTGGACCTTGGAGTTGTCCATTTCAATGCCAATTCTGGAAATGACATATCCTAGATAGTCCACTGAGGAGGCATGAAATTCACACTTAGAAGCTTTTGCATATAAGTTGTTCTTCCAAAGTCTGTTCAAGACTTCACACACATGAGCTGTATGTTCTGTTAAGTTTTTGGAAAAAATAAGAATGTCATCAAGGTATACCACCACAAAGATGGTCAGAAGGTCTGCAAAAATGTCATTAACAAGAAATTGGAAAGAGGCAGGGGCATTGGTGAGTCCAAAAGGCATTACCAAATATTCAAAACTCCCAAACTGAGTCCTGAATGCTGTAAGATGTTCATCCCCTTCCTTAATTTGAAGGAGATTATAAGCACCCCTGAGGTCAATTTTGGAAAAAATGGTAGAACCAGAAAAGACTGTTAATAAGTGAGTCATGGAAGGAATGGGATACTGGTTCTTTTGAGTCACAGCGTTGAGTTTGCGATAGTCAACACACAATCGCAAACCACCATCCTTTTTTCTTAAAAAGAGGACAGGTGCTCCAGTGCTGGAAGTGCTGGGGCGAATGAAACCTTTCTCTATTTTTTCCGCTATATAGGCTTGTAGGGCCTCCTTTTCGTGGTGACTAAGGGAGTAGATAGGCCCAAATGGAGGCATAGGGCCTTCCAGTTAGATATGATGGTCGTAAGCGCAATGAGGAGGGAGTTTATCAGCTTTGACCTTGGAAAAAACATCTAAAAATGTATGATAAGCATCAGGAACTCTCTCCATCACAGTTTCAATTTCATCAGTTTCCTTATCTTCATCCAAACCTTCTGCAGTAGCCTGCTTTGGGTCAGAGTCAGAAGTGGAAATAATCATACGCAAAAATTGAACGGATAGATCATTCTCCATATCCTCCAAGAATTTCAGAGAATGTCCAAAGAATATCCTGTTCACAGAAGTAGTTGTTGAACTCAAAGGGAAGTTTTGTGAGTGCATAGATTCTGAAAAGGGGAAAGGAGAAGTGACCTGCAGGTTCACTGGCGGAAAGGAAGTAGTGGCCAAGGAGAGTTCAATGGAAGAGGAATGATCCAAAGTTGGTTGGTGTCTTGGGGTGATCAATCCCAGTTGCTAATTTACCTCTGGGTTCCAGAAATGGAGGAAGTCAATACCTAGAAAAATGTCTTCTTTGGGGGGAGTATCAACAACCAAGAAATCCCATTCTAAGTTGGGAAAAGAGGGCAAAGAGAAATTGAAAGAAACCTTATGGGTGATTTCCTGGGAAGGTGAGTCAGAAGGACTGAAGGTAAATAGGAAAATAGGAGTGGTCAGTGGTTTGAGTGATAGAGAAAACTTTAAAACCATACATTTTGAAATAACAGATTGAGTTGCTCCAGAGTCAACAAGTACACTGTAAGCCTGGTTATTGGTCAAGCAAACAAAATGTAAGTCTTTGGAAGGAGGGTTAGTGTCTTTTCTTTCCAAAGTTTGTACTTGAATATTAGGAGGGTGATGGTCAAGGAGTACCACATTCCCATCACCTAGTCTTTTCCCTGTTTTGGCTTCATAGGATTGGGTTTCTGGCAAGGCTTAAAATCTGGACGTTTCCTGCAGAGGCTAATTTTGTGAGTTCCTCCACAGTAGTTACACAAACCCTCTCTTTCTTGTCTAGCTTTTTCTTCAGCCTTGAGGTGTCCATCCTCTCCTACGTTGGGATTGGGGACATAGGTTGGAGTAGAATTAGTAGGGGTTGGCTTGGTCTTCCCCTTAAACCTACCTGGTTGGCTGGTCTGTTGAGATTTCTGAGGATTTGGAAGACTGGGTCCAGGTCTTGAGGTCTGAGGGAGAGTGAAGGACTTCTCCCGGATCCTTTCATGGTAACAAGTGTCATACTTAAGAACAATATCCATTAGGTCTTGCAAGGTTTCTTGAGGTCCATCATAACCAGCTAGTTGGTCCAGTAATCTGGCTGGGAGACCCTGTCTAAAATGAAAGAAAAAGGCTTTATCACCCCACCCAGAGACCTTGGTCATAAGTGTCCTGAATTCAGTGATATAGTTAGTAGCATAACCACTGTCTTTCATCTTAAGGAGGGTTAACTCCTTCTCAGCACGCTGGATTTCTAGACAATCCCCAAAAAGGGTATGAAGCTGTTGAGTGAATAGAAGCCAGGAGTTAAGTATGAAGTCTGGCTCATGATTACCAATGTCAGCAAGATAAGGTTGGATCCATTGACTGGCATTTCCTGAAAGGTAAGAGGCTGTAAAAAATACTTTATTTCGGTCATTAGCAAAAACTCTCTCATCATTTGCAAAAATGAGTTCACAAGCTTGAAGGAAAGGTCTAAGCTTGGTTGGGTTAGTTCCATCAAATTTATCTGGGGCATTGATAGATGGAGATTTAAAGTTAGCAGAGGGTCCATGGTCAGCAGGTTTAGAAAGATGAGTCATTGCAGTGGTCATTTGATGAAGAATGGCCAGCAGGGCAGGGTCAGTTGAAGGAGCCTGAGTGGTGGAAGGAAGGTTGGTGTGTGGGGAAGGTGAAGGGACTGCTGTTGCATTAGAAGTTTGACTAGGATTACCCTCTGGGGATGGTGAACCCAGGCCACTCAAGATTCTGGAATCGAATCCTGAGTCTTCATCCTCTTCATCTTCCTCACCTTCTCCTGGGATTGTGACCATGCTTGCATCATAGGCAGGAGAGTCCAAACCATGGTAAACTGGGCTTGGAAACTGACCTGTGATCCTGTGGAGGCTAGCATTGTCAGAAGAAGGAATAGTAGAAAGGGATACTTGGGGAATAGGTTCCAATAAACCTGTATCCATAGGAGTGGAAGTGGTAGCCACTGGTGCAACCAGGTTAGAAAAGGTCCTACCTGTTCCACAAGATCTAGGGGTAGAATGGTCATTAGGTTCAGTGGTACCTCTCCCCCTAGAGCTGCGGGTGACTGCTGGGCTAGAAATGTGAGAAAAAAGAGCACGTCGTGGGGGCATTCTTACTTCTAAGAATAATTAGTTACCCAAGAGTTGTTCTTCACCTTGGAGCAAGAATAAAATGATTAAAAAAGGAATTTTTTCTTCCTCTGATTACCTTTATGGGACAGTCAAATACTGGTTACTATACCTTGTCTAAGTGTCAAAGTGTTGAAGCGTCAAAGCGTCGAAGCCTTGAAGCATCAAAGTGTCAAAGTGTCAAAGTTTCAAAGTGTCAAAGCGTCAAAGCTTCGAAGCGTCGAAGCGTCAAAGCGTCAAAGTGATACTTAGAGGATGGAGAGCTGGAGCTCTGAGTAGGTTTGACAGTAAGGTAAGGGAAGCAATGAAAATGGCCACAAATCAAATAGCCAAGTTCAAGGTTGGGACAGAATTAAAGCAAACAAAAATTGCCACAACTCAATAGAAAAATTTGATGCTGTCTAAAAGGATAGGGAGGGTGGTTGGTGAAGAAGGGGTTATTGGGGAAGAAATCAGTTTAATGTCACAAGGGCTGCTGACATGCAAGCAGGGCTTGGCACAGAGGGTTCTCTACCCACAGTAGGCTTGGGGGCAAGGTTACTGAAGGAGGCTAACAGAAGCAGAGGAGGATTGGGTTGAATGGTGCTGAATGACACTTGCTGGGAAAGATCTCCTAGTAAGAATTAGTAAACTGATTTCTTGGGGGAAGCATCAGGAAGAGGAAAGAGGAGGCTTATTAAAAAGACAAGAGGTTGGAAATACAACAGAGGTACAAGTGATTGGGGCTCAGACTACACACATGATGTCATGGGAACAGTCTAAGTAACAGAGAGGGCTGATCAGGGATGCTACTACATTAGGTTAGGCTGCTTCTACATTGGGACAAGGTTCCAGGTCTGAGCTGTTTAAGTTGGGAGAGTACAGTTGAAGGATGTACAGTGTACATGGGAGTCATGACACTATGTACTAAGTAGAGAGAGTATGTAATACAATCTGAAGGAGGATGTACATAAAGATTCCAAAAGGATAAACCACACAGAGGAGCTATGGGTTAGGCAGAGAGATAACCCAAAGAGGTATGGGTTAGACAGAGAGGTAACCCAAAGAGGTATGGGTTAGACAGAGAGGTAGAGTAGAGCCTGGGAGATTGAGTATGTGCAAGCCTATGGAGTCTATCTGTGTATAGTATGAGGTTAGACTATATGTAGATATGTACTGCATGAAGATCCTGAGGTATATAGTTACTGGAGACATATTGATGTAAGTCTCCTGAGCCCTGAGGTTAAAGTTTGTAAGAAAGTAGATCAGGCCTGAGGGTGAGACTGAGGTTAGACTGAGTTTGGTGTCAGTATGACAGCTAAGATTTTGTAACTTTATGGAAAACCCCAGAAACTTATGGAGATTGCTTGCTAGAAAGCCCTCATTTTTGCATGATTGTGAAAATTTCTCAGCAAATTTAGCTAAAAAGTGGCTTTACCAAAACAATTGGAGATGCTCTAAACTCCTGGAGGAGAATAAATTTCAGTAATTTTTAATATTAAAAAATATGGGCAAAGATAAAGAAATTTTAAAAGGATCTAATGAGCCTTAACAGAAGTTTTAGAGTCTTTTTTTGTCTTATAGACCCATGGTCTGAAATTGATTACATATTCAGCTTCATCATCTTAGAACAAAATATAGAAGGTATTTTTAACTATGGAAAAATTAGATTAAATAAATAATATAACTGATTAATCTCATAGATAATATTTCTTTAACCAAAGAGGTCAAAAAGCTTATTAAATAATCATTTAGGATGCAATGAAACAAAGCAATTCTAATAAGAAAAATTTTTAATGATTAAAGAAGAAGTAGCCCTTGATTCCAATGTTAAATTGAAGTTTATATATTCAATTCATAAATGAAACTATCCTTTTCAAAGAAAAGGAATTCAATCATCTCATAAAATGACTGGGGGAGGATGGAAGTATATAAAAAAATAGAGGAGCAAAAATGAATCTTCCTATTAGTGCAGATTAGGAAGGATTTTTTTTCTCTTTTTTTTTTAAGAAATTACGTTTATGATTTATCCTTGGGCTTGTGGAGAAGATCAAAATTCTATCTGCTACTTCAAAGTTATTTCTATTTAAGGAGTTCATGGGGGAGTTTTTTCATATTTTTAAATTATTATTGTGGATCTAGGTAATACGCATGATTTGTGATATTTAGCATATTCATTTTTTCAGAGCTGAATTTGTGAATTTCAATTATCAGTTAGTTTGTGGAAGCCTACAAGTGCAGAAGCAAACAGTAAATATATCAAGGAAAACTTTAGTTCTTCATTTCAAGTTGTACACATACATTGGAGTGTGATCTGGCACCGGTATGGTTGTCTGTCCCATTTATTGCACCACAATGGATTATCTTGATGAGAAAGACTTGAAAAATAAAAAAAAGAATGATGCAGGGGAGCCAGTGACTTACAATTAGCAAGAAAAAAAATGATGGAATGGATGGGTAAATAGAAATCAAAGTAGGTGTGTTCTATCCTACTACCCATCTCCTAAGGAGAATTTTGAATATCATACAAGAGGAGAGTTTAGCTGATTAAAATGTACAACTACAGAAGGAAAGATGGAAAAATATTTGGAGATAAGAAATGAAAATAGGGTAACGTTAAATCCACGGCTCATTGAGACATGGACATGGTTCAAAGTGGGCCGTGTGGCATGCCACACAGTCCAATCCAAGATGTTGTAAGACTCCAAAAGGTGCTAGGCCATGGCAGTTCTGTGGAGGGGAAAGGTGCTGCTTAGGCTTCCCTCCTGAGTGTTACAACAATATTTAAAGGTAACCAAGATCAAGGTCCAGAACCTGGTAAATGAGGAATCAAGGGTTAGAGGATAAAGATGATAATAGTTTGGTAGCAATGGAACAACACTATCTGAGACAAGATTATGCAGGGAAAAACTTGAACAAAAGGAGTTAAAGTCTGTTTAGAGTTCAAGGAACAAAAGCTGTTGTATGTAAACAACGCCCACAAGCTAATAACTCTGTTCATCAGCAGAAGATTGGGGGTGATCAACTCCAGCCCAAGCAACCTCCAGGTTCTCAATGAACCTGCCCAACTCTCCGCAATCAAGCACTTGAAGGGTACCAGATACTTGAGGGTGGCTGTACAAGAAAAATCATGATGTTAAGAATCTCTAAAAGTAAACAGTAACTGATTTGAAGCAAGAATAACCTCAACACTTCTCAAGGGACTCTATAATAGGCTGGCAGAATGCAACTACAAAGAAAATAAAGGGAGGTATAACACTCCAGGTCTTAATATTAATAAGACCTCTTCAATAAATTGTGATTGGCTCCAGAAAGATGATCAAGGATCAGGAACAGTATGGTCAGAGAAAGGGATCAAGGAGTGGTATAACACACTAAAAAATGCCAACAGACAGAATTTTTCTTCAACCAGAAAGGCTATTGGTTGGTAATAAGGATCAGGCCACAGAGGGGCATAGACTCAGGGTCAACAAAATTGGATCAGGGGGCAATCAAAGATATACCCAGGATAAGGATCAGGATCAATTTCTTGATAATGGGGGGACACAGGCACACACCCCTATGGATCAATTTCTATGATGATGATATGATAGGCTGTGATGCTCCAGAAAAAGCAGGGGAGAGCCCCTCCTTTTATAGACCAGAGGCATATAGACTATTTACAAGAGAGATTGAAGGAGCGGAATTTTTTATTTTTTATTTTTTTTTTTGATGGGATCAAGATCATGAGAAAACAAAATAAAAAAAAGAAACAAACAAGTACTTGGAGAAAAATAAATCCAAAGAGGGACGCCCGCCGGCATCCTGATGGGCCCGGGCAACTGCCAGCAGGGGTCCGATGGGCACCGGGTGACTGCCGTGGCCGCGGATGACCGCTGGCAGGTGTCCAACGGGCACCGGTAACGTAAGAGACCCGCGCAGGCAACGGACAAGCCGCGTGGGAGACCGGTGAGCTAGGAGGTGGTAAGAACAAGGTAGACGGCGGCTTCAGACGGTCGTCATCATGGGAGGGAGATCGAGGGATAGGAGGATGATTGGAAATGGATTTTGTCAAGGTCCGATTGGGAGGTTAGCTTGTCTATTGAATTACACCTGAGGAAGGGAACAGATTCAGGATTGAAGGCCGTGGTCTATTGCTTTGTCAGACTGCTCGTTGGATGATGGCATATGTCTTGGATTGTTCCTGATGGAGGCTGATAAGAGTTTGACACCGTAGGACCAACAAGAGATCAAGCCCAAGGTTGAGAAGATGATGAGGTAAGATAACAATTGACCTAATTGCCTATCCTTGGAATCATCATAACCCCAAACAAGACCGTGAAGATCCTGGAAGGTGGTGATCAAGCTGGTCATGAGGGCGACGGGTAAAGAGTGAGACATTAATCTTGTTGAGGGTGGACTTGGATCTTGAGCCAATGATACCCTTCAAGCTGAGAATATAACGCGCCAAGCAGAGTGGGAAAACCTCCAAGATACTCAAGCTGACCAAGGAGATGATAATGGGAATTGATTGTAAGGATTGGTGGATGGATGAACAATGATGGATTTTTTTTTTTTTTTTTTTTTTTTTTTTTTTTTTTTTTTTTTTTTTTTTTTTTTTTTGATAATGATACCTATGAAAAATGATAAGAAAAAATCATAAAAAAAATTAAAATCTCCGTACTGGCCAGGGTGTCCAGGATGGGGCACCACATCTCTTCCCAACTTATAGACTGTCCCTAGTCTGCTCCCGAGTTTGATGCCATAAAAAAAAAGAAAGGAAAGAAAGATGATTGAAACCAAAGAATGGCCATTTTGATCTTGAGAGTGGTTGAAAAAAAAATTGTCAATCCAACCAAAAATCCTAGAAGTGGCTGAGATAAAATGAAGAAGGCGTCCCAGGTGCTCACATGTGTGGCATGAAGTAGAGTCTTCACAAAACAACAAGGATCTTGCCCAGATGGTGCACAATTGTGAGGACTTACTTCTAGACCAAGTTGCCCCCACAAGAATGAAATTTCTTGACCTGATCAGCAGAGAATCTTCTGGCAATCTGAGTACCATCGAGTTCCTCCAAAACATATGATCCACCTCTAACTTGAAGGACTACTTGGTAAGGACCATTCCAGCGGTTAGAGAAAAGCTTTCCCCACTCAGTTTCCAAGGAATGATTATAAGCCAATACCAGATCACCAGGGTTGAAATGGTCCCTGATTCAATTTAGGTGTTTATCTTCCCAATACTGAACTGATTTTTCTCTTGATTCCATCATCTTCTGATAAGCTTTGTTACAAATATCTTCACTCTGCTCCAGTTGCTTTGATCTGGTAACTAATAGGTCAGTAGTTGAGGAAACTTGTTCCCAAGAGATGCCCAAGAAAGACTCCATTTCAAGATCAAGAGGAAGAACAGCCCTCTGACCAAAGATGATTTCATAAGGAGAGTAACCAGTGGTTTGCTTGGTGGAAATTTGATCAGAGAAGAGGACCAAGGGGAGAAACTTCCAACAATTCTTGCCACTTTCACAAGCCAATTTAACCAGAGCATCCTTCAAGGGCCCATGGCCTCTTTCCACCATGCCTTGTCCTTCAGGATAACATGGAGTAGTCACTCTATGTTGTCCAGGGAGCGATTGGATCATTTCAGCAAGTTTTCCACCTAATTCCAAGCCACCATCCGTAGAATAAGATCAAGCCAAGCCATAACGCATTGTCCAAGTCTCATGAAGGAAAGCTGCTACTGATTCAGAGCTCAGGTTCTTAAGAAACTTTGCTTCAACCCATCCAGAAAAATCAACTCTAGCCACAATGAGGTACTTAGCTCCACCAGCCTTAATGTGAATCACATCCATAGCAATCCTCCCAAAGACAGTGGACTCTCCAGTGGGGTAACAAATTTTGGCCGGGCGCCTAAGATCACGTTTCTGGCACACTTCACAACTCCTGCACTATTGAGCAACGGATTTCTTCAGGGATGGCCACCAAAATTGTTTCAATATTTTTTGATAAAATTTGGTTTCCCCACAATGACCAAGGCCTTCATGGAGACTTTCCAGGATCAAATCTTGCTTAGAAGGGATAGTGACCACAACAAGTGCACAAGGAGTTGTTCTTTTCATAATCCTAGAACCTTGGACAAAGAAGTTGGATGACTCCCTTTAAGGGACCAAAATTCTTTGGCAGAGAGATAAGGGGGTCTTTGGAGAGTTGAAAGTTACTGCTCTAACTTAAGCCAGAAAACTTGCTGGAAACAAGAGTAATTTTGGGAGGAGAAGGCAAAGACAGGGCGGACCAAGGGTTCTTCCTCATCAAAATCCGTTCCAACCTCTGATTCATTATCTCCAATAGGGCTTCGAGATAAACCATCAGGCATGGTGAAAGATTTTCCAGGCCTGTGAACAATATCAAAAGAGAACAACTGGATGAAAGCCACCCAATGAGTTATTGAAGCATTTGGGAGGCTGGGGGCGTTGATCATTTCATTAATGGATTGTGCATCGACTTGTAACTCAAAGTTTTGACCCCAAAGGACAGTCTGGAGCTTTTTCAACATTTGGGCCACACCGCAAAGTTCCAGTTTTTGCTGGGAGTTCCTGGATTCCACATCTGAGAATAGAAGAGATTCATACAGAGCAGGACAATCCAAACCATTATCATCTTCCTGGGTAAGGACAGCCCCAACAGATTGATAACTAGAGTCCACTGCCACCTTGATCTTGCCGGCTCCGGGTCCATAAGTGATCTTTTTCAAAACAATCTCTTTCCCAAAAATTTTTTTGAGCAACTGAAATGATTGTTTGCAGTCTTGGGTTCAAATACATTCAGCATCCTTCCTGGTTAAGCAACACAAGGGAATACAGATTTTGGATAGTGAGGGAATGAAGATCCTGACATAAGTTACAACACCTAGGAAACCTCTAACTTCCATTGGATTTATTGGGGTAGGCCAGGAGATTATTTTGTTGACTTTAGAGGGTGCCATCCTTCTTCCTTCCTTGCAGACTATATGACCAACGATTTCCAAGGCAGGGACACAGGCGGCAAGTTTTGATCGAGAGACAGTAAGGCCAGATTCCTCAATTCAAAAAAAAATTCTTTCCAAGACAGTAGCATACTCCCAGATAAATTGCTGGATTCCTGAGTGCCAAGGTAAGAGCTCATTATCATAGTCAGAAACTGGACCTTTAATCCCACCATCATCAATAAAGATACCAGCATGATCCAGGATTTTGTCCTGGAGGATCCACATCATCTGAGCCTGATAGAATGCAACCAAGTTGGTGGCACCTTGAGGCAATTGAGTCAGCTGAAATTGACCAAGGGGAGTATCAAAAGTAGTGAGGGGACGAGAAATAGGATGCAAAGATTGTTTGTCATAGCCACCCATAATGTCACCTAGACCATAGAAAGCTCTCCCAGAGAAGGATTCAAAAAATTCTTCAGTGGCAGGAGGCACGCCAGAGTCTTTAATAGTAACTTTATTAAGAGGTTGGAGATCATGAACTACTCTAAGTTTACCATCACTCTTTAGAACACAGAAAACAGGACTGGAATAGCTAGAAGTCAATTGTTTGTATAAACCTGTTTGGACTGGTTCTCAAACCAACTTGATGAATTTTTCAACTTTAGCAGCAGGGATCGGGATCTTTTTCTTTTTCCAAGGGTCATTTTCAACTACAGGGATGATGTAAGGGAGACCATATGATTCTTTCAAGAGACCTCTCTCTTCTTCATAGAACGCACTAGATTTTTCCCTTAGAGACAAGATATTTTTGATCAAATTTCACTCATCAAGAAGAAGCCATCCATCTGGACCAAAGTTGACCACTTTCAGACGTTCTTCAGTGACCCAACTAGAGGGAATAAATGGACCAGTGAGGGATTGGGATAGACCACAGTAAGGATTGCAGGATAGAGGAGGACGCATAAGAGGAGGATTGAGGTTGAGTAGCATTGGTTGGTTGACTGGCTGGACCTTCTTTGCAACTGGTTTGTAATTGGTGGCAAAGGAGAGGAATCCTTGCTTCCTCCAAGCATTGACCAGTGAGACCTGACTACAAAAACTGAGGCCATATTCCAACATCTTCCAAGTTCAATTTTCTGCTGCGTCCTTGAAAGGTGCCTTCTCCATAAAAGAGGATCCAAAAGATAACACATTGCTTACATGTGTGGCACAGGGTTGAGTTTTGAAAACCAAAGTAGTAGAAGCCCTTGGTGGTGCACAATTGGGAGGACTTACTTCTACCCCAAATTGCCTCCACCTAAGACTATACTCCTTCATACCAAAGCCACCAAGAAAAGAATTGAGATTGAGATCTAGTTTAGACTCATTGCGGAGATTCAAAACCAGAATAGAGGATGAGTTATCAGGCTGAAAAGAAAAAGAAAAAGAAGATACAACAGATCCAGACAGAGAAGAAATATTTTTGGATTTTTCAGATTTTTCATGTGTTTGGGTTTTGATCTTATTTGGATGAGAAGGAAATGATGAGGAAAAAGAAAGATATGCCCCTGAGGTGGGAGTTGGTTCATGAGTTGAAGTCTGAGGCTGAGAAGAACTAAAACTATCAGTAGGGCCAACTATTCTGCTAAAAAATGAGGATTAGAGGAATGAGAGTTTTCTTTCTGCTTTCCTTTCAGGACAGATTTGGGAGGATGACCAGGGAAGTCTCTTTACCAACGACCAGAATCGAGAGAACAAAGAGAAACTTCAATCTTTCTGCCATCAGCATCAGGGAGGAGAATTCTCTCCCCAACTTGATCAGAAAACATCAGGGTAGCACCAAAGTCCATTAAGAAAGGCCTTCCCAAGATCATGGGACCATCCAGACGAGTGATCCAGAAGTGACAGGTGCCAACAATATTTTGACCGATTTGAACAGGGATATCCTCAGCAATACCAACCAGCTCACAGGACTGATTCCCAATTCCATAAACCCCAGAGTTGAAACTGACCCTTGGGCTAAGTTTAAGCTTGCAGGCCATGGAGTCCAAAATCAAGTTGAGCTGAGAACCCAAATCTACAAGGAGAGAAACCGTTTTAGTTGAATCACCAAGAGGACAGGAATACAGGTTGGTATCTGAAGAGGGATCTGTTCCACCAGAATCCTCTATCAGAGTACCAGAGGAGACATTTAATTTTTCTGGACCAATCTCCACACGTCAACGAGAAACCCATTTCTTCATCCCTTCAGCCACAGATGGAGAGATTGACAGGAGTTCATCCACCGATAGATCAGGGATTTTAAGATCAGAAATTTTCTTTAATACTCCTTCCACAGCATTAGGGTAGTCCTTGGAGATGCCCCTCTCAAATCAAACTTTGGGCTGGGTGGAGGGAGGAAGATCAGGTGAAATAGGTGATGGAAGAGGATCTGAGGGTTTGGCAGGTTGAAGAGGGGGAAGATCAGAGTTGTCCTGGAACCTTTCCATAAGTGGTTCCCTTTCTATTTCCATGTCTTCAACATCAGAGGAAGGAGGCTCAGGTGAAGATCAATGTTTAACAGGTTTTCGCAAGATTGAAGATGGAACAGGAGGAGACTTATGAGGTTTTGGTTCCTCATGGCGTTTCCTAGCTGGATTGGATTGATAGGTGTCAGGGAAGCTGGAAGAAGTGATAGCTGGAGGATACCAAGGTTGCAGAGTTCCACAGGATGATCAAAAATCCACAGAGACCAAGGATGCCTTCTTAGGAATTGGTGGTTGGTATGAGGCCACCACATGACGGATTGGACAAGACAAATCAAAAGGGATCAAAGCACCATTAGGAAGGAAGAAATTATTTCCCGTCTGCTCTACTAAATTCTCCTCCTTTTCTTTCTGGAGTTCAGGACATCTACCAGTACCATGGCCTTCCCTATGGCAATAATAACAGACTATGGTAGATTTAGGAACAGTGTTAGCAGGTTTAGGAGTGGCTAAAGAGGATATTTTCTGATCTATTTTATTCTCAAATGCCTGAAGTAATTTAGTGATCTCATCTATAGTAGGTGTCTCCCGGTGGGTCTGAGGATTGGTTTTAGGTCTGCAATTGGCTTCCATCTTATTCATGATTTTGTTAGATGCTTGAAAAGAGGGGGCAAGGACTGGTTCAGTGATTTTAGGTTTTTCACAGGTGAGAGCTGTTTGACCTTTCATCAATTTATCCACAGTATTCCTAAGAACCATGAAAGCAGGGAGCTTGAACCGATTGTCTCTTGTATTGATCATGGATCCAGATTTCACCAATTCATCCTTAATTCTTTCCTGCACTCCTGGAGAGAAAGACTGAAAAAATTGCACTTGGATTTTGTCCAACGTATCAATTTGATCATTCCGGATAAGATAGGACTGAATAGGGTTCCAAGATTTTCTGAAAGTCTGATAGTCAGAGGCTGAGGAGATACCACCATTGGAGATCCATTGAGAAACCAGGGCATCCAAGTCTTGGAAAGTAAATCTGGCTACATCTATTTTTCCCCAATAGGCCAACATAGCCTCCTTCAGGAGCCTCCAGTTGTGAGTTTCAAATCCCTCGAACAATTTGATATCCTCCATAACTTTTTCAGAAGAGATAAATAATTTTAACTGATAAGCCATATCATATTTACTGGCACCATCCACTTCCGCAGCCATCTCATAGGAGTCCAGGAATTGTTTAACATTGGTCCCATTGAAGCCTAAATTTTTGTTCTGAGGTTTGATTTTGACCATCTTGGCCCAAACAGATAAAGAGGATCCAGCAGATTCCATGTTGAAGGGTTCCTAAGAGATCCAAATGAGCAGAGTTTGAAGGTGGCTCACAAGTGTGGCAAGAGTAGAGTTTCACAAAAAAAAACAAGGATCTTGCCCAGATGGTGCACAATTGGGAGGACTTACTTCTGGACCAAGTTGCCTCCATGGATCAGATCTGAAAAAAGAACAAACAGAAAAAGAAAGAAAAAGAAAAAAATTGGATTGGATTTTGGAGTTAATTCTTCAAGTTGGGACTGTAAATCCCAAGGTTACTGGTTTGATCCCGGCCCAGGGGACCAAATGTAAGACTCCAAACAGTGCTAGGCCGTGGTAGTTCTGTGGAGGGGAAAGGTGCTGCTTAGGCTGCCCTCCTGAGTGTTACAAAAATATTTAAAGGTAACCAAGATCAAGGTCCAGAACCTGGTAAATGAGGAATCAAGGGTTAGAGGATAAAGATGATAATAGTTTGGTAGCAATGGAACAGCACTATCTGAGACAAGATTATGCAGGGAAAAACTTGAACAAAAGAAGTTAAAGTCTGTTTAGAGTTCAAGGAACAAAAGCTTTTGTATGTAAACAACGCCCACAAGCTAATAACTCTGGTTGTCAGCAGAAGATTGGGGATGATCAACTCAAACCCAAGAAACCTCCAGGTTCTCAATGAACCTGCCCAACTCTCCGCAATCAAGCGCTTGAAGGGTACCAGATATTTGAGGGTGGCTGTACAAGACAAAGCACAATCTTAAGAAGCTCTAAAAGTAAACAGTAACTGATTTGAAGCAAGGATAACCTCAACACTTCTCAAGGGACTCTAGAATAGGCTGGCAGAATGCAACTCCAAACAAAATAAAGGGAGGTATAACACTCCAGGTCTTAAGCTTAATAAGACCTCTTCAATCAATTGTGATTGGCTCCAGAAAGATGATCAAGGATCAGGACCAGTATGGTCAGAGAAAGGGATCAAGGAGTGGTATAACACACTCAAAAATTCCAACAGACAGAATTTTTCTTCAACCAGCAAGGCTATTGGTTGGTGATAAGGATCAGGCCACAGAGGGGCATAGACTCAGGGTCAAAAAAAATGGATCAGGGGGCAATCAAAGATATACCCAGGATAAGGATCAGGATCAATTTCTTGATAATGGGGGGACACAGGCACACACCCCTATGGATCAATTTCTATGATGATGATATGATGATCTCATATGATATGATATGCTGTGATGCTCCAGAAAAAGCAGGGGAGAGCCCCTCCTTTTATAGACCAGAGGCCTATAGACTATTTACAAGAGAGATTTACAAATGGGAGCGGAATTTTTTTTTTTTTTTTTGATGGGATCAAGATCATGAGAAAACAAAAGAATAAAAAGAAACAAACAAGTACTCGGAGAAAAATAAATCCAAAGAGAGACGCCCGCCGGCATCCTGATGGGCCCAGGCGACTGCCGTGGCCGCGGATGACCGCTGGCAGTTGTCCGACGGGCACTGGGCAACTGCCGTGGCCGTGGATGACCGCCGGCAGGTGTCTGACGGGCACCGGTAATGTAAGAGACCCCCGCGGGCAATGGACAAGCCGCGCGGGAGACGGGTGAGCTAGGAGGTGGTAAGAAAAAGGTAGATGGCTGCTTGAGACGGTTGGCGTCACGGGAGGTAGATCAAGGGATAGGAGGATGATTGGAAATGGATTTCGTCGAGGTCCAATTGGGAGGTTAGCTTGTCTATTGAATTAGACCTGAGGAAGGGAACAGATTCGGGATTGAAGGCCATGGTTGATTGCTTTGTCGGACTGCTTGTTGGATGATGGAATACGTCTTGGATTGTTCCCAATGGAGGCTGATAAGAGTTTGACACCATAGGACCAACAAGAGATCAAGCCCAAGGTTGAGAAGACAATGAGGTAAGCTAATGATTGACCTAATTGCCCATACTTAGAATCATCATCACCCCAACCGAGACCGTGAAGATCCTGGAAGGTGGTGATCAAGCTGGTCATGAGGGCAACGGGTAAAGAGTGAGACATTAATCTTGTTGAGGGTGGACTTGGATCTTGAGCCAATGATACCCTTCAAGCTGAGAATATAACCGGCCAAGCAGAGTAGGACAACCTCCAAGATCCTCAAGCTGACCAAGGAGATGATGATGGGAATTGATTGGGTGGATTGGTGGATGGATGAAAGATGATGGATGGTTTTTTTTTTTTTTTTTTTTTGATAATGATACCTATGAAAGATGATAAGAAAAAATCATAAAAAAAATTAAAATCTCCGCACTGGCCAGGGTGTCCAGGATGGGGCACCACAACGTGTAAAACCCCCCATTTATCAAAGAGTTGCGCGGCCCACCCAGCCTGGTCTGATGGCATTTTGGATTCCACACAACTACATTCAAGTCATGTGGAGTTGTAAATGGCTCAAATGTAGTCTTGTGGCACTGTGTACAACCCCCCGCAGCCCACCTAGCCTGGTTCAAGGGCGTGTTGTAGTCCACACGACTACATTTGACCCTTGTGGAGTTGTACATGGCTCAAATGTAGTTGTGTGGTATGCAACATGCCACAAGACCACGGTGAGACAAAAAAAAATAAAAATGGAATGGAAGGGCATTAATATAACCGATGAATCAAATGAACCTTCAAAAAAACAGGAATCAACCAAAAAATCAAAAAAATCAAAAAATGTTGATTTTTTGGTTAAAAAAGATAAATAAATAAATAAATAAATAAATAAACTGGGACTGTCCAATGGACTATCCCTAAATTAAAAAGACCCAAAAAAACACAAGTAACTGGACTAGCCCTAAAATAAAAACACCAAAAAAAATCACAAGTAACTGGACTAGCCATAACTGAATAACACCAAAAAAAAAGACAAGTAACTGGACTAGCCCTAAATGAAAAAAACAAAAAAAAGACAAGTAACTGGACTAGGACTAAAATAAAAACACCAAAAAAAATACAATTAACTTGAAAAGCCCTAAAGAAAAAAAAACCAAAAAAACCCTGTTCAACTTGTGTTAAGCTGATCCCATCATAAGGAGTAAAATACTCCTTATGATGGAATCAGCCCAACACAAGTTGAACTGACTTACCGTTAAACTCTCATTCAAAGAATTCAATAAAATGAGGTTAACTCAAAACAATCAACATAATGATGTTCAAAATGTGATAATCCTTGATATTAATAGAACTTGTTAGCTGCATTAGAATTAAAATTTATATGAAACCCAATGATTAAATGAAGTCAAATTGTATAATCTATATAATCCAGAATACATCAGCAGTTGATCTTTGAGATGATAAACCCAACCAGAGGCTTTTTTAGAAATCAAGGAACACGGTTTTGCTACAATGGGAAGGATTGGAATCATTTCTCCCTCAAGCACTGGTATAACCCAGTGGTTATTGTTTACAAAGGAAATGAAAATTGGATCTGATTGATCAGTAACACCATTTTTCATTGGATTATAAGTATCACATGACTCCAATGAAATGAAACATATGGGGCTGGAATATGTGTCTGCTATGATTTGACCCATATCTAATTTATCCAGCCATTTTGAGGAGGAAATCTTTTCATTGATGTCTTCAACATCAAGTCTTTTTTTGATATTTTTAACCTCCTTTCACCACCAAGCATCTAAATGTAGCATTCTTCATTTTTCTCCAATGTTTTTATCATTTCTTTTCTCAATTTAAACCAACCATTTTTTTCATAACAAGAGATTTAGCAATGACTCTAAATCCGCAATTCCCATTTCCAATTGGATCCCAAACCTCACCCAAGAGCTTATTGAATTTCTTGTTTATTTGATTGAGTTATTTCACGTTGTTTTCCTATCATCAAAACTAACTTAGTATTCATTTTTTTAATCACATCATTCAAATGAATACTCACCAAAGATGAGCTTCTGGTTGAGCTTTGCTGCATGTCTTCTTCCTCTGAAGAGGATTCTTATTCCAGATTAAGTGATCCCAATTCACTTTCAGTCTCTTCCTCTGAGCTATGAAAGTCGGATTCAGATTCTGCCAAGTTTGAATAACAATTCATCATTAGTTAGTAACAAAGTTCATCAAACCAAAAAAATGAACAAATCCCCAAAGAAAAGACTTACCATCTTTTTCTTTTCTTATTTGAAGCCCTTATAGTCATTTTTTCCCCCATCAGTTATTTTTCAAAATTTTCAAACCAAGATGGTTCTTGCTGTGTATCTTTCAATTTTGGCCTGCCCCTACTTGATCATAAGCCTTGAGGTTCAAGTCTTGGCTTTAATAAATATTTTGTAATCTTCCAAATTATATACTTCAATAGGCTGCTTTGCTCATGATCAGGAGATTCCAATATCATTGGATTCACGTTTTCACCTAAATGAGGAATTCTAAGCATTTTTTCAAAATTTCACTTGAAAAATTCAAAAGGATCAACCATTAATGAATTAGGAATCATTAATCAGAAAGCATTAAACACGTATTTATTTGAACAATCCAATTTGAAAAATCCAACTTAAGCCAACTCACAGAACTAGAACTTCAAGGGTCATAGTCCAACCTCCACTGAGGATGAACATCTTTGGGTTCCATAGATCCTCTGAATGCTAGACAGTCACCTATTTGGTGTGAACAGGGAAAACCCATAGTCTTGGAATATGACTTGGTGCACACTTTGCCATCATGATCATGTTTGAACTTCTCAAATTGTTCCCTAATAAGCTGAATTGCCTCTAAAGACAATTTTTAACCCAATGGTAACAGTTCAGGTGGAAGAACTTTCCCTAACTTAATTCAAGAGTTATGGAGTGACGCATGAAACAATTTAATTTGATTCAAAACTGTTCTGTCAAGGCTTTTCCAAAAATCAAACATGTTTCCCACAGAGTTTGCAAGGAATTGTTTGGGAGTGGCATGGGCCCCTTCAACCCAAGATGTTTTTTTTTTCCAAAAGCTGGTTTTATACAACTCCACGCTTTTACAAAGGTCTCTTTGATTGGTAAAATGTTATTCTACATATACTTGAGTAGATCCTCATAGTCTTTCAAGAAACACTATACAAGTTAAAAGGTCAGAACACAAAACTAGGAAGAATACAAAGCAGTGATTTGGACCTACTCTGAGTTCCACATCATTGACCTCTGCCTCCTCCTTGTTCTTTGAGGCCCTATACTTTTCCCAAAGATTCATAAAGCGTTTGCATCCTGCAAAGTCATTATCAAAGCACATTTTACAGATTGCTTGTATATTTTTAGGCAAGTGCCAAGTGCAACATTGTCTTGATGACTCAGGAAACCTAGATTCAATAGCATGAATCATAGCTTTTTCATGTTCTGTCACAAAGACTTTTGGAAGTCTCTCAGGATCATAAGCCGACTCCTTTAATGCATTGGCAGACCAACTGTAGAAATAAAATGTTTCTTTTTTATAAGAACAACAGCTTTTTTGAAAGTTTTACAATTGGCTGTCATTCCTAAAACATGCAATAGCGGGGTTTTGTACTTATTTGTCTTATAAGTTCAATCTGCAGAGTCAAGAAAGTGGCAGCCCCCCTGCAAAGAATTGCGGTTATTAACACCACTGCAGACACTTCAGTTAGAGTGAAGCTCTAAGATTCTCATTCATCTCTTCATGTTGGGACATTGGTTCCACTGCAAAAAAAGTCTCTGTCTTCATCTCTGTTGTCTTTTCACCTTGAGTGTTTTGTTCTTCATTTATTTCCATCTCATCATCTTTTGTTTCATTGTCCTCCTCACCTCATCAAGGCAAGTTCTGTGTCCCAAGAACCATCTGTTCAACAAAAACCTCACCTTGCTTGAAGGGCGTTACTCCTAACTACAACCGGGGGCTCTTGACCTATCAAACCGTTTTACTTCTAACTGATGAGATAAACCTATTCCAACTCAAACAAAGCTGGTGGTTCAACTCAAAATGTCACTTGCTCAAACAGAAACACCTTGTTCTGTTCAGACCATAATGCCATTTCCTCATTCAGCCTCTCAGCTATAATCAATCTGGGCATCTTAGTTATGGTGTTGGTATTTCTCATATGACTTGATTATCCTGTGCTTTATATTCTTTGTGATTGTTGTGTTCCTCATGTTTTGTTCTCTGCCTCAGCTTTCTGGTTTTTCAATAAAGAAATCTCTCACAGCTTATACGGTTAAAATCCAAAATTTTTACTGTGACCAGCAAGACTTAGGACCATGGCATCAGGGTTGGGATTTTTTTCAGACTCATTCCGCCAAGCTATGCTCAAAAATTCACTCAAAAATACCCCGCTGCTGACAGAAGAGAACTATGGCATATGGATGGATAAGATGAAGGCTTTACTCAAACTCAGGGGAGTGCTGGACACACTCAAATCACCCTTGGAGCATCTCTTGTCTCAAGAAAACAATGAGATCCAACTACTCCTCATATCAAAGGTTGATTCCATCACCCACAGCAACGTTATCACTGCTTTCAACATCAACTCATCCAAGGAAATATGGCTAGCCATCAAAAAACAATTTTCTTCCACTCAAGCAGCTAATTGAGCCAAAATATTCAACGCCTTCTTGCACCTGAGCTTCAAAGAAGATGAGATCCTTAAGTTTGTCACAGACATCAAAACTGCTATCAAGAAGATGATTGCCAAAGGTATAGAATTACCAGACAAATCCTGGCATACCTAACCATGTTCAAATTTCCATCAAATCTTCAGGATCTTGAGCGCCAACTCATGCACTCAGATAACCAAATCTTGGTTGAATTTGTGTGCAATCACCTGGTTCAATATCACAATGAAGTTAAGGCCAAAATTGTTCAGAAAGGTGTCCCACAAGGTACGAATGAGACTACCCTTGCCATTATGAGAACCAAGACCAAAAACCAACTGTCTAGTTGCTGTTTCAAAGGATATCACCACCCAAAAAAAGACAAGAATCACTTGGAATCAGAATTTTATCACCTTCATCCAGAAAAGGCTCCCAAGTGGTGGAGAGAAAATCAGAGTAGATGGAAAGAACAGAAAAAGAAGACTCAGGATGCGGCCCACTTCCATGCTTTTGTAACTAGGTGGATAGACTCAAAGATTGTGACTGAAAGAACATATTAATCAACAGCAGAGCAACCTTGAACATCTTCAATCAGTCAAGATTCTTCACCATGCTGGAACCATACAATGGAGAGCATGTCACTATGGGAAAAGCTGGAGCAAATTTACCTATCCAAGGGGTGGGAACAATCAAGTTGGAATGGAATACTCATACAATTACCCCATCCAAATTTCTTTATGTCCCGGATATTTTTTTCAACCTAGTCAGTCCAGGAAAGCCCCTTTATCAAGGGTATACTCCTGAGGCCAAATACCAAAACTTTGAGGTGAAAAGAGATAGAAAAAGGTTTTTTCAAGGCTTGATCATCAATAATCTTTTTGCCCTCAACATTCTACGCAAATTCTGTAATGAAGAGTGCTACTTGAAAAAGGTGGAGGAGCCAAGGAACCTAAAAAATCTTCATCTTTTGTACGGTCACTCCTCACTCAGTCCATTGTCCAAAATCCAGGGAGTGCAATATACATTGGCGGAGAAAGATGGGTTTGAACGCAAAGACTGTCTTCTGTGCAAAATAAGCAAGTCTCCCTTCAAGTCTATCTCATTCTCAGACACAAAACCCTTTGATAGGATACATCTCAACATTGTGGGTCCAATCACTCCAGAATCCAATAGACATGAAAAATATATATTGATGATTGTGGACATATTTTCTGGTTACATCTCTGGCATTCAATTGACTTGAAAGGATGATACAGCTCCTGTGTTGATAGAGGTTATTGAGAAACAGAAAAACATCTGTGGTTACTATCCATCTATGGTTTTCTCTGATGGTGGAAAGGAGTTTTTAAACAATTGGTTAGTAACATACTTCAAGGGGAGGTTTATTGCTCATCTTGTTGATGAACCCTATCATACCAAACACAACAGCAGAGCTGAAAGGGCCAATTGGACCATTTTTGATAGTGTGAGATTGACTCTAAGCTCAGAGAAACTATCTCAAAAGTACTGGTTGGAGATCCTCAAATCTTGCTGTATTGGTCTCAATCAGATCCCTAAGGACAATCTTGAACAATCTCCCTGGGAACTCATCAAACAACATAAGCTTCCTATCAACTATCTCCAGGCCATCAGTATCACAACTATTTTTCTGAACCAACAAATAATTAAGGGAGACAAGTCCAAGCCTAAAGGGAGAGAAGGAAAACTCATTGGCTAAAATAACAAACCACTTTCCTACCAGATTCTCATTCCCAAAGGACAAATTGTTCAATGCAAACATGTCAGATTCTTGAAAAATTCAGTAGATGATCTGGGAATCAGCTCAACCTCAGATCTTGAATTCTGCCTGGATGAATCAAACAAAGAATGTGCCGCAATAACCAATAAAAATCCCGTGACACAAATGAACTATTGGGATCCTCCTGTGGAAGTGGACTCCTTGGACAAAGAAGAGCAACTCTTGCAAGCAGATTCTAGCGCAAGAAAATTGCTGGGGAATCCTTCTGGAAATGTCAACTCAGGTGTCAATCCAAGGGTTACCAAAGTGGTTAAAGAACCTGTGAGAAGATCCCTTTGAGATCAATCAACTATTAGACAACCTCAACGCTATCGATTCCACCACTACTTTGAGCCCAAAACCTTTGATCAAGCTCTTCAGTGCGCAGAAAGCTTCAAGTGGGGGGAAATAAAAAATGAAATTGACCAATGCAAACTACTTGAAGTTTGGGAAGACTATGAAGGAGACACACCACTGAACCCTCTCAATACAATATGGATATTCAAAATCAAAGAGAATTCTCATGATGATGCTGTCATCCACAAAGCTGGGATCTGCGTTAAAGGGTTCAATCAAGTCCATGGCCTAGATTTTGATGAAAAATTTGCACCTACTGGAAAGATAGCCTCTCTAACAGCAATCCTTCTGTACGCCTTGAAGAAAAAACTGAACATTTAACAATACAATGTAAAGGCGGCCTTTCTTCATGCGCCCATTGAGGAAGAATTAATCATTAAGATACCCCAAGGATGTAAATTTAAATCCCAATACTTGTCACAACTGCCCCTGGCGTGCAAGGGGCTGAAGGCACAGGCACTACTGCTCACAGAAATCAGGATATAGATAAAGAGATTTATTGCATATGAAGAGGAGATGTAGAGTAAGGACAATGATGAGGAGAAGAATCCAGGAGTAAGGCTCTGAAGGATTTTGATGAGGGAATCCTGTAAGAGTAGCACCAGAGGGATAGGTGAGATGAGTAAGGTAGGCTGGTTGGCTTTCTTGTGCTGAGATGAAAACTATGGGATGAGGGACTAACCAATAAGAAGTAGTATACTAATTCCTTGAGGGGAATTAGTCCAGGAGGAGAGGAGAGGTCAGTATATGTGAGAACTGGGGGGAGGCCTTGAGGAGGGATGAATGTTGCTGGGCTGAGAGGTCCATGGCATTACATGTTGACCAATGGGGCTGGAGGTTGTAGCTTGACAGATTGAGTATGGGCTTGTCCAGGAAGGTCATTTACTGAACTGGGTTATGGGTTTTCCAACCAGGAGTATGTACTATGGGTTGACTGTATGTACTCCTCATTCCAGATAGGGTTGAAGAGAGATAGGGATGAACCAAGCCATAGAGAGGTGGAGATTATGCCTGGGAGATTACCTAGGGGACATGCAGTATGTAGATGGGGTGGAAAGTAGATTGTACCGGACTGTGAATGGCTGAGGGTTGAGTATGGCTGAGTCGAGTTGTGGTTATGACAGTTCCCCCCCAGAAGAGGAAGGGGTAGCTCCTGATACTCATAAGAGGAGGTGAGAACAGGTTGAGGTCTTTGCCATGCCTATACTGCCTTTCCCATCACCATATCCATCGCCATCACCACCTGATACCTGTCCATCACTTTCCTCCTATAATAGATCATACACCCCCTCATTCAGTATGGAAATCACCAACAGCCATCACCCTGTCAACCAGTACTTTCCTCCTTGTTCCAGGTGCGCAGAAAATGACAAGATTTGCATCACCAGCATCACTCCCAAGTCTGGGAAGTGTGATTATTGTTGACAATACAAAAGGCCTTGTTCTGGTGCCCACGAGGCCGGAAGGAAGGTACTAGGGCCTGTTGTTTGGGTGAGGGACAAGTCTTGCCCCAAGTTTGAAGTGAAGGAGGCGCCGGACAATTTGAGCGTGTCATTAGGCGTGGAGAGCAGGGTAGGGGCTTCGGATGGTGAGTGGTTTTAGGGTTGAGGATTTCCAGGGAGGCTGATTCCCGCCCCTGGTTGTCCTATTGCAGTGGAGGCGTTGAAACAGAAGATGAAAAGGCTGGAGAAACGTTGATTAGAGTTGAGGAGGAAGGGGCAGCTGGCGTTGGACGGCACGTCAAAGAAGGAGGCGGCCGGTTCAAACGCGATGGACGTGGGTTGGGGGACCCCATATTTGTCTTCAATCAGTTAGCTGGAGGGCTCTGAGGGCGTAGGAGGTCAGTCAAACCCTTGTCAAAGCCAAGTAGGCCCGGTCAAAGCCAATCAAACCGTTGTCAAAGTGGACAAAGCAAGTGGAAGCGCTGTCAAACCAGTCAAAGTTCAAAAAGGTCGGATCAAATCTGTTAAAGTTCAACATTCAAAGGTCAAACCTGTCGAAGTTCAACGGTTGAAGGTTGGTGCTGTCAAAGCTTGACGATCAAGGGTCAAAGCAGCCAAAGTTTGAAGGTCCAGGGTTGATCCTGTCAAAGTTCGACGCGATGTGGTCAAAGTGGTTGAGCCACGTAGAAGGACCATCGAAGCGGTGGTGGTCCAATTGAAGCACGGTCAAAGTAGCGGAGAGGGGGTGGAAGAGGCGTCAAAGCGTTGAAGGGAAGTCAAATTTCAAAGTTCAAAAGTGGTTTGAATTGCGGGGGAACGGCCCGCCGGAGCCGCCGCCGCCTCTGTCAAAGTCAAAGTTGAACCTGTCAAAGAGGATGTCGAAGCGGAGAGAGAGGAGGGTGAGGGCGAGGATGAAGATGCCCCTGGAGAGCCTGATGACAAGGAAGAAGAGGAAGAGGAAGAGGAAGAAGAAGAAGAAAGAGAGGAGGAAACAGAAGACATGGAAAGGGAAAAAGGTGGAGCGGATCAGGACAAAGGAAAGGGTAAGGAAGTTTTAGAATTCAAGGATGATTCCCCTGGCCCTCAGTCTTTTGGAGATTTGGTTGGGAGGTTACTGGCTGAGGATGGAGTGATAGGTGGATATAGGAAGGTGACCCAGGGGGATATTGGTTTTTATGCTTGCTCTGGAGGAAAAGTAGTTGGACCCATTGATGCTATTGAAGATTATCCAGTGGGGGACTTGAAGGAGATTGAAAGGCGTCTTGGGAGGTTTTCAAAGGATTCCAGGAGCAATGCCATTTTTGGATGGATTTTGAATGGTGGGGAAGAAGTGGAGAAGAAGAAGGGCAAGAAGGAGGCAAAAAAGGAAGTGTTGGCAGAGCTAGAGGATTTTTTATCTTTTTCTGGTGTAACATATGAGCTGGGAGCTACTGCTAAGGATAAGGAGGAATATGAAGGAAGGAAGATACAATTGGCTAGTGTTTGGGTAGCTAAGATTACTGATTTGATTGATAAGATTGAAAGGGAGTGGTAGATAGAAATTTTGTTTTGTTTTCTTTTACTTTTCTTTATGTAAATGGATGAAATGGAGATAGGTTTGATTTGGTTTATTTTTTTGGGAGAGTGAGAGTGAATTTTAGAATTATGGAGAAAACAAAAGGAAAAGGATGGAGTTGATTGGGGAAACAGAGTGGCAATTATGAGGGTTTGGGTTTTGAAGGATAGAGTGAGTGGAAGTCGTGGAGAAGGGCTGAACAGTTGGTGAGATTGGTTACTGGTTCCCGTGAGGTTCTTTCAGAGTCTTCTAAAAAACCTTTCCATTTGACTAAATAGAGGAGTTTGCCACGGCTAATCTTGGAGTCCAGGATTTGAGACACTTCACACTCTTACTGGCCATCAATTTCCACTGGTTCTGGGGGTGGATGATGGTTAGGAGAATCTGGGTCTGAGGAGTAGGGTTTGAGAAGGGAAGCATGGAAGATGGGGTGGATGGAAGACCATTGATCAGGGAGTTGGATTTTGAAAGCATGAGATCCTATACATTCAATAATGAGAAAAGGACCCAACCAACGCTCAGAGAGCTTCTTGGAAGGTCTGTTAGTATTGATATTCTTTGCAGATAACCAAACTTTATTCCCAGGAGCCATAACTTTTGGAATGTCTTTTATATTAAGGTCAGCATAGTACTTATACTTATCCATAGACTCTTTGAATTCTTTCTTTAGTTGAATCTGGTTCTTCTGAATCTGGTCCAGGTAGTGACTGGCAGCTTGGTTTTCCAACACATGCAGGAAGTCAAAACTTGGGTGCCTTCCATAGAGGGTAAAGAAGGGTGATTGCTGGGTGGAAGTATGGACACTGTTGTTGTAAGAGAATTTTGACAAGGGGAGCCAAGTATCCCAGTTTTCCTGATGATAACTGATATACATTCTGAGGTATTGTTCTAGTACTTGGTTGACTCTTTCAGTTTGACCATCTGTTTCAGGGTGGTAGGCTGTGGAGAGATTCCTTTGGATCTGTAATTTTTCACAAAGTGTTTTCCAGAAAGAAGAAATGAATAAGGAGCCTTGGTCACTTATGATGTCAGCAGGTAGGCCATGTTTGGAGAAGACATGACTGATGAAAAGGTTAGCAAGTTCTACTGGAGTCAGTGTACCGGTTGTTTTAATGAAGAGGGCCATCTTAGAGAAAGGGTCCATCACAACAAGGATAGAATCAAATCCATTGGAGAGAGGGAGTTGAGAGATGAAGTCCATAGAGAGTGAGGTCCAAGGGCCATCAGGTATTGGAAGAGGTTTGAGAAGTTCTAGTTTCTTTTCATGCCTTGCCTTGTTCCTGTTGCAAAGGTAGCAGGCTCAAACATAGTTCTTGACATCCTTTGACATTCCATTCCGGGAGAAAGATCTCTTGATGAGGTTGAGAGTCTTCTGTTGGCCAGGGTAACCTGCAAGAGGAGAATCATGTCTATGATAGATTATTTTTTGTTTAAGATGGTTAGCTTGGTTGGGTATGACCACTTTACCCTGAAACAGGAGTAAGCCACTAAAGGGGTCTAAGTAGTAATCAGTTACTTCTTCATTCTTACTCAATCTTTTAATGATGCCTTGAAATAACTTGTCAGCTTGTTGACCAGAAGTCAATTCACTCAGTTGATTGTCAAGTTTATTAGCAGAATGGAAAAAGATTTTGGAAGTTTCAACTTCATTTTGTTTCAGAAGCTGTTGAAAATTTCCAGGATTCTTTTCAGAATATGGCATTCCCCCCACTGGATACACGTTTTCCCAACGTGACAGGATATCTGGGATGGTTGAAAGTTTGGCAGGCCTGTAAGTGATCAGAAAATTGAATTCAGAGAGGATTTCTGCCCAACGGGCCTGTCTTCTAGTAAGGACCTTGGAAGAAATAAAATACTTCAAAGAGGAATGGTCAGTTAGCACTTCAAAAGGGTCAGTAACGCTCAAGAGGTAGGACCTCCATTGCTGGAGGGCAAAAACAATAGCAAGGAGCTCTTTTTCATGGATTTCATAGTTGAGTTCAGCACTGGACATTTTTCTGCTGTCAAAGGCAATAGGGTGTTTAGTGTTATCAGCAGTAACCTGGTGCAGGACTGCACACAGGGCATAGTCACTAGCATCAGTCTCAACATAGGTTCTCAGGAGGTGATCAAAATGGCAAAGGACTGTAGCTTGGGTAAAAGCTTGCTTGATGTTTTCAAATTGTTGCAAGGCTTCAAGAGTGAGGTTGAAAGGGGAGCTGTTTCCAGCGACAGAGGTGAGGTGGGAGACCTGTTTGGAGTAGTTCTTTATGAACCTGCAATAGAAGTTAGCAAACCCAAGGAAAGATTGCAAAGCCTTTCTGTTTGTAGGAGTAGGCCAGGTAAGGATGGTCTTCACTTTGTTGTTGTCCATAAAGATCCCTTCCCCTGAGACCACGTAGCCCAGATAGTCCACAGAAGGTGCATGGAAGTTGCATTTGGAGGCTTTTGCATATAACTTGTGTTTTCTCAGTCTTGTCAGTACTTCACACACATGAGGGATGTGTTCCTGTAAGTTTTTTGAGAAAATGAGGATATTGTCAAGGTAAAGCACCACATAAATTGTGAGGAGATCAGCAAGGATGTCATTTATAAGATTTTGGAAAGAAGCTGGGGCATTGGTCAGCCCAAAGGGCATGACCAGGTTTTCATAGCTTCCAAACTTAGATCTGAATGCTGTTAGGTGTTCATCTCCTTCCTTGATGTGCAATAGATTGTAGGCACCTCTGAGGTTGATTTTGGTGAAGATGGAAGACCCTGAGAAGACAGTCAGTAAGAAAGTCTTTGGAGGAAGCAGTTAACAGTTCTTCCTGGTGACAGCGTTAAGCTTGCGGTAGTCAACACACAACCGCAAACTCCCATCCTTCTTTCTAACAAAAAGAACAGGTGCCCCAGTGCTTGAAGTGCTGGAATGGATGAAACCTTTCTCTACATTCTCTGCTATGTAGGCTTGTAGGGTTGCCTTTTCACCTTGGGATAGTGAATAGATGGGCCCAAATGGAGGGAGTGGGCCTTCCAGTTTGATTTGATGATTGTAAGCGCAGTGAGGAGGGAGTTGATCTGCTTTAATCTTTCAGAAAACATCTAGAAAAGAATGGTAATCAGCAGGAACTTTCTCCAACACAGTTTCTATTTCTTCAGGGTCTTTGTCAATGTCAAACTTGTCCCAGTCAGCTGAAGCGTTCTTATGGGGAGTAACAGAAATGTTAGAAGAGGTAACCAATTGAATGATATGCAAGGATGAATACCTAGGTTCCTCCTCCAGAGGAATGGTCAAGGGATCAGTGAATATCCAAGCAAGATGGGAAATTGTTGAACTCAATGGAAATTGGATGGGGTGTTGAGGATGCAAGGGTTCTGAACTGAAGGGGAGTGCAATGGACTGCAGTGCCAGAGGCAGAGTGGGAGAGGAACCAGTTGAAGGTAGGTTGGCCATGTTGAGTTCAACGGATTGGGAGGAAAAATTGTCAGCAGGCTGGTGTCTTGGGGTGATCAGCCCCATTCTCCAGTTTACTTCAGGATTCCAGTGGTGAAGGAAGTCAATTCCCAGGATGAGGTCTTCTGAGAATTGTGCCTTGACAAGGAGGAATTCCCATTCAAAGCTAGGAAAAGAAGGAAGAGACCACCCAAGTTTCCTTGTGGGAGATAATTTGAGAGGGTGACTCATTTGGACTGAAATTGAAAAGAGGAATAGGTTTTCCCAGAGTTATGGGCTGCAATGAAACTTTTAGAACCAGGGTATTAGCCATCACAGATTGAGTAGCACCTGAATCAATCAAAACAATATAACTCAAGTCCTGGTGAAAAATAATAAAACGTAAGCCTTTGGAAAGTTGGTCAGAGTAGTCTTTTTGTATCCTTTTTACCCTAACGTCAGTAGGGTGATAATCCTGGAGTACAGCAGGAAAACCACCTAATTGTTTTTTGGCTTGGAGGTAGAGGAAGATTTGGTGTTGGAGGCAGGCTTCTTTTTGCAGTCGTCTTTCTTGTGCTTCCCTGCATAATACATACATAGTCCCTACTTCTCCCTTCTTGCCTTTTCTTCAGCCTTGAGCTTGCCATCAGGACCTAAGTCCAAGGTGGGTTTGGTTTGAGAGGATTGTTTCTTTGCAGATTTGTCTTCCTTCTTGGCCTCACCCTTGCCCTTGTCAGACTGGGAAGAATTGGCTTGGGATTGAGAGGAATTTTGCTGTTTAGAGTGGCTTGGATGGGAAGACTTCTCCTTGACTCGTTTGTGGTACCTGGTATTGTAATCCAACACTACATCCATAAGATCCTGAAGGGTGTCTACAAAACCATCATAGCCGGCTAATTGATACAGAAGTTGGGCAGGGAGGCTTTGGAAGTAGTTGAAGTAGAAGGCTTTATCCCCCCATGCAGAGACATTTGTCATAAGGGAAAAAAATTCTCTGATGTGGGTTGAGGCATATCCAGAGTCCTTCATCTTCAAATTCACAAGTTCCTTCTCTGCCTTGGCCGTTTCCAGACAATCACCAAAGAGATTATGAAGTTGTTCCGTGAAGTGTTGCCAGGAGTTGAGCAGGAATGAGGGCTCTTGATTGGTGAGATGAGCCAAGTAGGGTTGAATCCAACGGTTTGCGTTCCCAGTGAGGTAGGAGACAGCAAACATAACTTTCCTTTGATCCACACAGAAGGTCCCTTTGTCTTTTGCAAAGATGAGTTCACAAGCTTGTAGGAAGGGTCTGAGCTTGGTAGGGTTATTGCCTTCAAATTTGTCTGGCTGATCCATCAATGGGGCTTTGAAGGTTCCTGAGTGGGAAGTACTGCTGTTGGGGGTTGAGGGAGTTTTGCCACTGCTGAAGTCATGGTTTGAAGCAAGGCTAGGAGAGTAGGGTCCACAGTTGTAGGTTGAGGAGGTTGACTTGGAGGAGCTGGGGTTGCAGTTGAAGCGGAAGGTTGGGAAGCTTCTTCCTGAGGTCCAGAGGTTGGTGAGTTAAGGTTGCTAAGGATCCTCAAGTCAAAACCTGAGTCCTTGTTTTCTTCCTCCTCTTCCACATCCTCAGGGAGAGGAATTAGACTGGGATTGTAAAATGGGGAGTCCAATCCATAACCTGCTTGGGGATATTGACCAGTCACTCAATTAATAAACGGTCTGACAACAGAAGGAGCAGGGGACAGAGAAGCTCTTGGAGGAGCTGGAGTAAGGATACCAGTGTCCATGGTGCTGGAAGCTGGTGCAGGGAGGTTGGAAAAGGTCCTCCCTTGTCCACGGGCTTGAGGAGTAGATTGATTGTGGTCTTGTATTTCTATGGTAGTGCCACGTCCTTGGGCGGCCCTAGTAAGAGGTGGACTGGTGATGATGGAAGGTTGTGCAGGTCAAGGAGGCATGGTTTCCAAGTATGCCGTAGGGGATTGACCCAAGAAATTATCCAGAGAAGATGAGGGAGAGAATTTGGCTGCAAGAAAAAGTCTTGAACAAGTTCAAAGTCCAAGGTGAAGTCGGAGGTTGAAGTCAAAGTTTGAAGTCCCCGTTGAAACGTTGTTTAAGGGCCAATTCCAGGAGAGGGGTTGAGCCAGACAAATTATGCAGGATTTACCTTTGGAAACGTGGAGGCCACACACTTTTTAGCTCTATACCATGAACGCCCATAAATATTGTAGGTAGTGTTATCCAGGAGATGAAATGGTTTGCGGATGGATGGGATGGGTCTATTGGGATATAGAGGTGGGTATTAATCAAGGGGAAGGAATTAGTACAATTTCACAACTGCCCCTGGCGTGCAAGGGGCTGAAGGCACAGGAACTACTGATCACAGAACTCAGGATAGATATAAAGAGATTGATTGCATATGAAGAGGAGATGTAGAGTAAGGACAATGATGAGGAGAAGAATCCAGGAGTAAGGTTCTGAAGGATTTTGATGAGGGAATCCTGTAAGAGTAACACCAGAGGGATAGGTGAGATGAGTAAGGTAGGCTGGTTGGCTTTCTTGTGCTGAGATGACACCTATTGGATGAGGGACTAACCAATAAGAAGTAGTATACTAATTCCTTGGGGGGAATTAGTCCAGGAGGAGAGGAGAGGTCAGTATATGTGAGAACTGGGAGGAGGCCTTGAGGAGGGATGAATGTTGCTGGGCTGAGAGGTCCATGGCATTACATGTTGACCAATGGGCCTGGAGGTTGTAACTTGACAGATTGAGTATGGGCTTGTCCAGGAAGGTCATTTACTGAACTGGGTTATGGGTTGTCCAGCCAGGAGTATGTACTATGAGTTGACTGTATGTACTCCTCATGCCAGATAGGGTTGAAGAGAGATAGGGATGAACCAAGCCATAGAGAGGTGGATAGTATGCCTGGGAGATTACCTAGGGGACATGCAGTATGTAAATCCAGGGGTGGAAAGTAGATTGTACTGGACTGTGAATGGCTGAGGTTTGAGCATGGCTGAGTGGAGTTGTGGTTATGACAATACTTAAGACTCAAGAAAAGCCTATATGGACTCAAAAAATCTCCAAAAAATTGGTAAGGTAAGCTCACAGACTGGATCAAATCAGTCAGCTTCAAGGAGTCAGACAGTGACCCCTGCCTGTACAAGTCCAATGACAACAAATCATTTCTGTTCTCCCATGTTGAAAACCTACTTGTTGTGGGTGACAGGAACAAATTCAACAAAAAGTTCAATTGTTGGGTCAAAGATTCACAAGCTCACAAGCCAGAAACCATACTTGGCATGAGGTTTGAACAAATGCCAACTAGTATTCTTCTGAGCCAAACCAAGCATATTGCACACGGCTTAGAAGAGCTTGGGCTTCTTGAGTCCAGGCCTTGCTCTAAGCCATTGACTCCGCATTTAAAACTGTGAAAGGCGTCAGATGAAGACTTTGAGAAGTTCAAGAAGCTCAATATAAACTACAAGCCTGTGATAGGACTCCTCAATTATATTGCAAGTCAAACTAGACAAGATCTCAGCTATTCTATCTCCAGCTTAGCTAGGTTTCAAAATAAACCTGGACTGATGTATTGGAAGGAGATCAAACAAACATGGCAATACCTCAACCATTCTAGAGACTGGAAGCTGACTCTCACCTATGATGAATCAAAGGGGCCGTTGGAATGCTACAGCAATTCCTCCTGGGGAGAAGACCCCACTAGTTGCAAATCACAATTAGGGTACCTCTGTCTGTCCTTTGGTTCCCCTCTCTCCTGGAACAGCTACAAACAGCGCAATATAACCTACTCATCCACAGAGCTGAAATCAACCCCCTGTTGGACTCCTTTTTAGAACGAAAATGGCTCAGCCATTTTCTGGAAGAAATTTTCCAGACTGATCTCCCGTTTTCCAAACATTTCATCAACAACAAAGGTCTAGATGACAAACTCAAAAAGTTTGGCTCCCATGCCAAAACTAGAAATATTGACCTCAAAAAAAAAGGAATTCAAGGCAAACTCAAAGAAGGATCTTTAACGGTTCAGCTGATTGATACTTCCAAGATGCTTGCGGACCCTCTAACCAAGGCAGTCAAAAAGAAGCAACTAACAAAATTTGCAAATCTTGTTTTTAGGGAAGAATAGGCTTGATCTCCAGTTAAGGGGAGTGTAGAGTCAAGAGAGTGACGGCCCCCCTGCAGAGAAGTGGACAACAGGTTCCACAGGTATTAACACCACTGCAGGCACTTCAGTTAGAGTGAAGCTCTAAGATTCTCATTTGTCTCTTTCATTTTGGGACTTTGGTTCCGTTGGAAAAGAATTCTCTGTCTTCATCTCTGTTGTCTTTTCACCTTAAGTGTTTTGTTCTTCATTTATTTCCATCTCATAATCTTTTGTCTCATTGTGATCCTCACCTCATCAAGACAAGTTCTATTTAACAAGAACCATCCATTCAACAAACACCTCACCTTGGTTGAAGGGTGTTACTCCTAACTACAACCAGGGGCTCTTGACCTATCAAAACGTTCTACTTCTAACTGGTGAGATAAACCTATTCCAACTCAAACACACCTGGTGGCTCAACTCAACACAATGCTTGCTCAAATGGAAACACCTTGTTCTTTTCAGACCATAATTCCCTTTCCTCATTCAGCCTCTCAGTTATAGTCAATCTGGGAATCTTAGTTATGGTGTTGGTATTTCTCATATGACCTGATTATTCTGTGTTTTCTATTCTTTGCGATTGTTTTGTTCATCATGTGTTGGTCTCTGCCTCATCTTTCTGGTTTGTCAATAAAGAAATATCTCACAGCTTATACAATTCAACATAGCAACATGATGGAATTGTTTTGAAAGATTTACTGCCTTAGGATTTGCTAAGTACAGGGCCTCCAAGTGACCCTCTCCAGTGAACTTTGACTGGTGAATCCAACTTGTTTCTTCAAGCTGTTCATAGAGTACCTCCATAGCACTTTTCCCCTTTAGTTCTGCAAGCCTTACCTTCTTCTTAGTGTTATAGATTGTTTGGTCATCAAGATCATCCCCTCCATCAATCTTTCTCAATTTCCTCTTAAGCTGAAACGTATTAAGCCCATCATTCATGCCTTCAATTTCATTTTCTAATGCCACCCCCAAGATTCTCCTCAGTTGAGGATGCACAGAGTGATGTTCAGATGGTTTATGGTTATGTTGGGTTTCTTTAAACGAGAGTTGCCAAAAGGGGTCTGCCTTTGTGCAACTTGCATGGATTAGAAACTTGCACCCAACCTTCCTTGTGTGAGTTTGTCTAGACCCTTTGGTAAGAAGTTTTCCCAAATAGGAACCATGGCAATCACAGGCCAAATCCACATATTTGACTTTCTTTGAGTTAAAAACAGTCAGAGCTTAACCATTCTGTATAGACCATGTTTGACAATAGTTTTGGGCCTCTTCCCTAGTAGGAAAAGTTCTCACAGGAGGTGGGTCAAGTGGTTCTGGCACCAATTCAATGGTTAGGTGTTGTAGTTTCATAGTTGCAGGCACCTCATAAGTTAGTTTGAATCAGCTTTAATCCATAAAAGACCTCTGTAACATAAAATGGTACTCACAACCAGAGGTTTCATCCCACTGTGAAAGATTTTGTTCCTCAATTTTCACCCTTGATGAGGATGCAGTTGGGGCTTCCAATGTTTCATTAGCCAAATCCTTTTTTTTTCTTTTTCCAAAGCTTTGTTGATGGCGCTATCAATGTAGACCTTCCAAGCAGCCATTTCAGAAGAAGGAGGGCTTGTCACTGTTCACATGCAAAAAAATGCAATTGTATACTTCAGTATTCAATCCAACTTTCAATTGAAAAAACAAAGTTTGCTCACTTTTGAGTTGAGAAAGAATTATTCAAAGGTTTTTATATGATTTTAATTTTCACTTGACTTTCACTTTGGTTTCACTTTAAAGTCACTTTGGAATCACTAGGTGTGGAACAACAGTCCGAAAAAGTATATTTTGATCCCAAATTTGGTTTGAGGGAACCCAAGTGTGGTCCAGGGGGTGCCCAAAATTCTTGCACAACTTCTGGGGGGTTGCGCACCCCCAAAAACGGCGGTTTTGAGCCATGTACGGGGATGCACGGCTCCAAATCACCGTTTTTGGGGGGTAAACGGCTCTTATACAACCCCCCGGGGGTCGCGCATTTTTGGAACAGCTCTTGGTAGTCGTCTATGGGCCCCTCACGGCTCATTTGAGTCGTGTAGGGCCCTACACGACCCCCACACAACTGGAGTTGTGAATGTATCATCACCCATGAAAATAACCAACAGAAAAGGTCAAATTCATGAGAACAAGGCTAAGCAAACTTCCAGAAGGGAATCACTGTGTTGAAAAATGTCATGGAAAGTCTCGATTCCAGATCATCTCAGCACCAGGCACCGTATAAAGTGGTTGATGAATATCTTTTTGAGGGTCCACAGTACATTTTCCCAGCCTTCTTGAAGCAGAAATAGTTAGTCCTATGTTGCCGGCGGGGAATCTCTGTTAATTCACAATCAAAGAAGTCCAACTGGGTTCCTTCCATTTGGCATAGTAACATTTGGAGCACCCTGGTTATCTCACAAAGGCATTAAAATATTTGCCATGGAGTTTTCAATCAGTCGCTTGCTCTATACTCAAACCAGGTTTATTATAACTCACAGGGTCTAGCATTGTTGGCGTCATTAGGCGATTGCCACTTGCAAGTGTAACTCGCCATCTTTCCCCTGTCGTTTGTCTGGACAACTGCGCGACCAATCAACTATTTTTTTTCAGTCCTTGTTGAAGAGCGACAAATTTCTCCTGCCAGTTTCGAGTCATCCCAATAAAGCAAAACTCACTCATTGTTCCTGCTATGTTATGCGCCTGGAAAAGGAAAGGCGTTATTCTTTCAAGGGGCTTTCCGCTTTGGGTGGAGATGCATCCACAAAATTGAAACATGTCAACTTTCAGAAAAATAATTCGGGAAGATGAATAAATTGGATGTGAACACAGGCGGGTATTGAATCAGTTTCCAGGAAGGAGTTCTCGGAGCAGAGAGATCCTATTTCACTGTCAAGTTAGCAAAACCGACAGGTCCCAACTTACATGGATGATTTTGAGGGGTGTCGTGCATCAAACCCGCATGGCAGCTTGTCCTGCTACATAGATAAGGCCAATCACCATAGTTACGGCAAGCTAATGGGGTAGCGGATGGATCAATGAGTGATTTTGTGTGGCATGTCAGCTATCAAGTTTGATACATTTACTGATAATCAGATGGACACAGGGGGCAAATACTGACAAACAAATGAATCTCTCATGAAGGTGCCGTACAAAATGCCACATTGGATAGGTACGCTTGCTTGAGCCCCAAGCTCAAGGCGGAGTAAAGTTGATTCGTCAGGTTTACTGTGAACTTCTTGCGGGAGATCTAATGTAAGAATGTGAAAATAACATGTGTCCTCTGGGAATTGAACCCAGGTCTCTCATGTGCATGGCAAGTGTACTACCAAATATACTAAGGACGCTTGCTTCCCAGTGATCAAGATATGCTTGTAGAGTTCAATGACAATGTCACTTTGTGAGGACATATGATGAATGAGTAACCAACTACAAGCATGCAGGGACTGAGGTCCTGAAGACTGCATGAAAGCATAGATCATATCTCAACATCTAACATATAAGATGGAGCTACCATCAGAGTGATCAGGTAACCTTTCGATTGCCATTCTGAAAACATGGCGGTTAGCATTGTTTCTTTTTTTCTGACGGGGTCTGGTAAAACAAAATCAAGAGAAACGTTGGAGATGAAAACAGGACAACCTGATAATTACCCGACAGACCGTTGACTAGGAAATCATGACTTTATATAGTTTTGTAAACAATTGCTTCGTCAAGTCATCCTCCTAGTGAAAGTTTGGAGGCTTTGTGGACCCTGGCGTTGTACGCCCCCACATATCACGGGAGCTAATCCATCAACTCAAGGGTGCAACCCTCCCCGGGACCCTTTAAAGAAGTTGCTTCCTCTCAGAGCGCCTCATCCAGGGCTGGTGGCTGGGGCAATCCCAAAGTGCAACTGCCAAGGACCGGCCCGCAATGTCATGCCCGTAGGAATACCCGTTACTTGGGCAGACCCCCACAGTTCCTGTAAATAACACTGTAATACCATTTCCAAGGTTACACTTTGTGGGTTTTGCCAGCTATCAAAACTAAAGATGATTGTAAGGATCTGGGAATCCCGGTTCTCCAGTCTGTACTCCAACAATCCAGATTGACGCTTGGGCCAAGTGACGACACCAGGGTAGATTATGACGTCATAAGGTAATGACTCAAGCCGCACAACCACCCATGAAAATACAAGGCCGCGGGATATTGTCCCTTGTATAAACCGGGATATGCGTATTGCAGCTTGGCAATGCGTCTCATCTGGCCTGTCAAGGACTTGCAAAAGCTGGCTGACAGGCATGAAAATGTACAGTGGGTGGACAGAAATAATGGGACTGACTGATTCAAAACATGACATTTATTTTCAGGCCTGTGTTCCAAGCTAAATCAATTGTTCAAAAAAAGGCATGTATTTAATTTTATCCATGGTATAATATGTTTCAGCATCTGAAATTTAATTATACAACAATTGAAATTTCAAAAAATATCAAATCATAATTTTTAACAAAAAATTGTATAACACACAAAACCCCCAAAAAACATGCCTGAGGAAAAAAATGTTGAAAAACTCTGTGCCATCAATATTTTTTCTTCTTTATAGGGGTGCTAGAGAGGATCAAAATGAATCATTTTCATTAAAAAAAATTAAGATTGAGAGTTCCTAAAAAAATCTAAAACCACTTTTGATCAATGTGAACTTTTCAGTGCCCTGGTAAGATTGTGATGATAATGTTGAGACAGGTTGGTTGGAAGTCTTGGAAACCACTTAGAAAGGCTTATTCAAGCTCTGTGGTCAACTGATGGTCATATTCTTCAGTTCCTCTACTCAATTTCAGATTTGAGGTCCATTCAGATGTTTGAGGTTATATTGGTCCAAGGTTGAATTTGATTTGGGCCAATTGAAATCACTCTAACATGGATTTGGACCATTGCAATTGTAGCTTCTTCCAATGGTTTGACCATCTTCATCTTCTTAAACAACCAAGTGCACAAAGAAGACTGAATATCAAAAAACAAAAACATGAATCAGAATCAAATATGAAGAATAAGATTCAAAAAAAATTACTTACCATCCTTGTTTTTTGGATCAATTGAGTAGTGAGACATCAAAATCCAAAAAGAAAGTTGTTGGCTGTCAGCTCTCTGATACCAGGAACCTTGCATTCCTTTAGCTACAGAGAGTGATAAAAATGCTGGAATGATAATAATAATTATTATTCCAATAGTAAACGCTTAGAAGCTCAAATAAGAGCAGTTGCAAGGTTTAATTGATTTGGTAGTAAATGGTTTTCAATATAATATAAAAGAGGGGCCACATTATTATACTACTGGGGATCTTTACAGAATAGAAACCTCTCTTCAAGGGGCCTCTTTAGGCACTTTTTAAGAACCTTGGAATAAATATGGGTGCCTCAGAAAGGACGTATTCCACTGATGGCCGGACTTAACAGCACAAGAAGCCTAGAAAGGAAGGGTAACACTCACTCTGAGCACTTTACCACAAAAATCCTGGAATAATTCAAAGGGTTTCAGAGCAGATGGGGTAGATTTCTTGACTAAACTTCAATGGTTGACTGGTTATAAAGGTAAAATAATACTACTGCAGACTAAGTCATAAATCACTTGCTTATCTTCATATAAGCACTTGATTAACAATGACACGGTGTCTGATTGATAATAAATAATTCCTGGTAAACTGATGATGGAATAATGGATCCAAAGAGGTCTGTATAAATACCTTTTTGGGGTGATTTTGGTCTTCTCAGGGCACGTAGAGAGGGTTCTGCTCGTAGGCTGAGGCTGGCAAGCCAGTCAGGGCAAGATTAGCACGTCTACTTGGTTCTGTCAATCAGCTGTCCTTAGATCTGCTGGATTTCTGTACTATTTTAGCCACAGGATCTGTTAATTAGTTATGGCGTAAATTTGATCATTCTGTACCCATCCTTCATTTGTACTATTGATATTGCTTTAAAGCGTGCAGATGTGGATGTTTACTGATTTTCCGTTATTTGCTGATCATTTAGATAATTTTTAATAATTTTTATGGACACTTCTTGTAGTGTTTTGTGGTCTTCAAAGATCAAGATCCGTGGTTTATGTGGTAGTCCTTGATCTTTGATTTATTATTAAAAAATTTTTAAAACTTAATTTTCATTAATTTTATTTAAGTTTTGATCTTTTTAGATCATTATTAATGCATATGTCCGTTTGTTACATATACTAGGCAACCCTAACTAGGTTGTAGCTCTTCTGAGCGGTACCTAGTTGTCAGATTAGTCACAACTGATCCAGGCGCGGGGATCAGTAGTACAGATGCGCGCGGGGTAGGATCCGCTGCGTGCGTGGCAGAATCATCTGCGCGCGGGTCTCTAGTACGCGGGATCCTGCTGCTGCTAGTATGTAGGGTTATGTAATGATGCGGGGCTGCGCGCCGGAATTGTGACATAACACATTTCCACATGTAACTCCTAAAATATACACAAAACCTCAATTCTGAGTGAATTTTAGGTGTAAACCCTATACGTGACAATATGTGTGAAATGTTAGAATGGCCAAAAAGTGCCATACAGGTGTTGTAATTTCCAGTACTTTTCTTTTTAATTATTTTAAAAATATAAGGACTTGGAATTCAAGGTTGGGGTCAGTGAGTGACCCTACCTAATTTAGGGTGAGAAATCCATTCCTGTAATAATATTTATGGATTTCTCTCTCCTTGCTTTGTTAATTGAGTTATTCTTATTTTTCATATTTTGTGTTACTATTTGACAGTTTTGCTCTGTATATAGTAGCAAGCTGACAGTGGCAATGTGGTAATGGTTCAGATGGAGGGGGAGCCCAAAGATGGGTTGGTCAACAGCAAGATTGAAACACCCACGGCTTCATCTACATCATTTGAAGTACCCGGGTGTGGTCACTTTGACAAACAGTCCCACAACTTTTGTCCACCCACTGTACAGGGGGGGGGGGAAGTAAGTCCTCCCACTGATTGGCAAAAATAAGGAGTTTGATTTTTGGACACATTTTCAAGGCCAAATTTTCCAGTCCCAAAAAATCATACATTCATTCAAAATTGTATGATAATTCATTTTATCATCTTTTCTTAAGGTGGAAATTGATTGATGAGTTAAATCATCCAAATATCAATTTTTTAAAAATAATACAAAAAAGTACAAAATAACCCAAAATAGATGTTTTGGAAAGAGAAAAAACAAAACCATCCTTTTGCATTTAATGTTATTTTTAATATATTTAATTTTAGGGAACAATCATAATAGAACTATAAAAAACCAACCTAATGAAATTTAATTTTTCCATTCATGGGGAGCAAATTAGATTAATGTGATTCTTGTGTGGGTTTGATGATACTTTGATTACATAATCAGGATGGGTATCTGAGAAGCCATGAAATTCAAACAGGAAATATTTCTGATTCTATTTGATTCCTCCAGTATGAATCCATGGGAATGTTGCCTTTTTCTAGAGTTTCCAGAATTTTGTGAAGTTTTTTGGTTTTGTTGGTTTTAAGGAAGGGCTCATTCCATTGCTTGAAATACAATTAAAATTTTCAAACAAAGTAAGATACTTTAGTGAGTAAATCAACTTGATCTGATGAATGATTTTACACCTTAAAAAGAAAAGAAAAATCCAAGTAAAATGAAATGTGAAATTTTGAAACTCACTGAGCAAAAAAAACTCAAAAACCTCTAAGGATAATCTTTTGTTTATCTTTCAGGAAGAGATCCATCATATTCAAAAATGAAGGGTAAGAAATTGTTCATCTTTTTCATGTCTATACTGATTCAAAATGTTTTGAGTTTAATTGAAATCATTCATGTTTATATGACTTTTTGGAAACAATCAAATTTAATGGTTTTTTCATTTCACACATCAGTGTGAAGACTTACTTTCCCCCCCTGTGGTCAACCCCCCTTCTGGGTAATTGGAGATTATCTTTGGTGGTTGCTGTATCAAGCGTTAGGGATAGTGCTATGGGTGAATTGGAGGATGGTATCAAGTCCAATCCTCTAAAGGCATTGCAAATTATCAACAATGTGATGTTCTAAACTCCTGCATGTAAAAAGGCCAAAGCAAGTAAATATGCATTGCAAAGAAAACAATCCCAGTCAGGCAGAATAGATCAAAGTAGACATCATAACCACTGCTCATAATACTACCATTTATTCTCATCCTACTCTCCTGAACCTGTTAATCCAATGAGCATGCCATGATTCACAGGCCAAGATGGCTATAAAACTCATCAATTATCATGGGGAAGATTCCAAGATTCAGCCTTCTTTGGGAAATCACATAAATAGAGCCATTACATGGACCAGAGTTGTCAGCTTGTGACTATTTACAGAGCAACCAGTCAAAAGTAGCAAAAAAAATCCAACTCAAAAATGAAAAAAATAAATGAAAAAAATCTGCTCATAAATGAAAAACACAAAGAAGGTACAAGAAAACCCAAAGGATTATTGAAAATTTGGATTCTCCACCCAATATTAGGTAGGTTTACTCACTGACCCCACCTTTGAATTCCTACTGCTTAACACCTGAAAACAATAGCTTGATAATGGTCCAAAAACCACAGTACCACCTTTTTGTGGCCCATTTTATGTTGCATGTTGTGCTTCAAGGAAGTTTACTGCTCAAAATAAACCCAAAAATCCTGCAACAATTTGGGAATCAATAAATACTCTTTGCCTAAATAAGTTTCTGCTACACTTCTGCAGAAAAAGCTGCCTCTTCAAATGATAATCACAACCCGCAATGCCTTGGAAGACAATCCCTGAATTCATTCTTTGTTTTTTTTGTTGAAATTTCTTTCCCTTCAGTCTCTTTTTTGATTGAAGTAAAATAACCAATTGGAAAGAAGTAAGGAAATACTCAATGAATAACATGCGCTGATACTAAATGATATGATATCCCTTGATACCCCATGATACACTAAAGTATGACACCCCACAAACTCAAAAAAACAATCCTTTGTAAATACAAACCAAGAAGTACTTCCAAAACAAGGTAAGCTAAAAGAATAACTTCCTCTGAACTGATTTTCCCCCTCATGCACCTCCACAAATGATCCTAACCATCATTAGTCATGATCTGCCTAGACAATCCATCCACATGCATTAGTTTTAGTATTTATCTTTAATATCCAACAGCCTTACTAGTCAATCCACTCTGATTTTCCTTCCCAGAAAGATCCCTGTCAAACTCTCTTGGCAGATCCCCTTTGATCTCTGCATAATTCAGCTTTGGTGTTTGTCCAATTTTCCCAAAAGGTACCTGCCCTTCAGCAACTCCCACTGCATAACCCTTAGCTGTCCTCAAATTCATACTTGATAGCTCTCTGATTTTTTGACCCAGCTGCATCCCCTCTGCAATTATACAAATACAACCATAGAAGATATTGTCCCTAAATCCCTAGCTACAGAAAATGGTTTAATTCTGCAACAAAACCCTCCTTATCCCAAAAAGGTAAAATCCAGGCTCATCATCCCTTTTTTACTGGAGATCCTACATATCCTCACTGCTGAGCCATTGCCTCCTTCCCAGAGTAGGAAACAAGCCGGGCTCAGCTTACTTTCCTTTTGTTCTTCCAATCCTAAATAGTCCCATTGCTGAGCATATAGATCCACCTGTTGCTTCTGAGCCTTCTTTTCTTTGTGTCTATAAATAGTTACCAAAAAAAAATTGTCTCACATAGGTTTCACAACTAAAATTCTTTCAGAATTGATGAATTGAGTATCATTTAGAAGGTATGAGGTAAATGGGTTTTTTTCAAAATTCCTGCATGCAAACTGCGCAGTTCTGAGCAGCTCTGCATGCGCAAGTTGATTAAGGTCCCACATTAAAAGCCCACAGAAAACTCCAGCACAGCTGATCAGATCCCATACCCAGAATATCTGCAAACACTAAATCATCAAAAGGCACCACCCATAAGCACTAAACCCCAGAAAAATTGCTCATGAATTTTTAAAAAGCTTAAAAATGCACAAAGGATGATCCAAAACATGATTTATCAAATAAAATAGCAGAATATCCAACTAGAAATTATTTGAAATTAAAATCAAATGAGGAAAGGAACCACAAAATTAGCATATGCAAATCTTTGAAGGACACAAAAAACATAAAAGTATCTTCCAATAAAATTATGAAAAATACTAGAAGGATTGGAAGATAATGGAAAATAATTAAACCCCAGATAATGATGAATTTATTCAAATAAAAATAGTAAAAAAGAGGATCAAGTGCAAGATCATCAAAATTAAGCAAATAAAAATAATGCACATCCTGATAAAACATCATGCACTGATCCTGCAGATCCAGGACCAGAAAAGCTAAAGAACCAAGAGTTTGTGTCAATAAAGCTCTTGATGGCTTGCTAGCCTCATAAAATGAACCCTAAACTCTCTAAGTGCCCTGAGGAGGTTTTCTTAACCCCAAAAAATTTATTTGTACAGCACCTTCTTTGGCTCTTTTCCAGGAAGAATTTGTCAGCGTAGCCCCAGAAACTGTGCCAACTGTGATCAAGTGCTCACAGATAGATAAGCAAGTTATTTTTGGCCTAATTCTGAAGTATATTGTTTTTAATTTAAAGCTCTCATCACTGCTTGCATTGAAGATAAATAAACAAGCAACCCATCTTTGATTTAAAATCCTTCAATTATGTACCGTTGCAGGTAACCAGAAACTTACTGATTAAATTAGTAAGTTATTTCCTGACTACTCTGAGCTTTGTGCTACAATAGAATTTTCATAAAATCACCTCAGTGGGTGATAATTCTTTATTTTTAATTCATCAAGTTCCCATCATTCCAGGGAATCAGATTCAAAGTTAATCTCCTCAATAAGAGGTGTTCAAGGCCCACAGTATATATAAATGGTGGCCCCTCTTTTCCTTATTTAATTTAATTTATTAAAAAAAATTCAAACCAAACCATTTAAACCTTGCACCATTAAAAATCACATTTATCCTTTTGGATATTTTTTATTGAATTTGTTTTAGAATTTATATTTATTCTTGACCTTCATCACTTCTAGGAGCTAAAGGAATTCAAGGCTTGTGGTTTCTAGAGGTTCAGAAGATTAACTCAGCGCTTTGAATAATCTTCAAGCTTTTGGAGAGTATGCTACTCCTGATCCACAAGGATCCTAATGCTTTACATCCTAATAATCAATCCAAGCAGAAATGTGCCTTGCCTAAATGAATATGAGCCTTTTTTTTCTGATTATTACTAGATCATCAGCATGGGTTTCAAGTAATTGAGTTTTACAAATCTATCAGCCAGTAAAATTTCCAGTATTTCATAAAAAACTAGTGCTGACTGTTTGAAGCCAAAGAATTCCTTCTTCATCTCTGGCAAAACGTCTTGGTTTTACCTGTAGCTCATCTGTGTTTATGCTTTAACTTTCTTCCAAAGGTTCAATGTTCATAAGGCACTTTGGAGATCAATTTGGTGGAAATAAGAAAATTTTTTTACTTCAAAAAATACAAGAAATATCAACAGGGATGGTTGTGCTTTCGTTGAAAATAGATTTTTTAAATTTAAACCATAGGTTTTCCTGAAAGCCTGGGCTGATAATTGGACTTAATCTTTGGTTAATTGATTTAATGATCCTGAATTGTTCCTTTATTCCCATTTCAATTAAATTCAATTTTGTCTGTGGGTCCTATTTTTATCAATAAAAATGTGGTGTTTCTAAATTCTTTGGATCTCAAAATTCTCTCCTTGCATTCATTTCCCTTTTTTCTCCACATATGTGTCTTTGGGTTGGTTTTGTGGATGGGCCCATTGAAGGAAACTTATGATTTGATTTGGAGTTACTTTTTTCATTTATTTCCTTAGTGGTGATTCAAAACTGGATAGGAATTGTATTTTTTGGTACTTAATTTGTCAGAATTTGCTTTGAAGTGGGCTCTTTGGTGTTCTGTCATGGTTCCTTTCTGGTTAGTAGTTTTTTTTCTTCTCCCCAAAGTTAAGTCCTAATTGGTATTGGTGAGATTCTGAAAAGAAATTTTCCCAGGTCTTTCTGCTCCATAAATAGAAGGAGTAGGTCCCCCCTCTCCATGGCAAGATTTTGTTTTTTTATTGGGGTTTCTGGGATCAGGATCAAGAGCTTCAGATTCAGGAAAAATGCAAAGAAAAATTTGAGCTTTTGATGACTTTGCAGTCTATGATCCTGTGGATTTTGTTTAAAGCAAAGTTGTTGCCATATCCAAAAATCATTCCTTCAAGATAAATGGAAAACAAATTGGAGGTTTGATGCAGTGTGAAGATCACTTCCCAAACCAAGAAGCTTCAGCTTTTGATTGCATGGATTCTTGAATTTCAGTTCAGAAGAAGCTCCATTGGGAAAAAAAAATTGAACTTTCAATTCAAAAGGGATGAGTTTTTGATCTTCATTGATTTCATATCCATCTTTCTTAAAAAATATTTGATTTTGGATCCAAGGAAAATTCAGGCCATTTTTTTGAAGTTAATTTATAATGTTCTTTTCAGTCTCCTAGATTTGAATTCCCTTGATAAATTTTAGCTATCAGGGGCAATACATAATGGAATAAATAAATTATTCAACAGATGCAAAAATAATTCATAAAAATATGGATTATTTTAAATTCAAAGAATTCATTTTAGTGATTTATGTTTGTTGTGAGTTAATAAACAAACATAATGACCAGGCATAGCTGTGATGAAATTCTTCAAAAAATCTCCTTCAGGAGATTGCATTCATAGTCTGTGGTAATGGGAATTCGAAAAATTTAAAAAAGAAAATATTAACCAAAAATATGGGAGTGATGGCCGAGCCTGGGTGGCATTACAGCCCAATTCAAGAGGAAATAACATAATTGGTTAGGGGTTAACACCCAGGTACCTTAAATAGCTCAAAAAAATGGGTTAGTTTTTTTTTGTGTTTTTTTAAAGAATTAAGATGGTGCAAACTATTTTGATAGGGTTGGTGTAACAAAGATAAGGCCAAAATCAAGCGATGAATTACTTGATTATTTATCAATTTGAAAGAATTTTATCCTTCATGGGATGGTTTCTGTGATTATATTTAACTGGTTCAGGGGTAAAAATTCATCAAAAAGAGGCTGCATTTATACATCTCAGTTTTAAGCCTACTAGATGCCAACTCCTTCTAGCTACTCCTTCTGATTGAGAACTGAATTGATAGTGCGTTGAACATTCAAGGATTCAATTTGACAAAAAGTGTGAAATTTATCTATAAATTTGTATAAATGAATTTTAGGCAATTTTTCAAGAACTTATTTAGTTTTTGAGACCCCTGGAAGAATAGGTTCTCATTTTTAAGAAAAAGTAACAGGGTTTTCTTTACTTCTTCTTAAATCAAAAATAATTTCAATAAGGTTACATCTAATTACCTTGGGGTAATTTTATGAGAACTTTATGGAGAGGATTTAATAAGTAGGATTACTTGCTGGGTAAAAGTACATAATTACTTTTGAGGAATAGGCCAATATTTTAGGATTCAGGCCAATTTCAGTTGTTGACTGGATTGGATACTGAATGATATGGAAATATTAGGCATTGAAAGTGTAAAGTATTCAATATTCAAGTAATACATACTGATGAAATGAGGTCCAAGATGAACCAAATAAGTTTTTGATTTTTGAGGAAAAGAAAAAATGATACTATTATAAATATATTACTGGATTACTTTCTGAAAAATGTCTGGGAGAGGGTCCTTTATTAATAACTTTTGTGCCCCCTGTTGGTACGGGTCTTCTCCCAGCAAGGGATGAGTTAACCAGTCCTATGCTGAGAGCAAGGCTCCGTCCAAAGGTTTGCACAAGCCTTGTTTAGGAATGATGAGAGTATTGGAAGCCTGATTTCATCCTCAGGAAGGCTTTACATGTTTTCATTGTAATAATGATATGATAACACCAGCCCCTGAGGTGGTTTAAACTGCAAATTCCTGTAATACACACATTTAAACTGTTTCTGGTATCTGATTAAAAAGTTCCAGGGAAAAAGTGCTTGGTAGTTGTTTTGATGTTGGGGCCCTCTTAGAAATTTTCATTATCTCAAAGGATTTAAACATTCAGATTTAGTAAGAAGCCACCATAGACCTTACCTCAAGGGTAAAGGGGTTTCATTGGGTTCACAAGAAGCTGAGAGTGGCCCAAAACAAATCAGTCCTTCTGGATGAGCTATTTGTGCACTCTCAGAGTTATAAAGTAACTTTTGGTCACATTTGCTTGGGTCCAAAATATTGTGTTGGTCCTAGCTGTGAAGGCAATTACAGACCTAGTATAGTTCTAAGGGGATGGGGCCACCCATTTTTATGGTTTAATGGTTGTTTCAAACAGTTTCTCACCACATTGCTGCACTCATTTTGGCTTCCATAGGGTGTGGAACAAGAATTCAGGGGGTAACCCATGTACCCAAAATCCCATTTTCCATTGTGGCTTGGACAGCTAGGAATTTCTGAGGCTGGATACTCTGCACAAAAACCTTCAAAAACTAACAGCATGGTGGGGATTGGAATATTTCTGGACTTTGCTGCACAACTACTGGAAGGACTGGAAGTTTTTTAAAGACACTAATTCAACAAAGGAAATTGATGCAGCCTTTGCCTGGGGGGGAAAGTTGTGCTGCAGAAATTTTTGAAAAATTTGTAAACTCTGGAGATCATGCCAGATGCCTGAAAGGCCATGCTTATTTAAAGTTGGAATCAAAGACAGGAAAGTTGTGCGTATGCATCATGGAAAGAAATTATGGTGATAAAAAAAATTCAAAACCTAATATTATTGAACCGGGTAATGTTAAATTCATCGCTCAAGTCGTGTGGGAGTTGTGTAGGGCCCCTGAAAGTGTGGGGGCCCATACAATACTCCATATAATTTATAATTCATAATTTATTATTTATTATTATTTATTATTTATTATTTATTATTTATTATTTATTATTTACTACTTATTATTTATTATTTATTATTTATTATTTATTATTTATTATTCATTATTCATTATTCATTATTCATTATTTATTATTTATTATTTATTATTTATTATTTATTATTTATTATTTATTATTTATTATTTATTATTTATTATTTATTATTTATTATTTATTATTTATTATTTATTATTTATTATTTATTATTTATTATTTATTATTTATTATTTATTATTTATTATTTATTATTTATTATTTATTATTTATTATTTATTATTTATTATTTATTATCTATTATTCATTATTTATTATTTATTATTTATTATTTATTATTTATTATTTATTATTTATTATTTATTATTTATTATTTATTATTTATTATTTATTATTTATTATTTATTATTTATTATTTATTATTTATTATTTATTATTTATTATGTATAATATAATGCAGTCAGTGGTTTGGCTTATTATGGCTTCTATGGTATTTTTGAGGAGACAGGGGAATCTGCTCATAGACAACAGGGCTTTGATGTTCAATATGGACTATTTTTCTTGCCTGTGATTAAGATTTATATTGACTTTAAATGAAATGATGGTTGGAATGATGTAATGTGGGCATCAAATTGTCTGTTCCATCAGATAGTTTAATTGCTGAGACCCCCTGGCAGTCCATTTACATGCTTAGGAATTTCAGTCCAAATTACCAAACACCTGGCTGAGGGTTTCCAGAAGGCACAAGTAACAGGTTCAGGAAATTTTGGTGGACATAGTGCAAGGGAGGAAATTTTTATCAATTGGCTTTCTTCTTCTTCCAGTTTTTCCATCAATCTTGATTGCCACACCTTTTTTCTATTAAAAAATGCTTCACACATGTAAATTTTTTTGTTGCCACCATGAAAACTTACAATTGCTCAGTCACAATGCATTGCATGCTTGGATGTGACTTGTGTGAATCATAAATATGCATATTCTACATGCTTTCCTCTAAATTTGCTTTCCCACAAACTACAGTTTTTTTTCTTCACCTGGTTCCCATGGTTGCCTTACATACCAGGATCCAGTGGATCTCCCACCCCTTCCTCATTAAAACTTCCTCCCTTTCCTGCGTGCCATATATTTATTATATAGGGCGCTTCTGAGTCAGGCAACATCTTTTCCCCCCAACAATATAAATTGCTGTCTGCACCATTGTGATATATTTGACCCTGAAACAAATGATCTCCTCGCTAGTGACCTTGCACAGCCAGGTTACTCAACTCAAATCCCAGAAATTAACCCTTCTCATGTCGATGGACTGACCTCTTTGCTGATAATTTGCCGTTCATAGACTTGTTAACATTTGAATCCTCTCTGCACCACTGTGATATATATGACCCCAAAACAAATGATCTCCTAGCTAGTGACCTTGCACAGCCAGGTTACTCAACTCAAATCCCAGAAATTAAAACTTCTCATTTCACATGGACTGACCTCTTTGCTGATAATTTGTCATTCATAGACTTGTTAACATTTGAATCAATCGAACTGTTCAATGCCACAAATACTGCTCCTTTGAATCCATCATCAAATCCTGTCTTCCCACCTTACATTCTACTTTGGGGAAATGAAACATCCCAACCACCATCAGCAACAGCCCAACAAAATAAAACATCTATTGAACTTCCTTAACCCCACTGGCCACAACCAGAAGCACAACAAAGATCCAATATTGAAACTTTTTCAGCCTCCCCACCTCCACCAATGACAGGGACCTTCCTAGCTGAGTCGGAGATCTCCCTAGTTTCCAAGGCAGAGTTTCTTAAAAATATCCGAAAAATGGGACAAAAATTTGAAAAAGCCCACAATGAGAAGACCTTGCCCAATTCAGTTCGCAACCATGCACAAAAGGCTATGGATGCCATAAATGAATCCAATAGAGGTCAGCCCATTTATGGAAATCCATTTATCTGCAATCATCCTATCATAACCAATAATTTTTGATTTTCAAAGTTTTGTCAAGTGGTCAAGATCTGCCAGTTAAAGATCAGGTCAAGATAGGGACTGGAAATCTGCTATCTAAATTCTCTCATCAATCCAAATATACTCTCCAGAATTCCTAAAGACGGCATTGTTTCAAATCAAATTCCAGCGCAGCAAATGAAGATATAACCTTTCCTGAAAGCCAGCAGATCACAAATGATGACAATCCCAAACCCAGTGTCCAAAAATTTGATTTTGAGGCGTCCTTCCCATCCAACTTTCAAAGCTCTACCGCAAAAGAACATTGGCCACCCCCACCACCTGGAAAAATTTATCCTGATAAACTCCAACTTCCTGGTGAAGTCCCCCCATCAGCCCCAGCCTCAACCTATTCCCCCTGTAATATCTGATCCTTTGTTGGCAATACCAAAAGCAACTTCTGAAAATAAAACAAACCAACATTCCCAGTTCCAATCTGCATGCAAGTCTCAGCTCAATCCACCTCCAACAGCCAAAGCTTTATCTGTCACACTTCCAGAATCTTCCAAAGGCCAACCTAGCCAACAATCCAATGCATCCACCATATTCATTAAACACACCAAGGGAATCCTTCCTATAATTCAACTTTACTCTTCAACAATCCTCTATGATGCTTATTCTATGGCACATGAATCTTTAGTCAAGCTTTACACCATGCAAATAAGTTAAATCCAGCCAATGAGAAGCTACACTGATACCCTGCCATCAATGATTTGATTCCATACACTGAATAACACTGGTATCAAACAGTGGTTGAAGAAACTGCTGGATGATGGTCTGTTGAAAATTTACTTTTGAATCAAATCCTCAATGTTGATTTGAATTAGTATTTTTTTGATTGCAATCAGGAATCAATTTCTGCAAGCCATTTTTGAATGAAAAACTCTTGAAACTAGATGTTTGGAACATTCCCACAATAGAAAATCACACTGCTCCATCAAATTTGCTGGATCATTAATTAATTACACTGCTCAATATGTTTTTCCATCCTACCAAACATCAACAGAACAATTGGGAAAAAACAATTTTCAAGTCCATCACACTTTTTGCTAGGGATATCACACCTTTACCAGCATATGAAGCTCTAAAAAACTTCAATGATGAATTGGCACAAGAGATATCAATGAAACAGTATTTCATACAATTTCTTACCAGCCATAGCACCACTTCCAAAATAACTAATTCCACTGCATCATCCAATGAAAGAATTATCAAACTTGATTTAAAGGCTCTAGAAATTCTGGTTTATAATTTCTTCCATCTATTGATTTCATTTTCCATATTAAATTACAGGTGCAAAATATATCAGTCAGAAAAATCTCTTCAGTGTTATATCTCCCAATTTGATCAACTTCCCAAGGAGTAAACTTCAAGGCCATGTTACTCCCTCTTGGCTGCTTTTTTTTTTTCAGGAATTTGTGGGATTCTTATGAGTCATATTGATTACAGAAATTTCACAGCGTCCAGTTTTCTCAAACTCATTTCAATTTTTCCAAGCTTAATGAAATTGAAGCCAAAAACATTGATGAACCCATATCAAAAAAATCAACACATACATCTGCTCCATAATTCAAAAAATTTCTTTTCTGCAGATGGATTTGTTCCTTACCCTGTAAAAATATTTGAGCTTGCTAATTTCATTGTGCTTGGCTTCAGTGAATACTGGCTGATTTCACATCCCAATGCAGACCAAGTTTTCAATCTTCCAAGAGGGGCTCATATTACTGATGCAACAATTAAAACACTATGACTTGTTTTGTTTCCTATTTTTTGTAATTCTGGATAACTATTTGTAATTGAAAATTTTGAAGCATCTTGTGAAACATGTTTCAAACCTGCACCAAAAACCCTGCTTGATGAGTTCCAAGAGTCATCCACTTGATTCTTGTTACAGTTTTGATATTAAATTGTTCACTGAAATGCCTCAGGACACTTATATATAAGATATCTACTTTGTCTACTTTCATCCCCCCGTTAAGGTTTTTTTGATAACCATTTGGAAATAAAATACACCCAAAACTAGTAAGAAATATTTATTTTCATGTCACCATCACAAAAAAGGCACATCATCTGCCAATGTGATGATTGTAATTCCAAGACCCACATGAAAATTCATGGGATGAGAACTGGGTTGGATTTTTTCAAGTGCCCAGTATCAACATCACATATCAAGAAGAGAAAAAACCAAAATCACTCCAACCAGGAATCAATGAAATCAGAAATACTTCAAATTTTACTGCAGTGAACCAAGTTCATCCAAACCAAACAAATTTCAGAGCACCTTGGCTTCAGCTTTTCATTTGTCTGACTTTCATTCAGATTCAGTCATCTTTTATACATAAAATTATTCTCTAATAACTTGGAGACTCAATGAAAGATAATTTGTGCTCTCTCTAGTTATATCAGCTATTTTGAATCTTGAACATTGTATCAGCAGGGATGCATTCAGATTTTGGTTGTTTTAATTGAATTTGCACAAGCAGAACATTCTAAATAAATTTCCAAATATTCAATTAACAAGTCCCCAGAGATGGATACTTTTTTGAAATAACTGAATGTGAAACCCACCTTGAATATATAGGCTTTCTGTCCAAAATTTTTATTTCTCCCTGCATTGGTGAAGGACATCAAGAATTAACAAATCAACTGTACTCAAAATCTCAATTGTTGTCAATTCATTCCATAATGTAAAGAATTACTTGGAAAAATGAAGGAATCATCAAAAAAAATCCATAAATGAAAGAAATTATTGAATCACAGTTCTCCCCTAGGAAACAATTTTTGTACCAAACTTTTAAGGCATGGCTAGCAAGTTTTTTGAAACGCAATGGAATTGAAAAGGTCCTTTCTTCTCACCTTTGAAGATCCCCAAGAGATATCATGACCAATATTTGGGATGGTTTTTTTTTGGAAAAAATTCAAGGGAATTGGTGAATCAGAATGCTTACTTTCCAAAAAGGAATATTTGGCTTTTACACTTTACATTGATTGGTTCAATGCATTTTGCAAATCCAGAAGGCATGTAAGCTTGGAATCAATAGTCTTTGTTTGTCTAAATATTCCTCCTGAAAAATGTCACCAAAAAGAAAATTAATATATTTATGGAATCATACCTGGAACCAAGGAGCCTACTGGACCCCAGTTGAACTATCTCCTACAACCTGTTTTTGAAGAACTAAAAGAAATTTGGAATGGTATTTTATTCTCACAAACAGCTCCAAATACAAACGTATCCTTCATTAGAGTTTCCATTTTGACTGTTATTGCTGATTTTGTAGCTATGAGGAAGCTCACTGGTTTCAGAAGTCATTCAGGAACAAGTTTTTCAATTTCTGCCATATTGAGAAATCCCAAATGGATGTTTTTCAGAAATTCCTGTTCCCAAATGGCAACTTGAAGCACCACAAGGAAATTTTCCAGATATGGCTTCAGGCACCCTCAATTAATGCCCGTGAGAAACTCTTTTGAAAAACAGGTGTGAGATATTAAATCCTTGAAGAGCTGCCTTATTGGGATGGGAATAAGATGATAAATCTTTATTTGATGCACAATATGGTCCTTGGAGTTTTGAAAGATCATGCCACAAATAAAATCTTCCTGCCGGAATCAAAATGGAAGAAGAACAACAGCAAAAAGGGAATTTTGACCAGTAGTGCCACACTCTCAACAAGTGAAAGTGAAAATGAAGATTAAATACTAAATAAAGACATTGACTCAAGAGAGGTGAGATATCTGAGGAGGGGGGCCATTCCAGATCTTCAGAGCATAAGAAAAACCCGCTGAAAAAATATTTCCAACAATCAGAAAAATACCACCACTCCCTATTCAGAAAGGAGTGCCAACTTTTTTCACACCTCAGGACCCAGTAATCAATATAATCATGATTTGGAATATGTTCCAATATCTGATTTTCAGTCTGAAAGGGTTGATGGCAAAATCATTCCGACATTTACATTTGACTCACAAACTCTGAAAAAAAAATTGAAAACTTGATTCAAAAGACACCCATTCCCTCCAATTGGACCAGGGTGACAAAGAACCTTGGTGTGGCCGCTCATGGAAGATTTGAAGCTGCAGAATGGCTCTTGATATATAAAATTTATCTTACCCTTTTATTTATAACAAGGGACAAAGGGGGAAATCCACTTCCTTCAGAGATTTTTGAAAAAACTTTTCACCTTGTGAGTGCACTCAACATAGCTACCAGCTGGGTTGTTACTGAACATTTTGGTAAAGAATTTAGCAAGCATTGGAAAAAATACCAAAATAGTTTTCAGAAGCTTTTTCCTGCATGCAAATCCAAACCAAACCATCACCTTTCCACACATACAACTGAGCTCCTAATTCAATGGGGTCCTGCTCCTTGTTCTGCCACATGGGCATATGAAAGAATAAATGGTTATTTTTCCCATATTAACCATAAAAATTCAACAGGTACAAGATGAGATCAAATTTTAAATCATATTAATCATGAAAAAAATAATTTTCCTTTCCTTTTGATTGCTTCAAATATAGTCCTGACTCATTTGCAGGGATTCTCCCAATCCAAAAACTTGAAGAACATTTTGAACAACCCTGAAGCCCCCCCAGAAGTAAGAATTATGAAATCATATTTTAAAATCAAAGATGCAAATGACAATCAGATTAATTCATCACCAAATCTGGCAGAAAGGAAAGATTTAACTGATTTTGTTGATCTTTTGAGGAAGGTAAAACCACATATTAACTGGATTGAAAATCATTTTTGAACTAATTCATGTGAATCTCAGAAAATCATTTTGTCCACTTGGTGGAGCTACAAACATCATACTAACTTGAAGAATTCAACCTTCACCACAAACAATAAACATATGGGCAATAGCATTGTTTTTTTATCTAGGGGTGAGATTACAAAAATTATCAATATTGTTGATCCTGTTCATTATTTCCCTGATTTTTATATTTTTATCAATTTTTTTGAAATAAATACACAATTCCTTTCAAGTTGGGAACATCTGAATATTTTTCAAGTGAGAGCAACCAATAATTGGAAGATCATAACTTGTGATGATGTTGATTTTCATGCTGCACTGTCTGAATAAGATGGCCTGTCTATATACGTTTGGCTTGACTCAACAGATTTGGAATTATAAAAAGCATTTTGAAATTTTTGTAGGCATACAAAAATTGTTGCAATATTTATGAAATAAATAAAATCAGGTGAAAACCACCTTGAATTTACATGTTTTTCCTGTGAAACTAAGCTTGCATGTACAAAAATTTGTGTGAAAATTAAAAGTTCACCCTGTGAAACATCCACTGTTTTTTTGTTGGGGTGACATTCATTTATGACTAAATGACAATAAAATTGAAAAAAACTGCAAATGCAATTAATAAAAATTGCTACAATTTTGAACATATTGAAATTTATTACTTTTGGTCTGGTGATGTGATCTTGAAAACAAATTTGATCATTGGGTAAATCAGTTTTACTTTCATTTTCCTCAAAGGTGAAACCAGAATGAGTTTGAATTTTAACCAGGGTGAAAGCCAGTTGACTTTTATTTTCCATCAAGGTGAAATCCATGATCAACCCGGTATATGTTATGGTGAATAACAGAATCCATCATTGTCTTTTCATGATTAAACTTTTGATACTTATTTGATACAAGATTGGACACATATATTGACTTGATTCCACTGGTCAGCCAGAGACCCCAATTGGGCCCTGGCCAATAACCACTGCGTTCTATTGGTACTTGAGGGGGAAATTATTTGAATCCTGCACCCTGTAGCAAAACTGTGTTCCTTGATTTCTAAAAAAGCATCTGTTTGGGTGGATAATCTCCAAGATCAACTGCCAATTTATTCTAGATTATAGAAATGATAGACTTTGACTTCATTTGATCATTGGATTTCATATAAACTTGAATACTAATACAGCTAAAAAGTTCTATTCATACAAAGGGTTTTCACATTTTGAACATGATTATGTTGTGTTCTGAGTTGCCATCATTATATTGAGTGTTTTTAATGAGAGTTTAATGGTAAGTCAGTTCAACTTGTGTTGGGCTGATTCCATCATAAGGAGTATTTTACTCCTGATTATAGGATCACCATAACACAAGTTGAACTGTTTTTTTTTAGTTTAAGGATAGTCCAGTTACTTGTCTTTTTTTTGGTGTTTTTACTTTGGGGCTTGTCAAGTTACTTGTCTTTTTTTTTGTTTTTTTTTTTTTTTAGTTTAGGTCTAGTCCAGTTCCTTGTGTTTTTTTGGGTCTTTTTACTTTAAAGCTAGTACATTGGATAGTACCAGTTTTTTATTTATTTATTTATTTTGTTTTTTTCTTTAACCAAAAAATGAACATTTTTAGATTTTTTGGTTGATTTCTGTTTTTTTGTAAGGTTTACTTAGTTTATGGGTTGTGTTGGTACCTTTTCATTTTTTTGGGGGGCTTTCCACAATCCAGTGGCATGTGGGATTCCACACGAATATATTCAAGCCGCGTGGAGATCTACACGGCTGGAATGTAGGCGTGCGGCATCCCACACATGCCCAGACCCTGTTGTGTTGGCCATGCGTTTCTTTGAGCTGTTTTGCATGTTACAAGGCTTGAATGTGGTATTTTGACATGGCACACAGCTCATTTTGAGTTGTTTCCACGGCTCAATGGGCCTTGAATTTAACATGACCCTTTTTGAAATAATCAATTGTTTACAATTGATGCTTTTATTTTTTTACTTTATGAAATTATTTATTAAATTTTTCACATTATTTGAATTGAACTTGTCAGCTTACTAATCCAAGGAACTTTTCCTTCCTTTAGCTACAGAAAGTGATATTGGTGTTGGAATAATAATTCCAAGAAAATTACGTAAAAATTCTCAAATGATTGATTTAGAAGCAAGTGCAAAGTTTGAGTGGTTTGGTTGGATTAAATTGATTTAAATATATTTTTCAAGAGGGACCACAGTTTATGCAAACAGGGAATGTTTATTGGATAACAACCTCTCTTCAAGGGGCTCTATGAACTGTGTGAAGACCTTGGGAAAATGAGGTCCTAATTGATTACCCAAAAGGGTTTACTCAAGGGGATTGGGTGGACTGGCTGAATCACAGAACTTATGGCTGGAGGCAAGGAGGAGATAACTTACTAATTTAAGCAGACACTCCAAGAAACTTTCAGACATTCATGGTTGAAAGGCTCTCAGGACAATTGTTGGGGATTATTGCTGATATTGTTCAATGGAATTAACAATGGGTTAGAATTAATAATTATACTATCAGACTGAGGCCATAAATCATTTTTTTATCTTGAATAAACACTTGATCACGGATGGAAAGGGGTATGGTTTGATTAATTAAAAATTACTGGGGTTCAAACCATCTAAAAGAGGCTGTTTATATATTTTTCTGGGGTAACAAGATTTCTCAGGGAATGTAGAGAGGGTTGTGCTTGTGTTCTGAGGCTAGCAGGCTAACCAGGGCTAGTTTGGCAGGTAGTCTTGGTGCTTCCAACTGGCTAGCCTTTCCTGTGTCATATTTCTATGTGGAATAATTGTCAGAAGGTATTTAAATATTAATTTTGTTATTTTTATGGTTAAAACATATTTTCTTATTTTGTATTAATTTCTTTTGATTGGCATGGGTAGAAGTGGATATTTGTAGATTCTACGCCATCTTCTGCACATATTGGTAATTTCTAATAATTTTTTGGTAGACTTCTTGGTGTGTTTTTTGGTTCATAAATATATGGCAATCTTATTTACATGACAACCTTCATTATTGTTTCTCACAATTTATTTGCTTCAATTTTTTAATTTTCATATTTTTATTCAATTTTATTAGGTTTCAAACATCTCCCTATCTGTCAGTCAACTTGTTACATATGCATGCTGTATGCATGCAAGTTTTAGCATGTTCCTGCATTACCTGGCTGTTGGAACTAGCACAACTGATGTTGACGCGCCCAGGCTTGACAGCTGCGTGCGGGAATATGTCATCAGTCATTTTGCATGCGGGTTTCTTGACATGCGCCTACATACTGAGTGTCAGGAGTGTGTACCCTTGCTATATGAATGCAGGGCTGCGCGCGGGAATTGTGACATCACACAAATCTGCCTGTAACTCCTAAAATATACACAACACCTCAATTCTGACTGAATTTTAGGTGTGAGAGCTATACATGGCATTGTGTGTGAAATGTTAGAATGGCCAAAAGGGTGCCATAGTGTTGTCGTGGTTTATTGGTCTTTGTCTTCTGAAATTATTTAAAAATATAAGGAGTTGGATTTCAAGGGTGGGGTCAGTGAGTGATCCTACCTATTTTTGGGTGGGAAATCCATTTATGCAATAAAATGGATGGATTTCTCACTCCTTCTAATTTTTAGTATTAATTTTCTGTTTTTAATTTGCTATGACAGGTTGCTTTTGTCAAATAGCAAGCTAGCAATACTCATGAAAAATATATGCACATGTACCATTTTTCTATTTTATTTACTTTTTGGTACAAAGGTATCTACATTCCATGAGAAATCTTTCTTTTCCTTAAAACAAATCTGTTTTCCATATTTCTTTCTAATCATTTATGTACTGAATGATATAATTTTTGCACATTTCAAAACAACTGAATTCATGGAATGAAATACTTATATCTATCTGTCTACATGTTTTTCTGTTTTTGTTAAAATTCATTTATGTTTCACCAGAAATATTACTTGTTTAAACAAAATGTATTAAAAAATGGATTATTAATTTTTTTTCTCATTTTTCTGAAATTGGAGGAAGGTATATTTTCAAATATGAGTTTATACCTGAATTAATTGCAAAAGATTGATATTAATAGCATTTTTATATATTGAATTAACTCAATTGGTGTGCATCATTGAATTCTAATAAATTTATACCTCAGGGAGACCCCACAGGGGGTTCAGGCCCTAATTTGGCCCCCAGGACCTCAATTAATTTTCAAAAGCCTTTGGGGACCCAGAAATTGACAGGCATGTTCTCCTACATCTGGAGCTTCTCTAAAACTTAAAGAGGCTGAACGCCCTCCTGTGGTGGGAACACATGCCATATGGGTGCTTATAGCAAAAAAGTACCATAATGATTCCAGTGAAACTTTTTGGCATTATTTTAAAATAAAGATCTCTAAAATCAAGGTTTTTGTTTATGACTAGCAATGAATTTTTCATGATCATAGCCTGAGTCCAGAGAAATATGGAAAAAGGTAATAATCTTTTCATTCTTTTCAAATATTGAAGAAAATAAGAATTTATCAAAGCTGGTTTTTCATGGAGAGAGATAAGATGAATTGAGGCTGATTGAATATAGAAAATTGTGTATTGATGTTTTGATAGATTTCAGAAACAAAGGGAGCAATATTCAACTGATGATACTGACATACTGATATACGATTGGAACTAATCCATTTCTTCCTTATTTAATGATTCAAGAAAATAACAAGATAAGAAAAAGGAGGAAGGGAAGTGAACTAACACAGTTTTAATCCTTAAAAGATTATTATTTTCCCATAAATATTAAAATAGGGATATTTCTGCATTTCCCAATTAATTTTGGTAACAAGAACTATATTTTATCATGCATGTGAAATATTCAAATTGAAAAAAGTGAGTTAGGGTGGTTTTTTGAAGAACCATACCTTTGCACTAGGAAGGGGGTCAGTATCGGGCGGAATGGGTGCAAATAAGAAGGAATAATGCTGAAAGATATCTTAAAGTTAGTAAGGCTATCCTTTCAGGTTGAAGTTTAGGTTCCAATTCAGGCAAGAGGTGGAAGAGGAATTTTTTTATAAGGAAACTGAGACAAATTTCAAGGCAATAACTTAGGATCAGCAGAATTTAGCAATTTATGAAAGCAATTAACTGAGGACAAAATCTAAGGAAATGTTCTTTTTATTTGAAGATACTCTCAATTTTAGTCACCATGAAGAAAAGGCTGAGCCTGATGGCAGGTGTAGCACCTGGGATAGCAAGTGAAAGCTCTTTTGACTTTATTTTTTTTTTTGAATTCAAACATCAAATTGATTTCTGGATGGTCCCAGAATATGCATGAACCATATTTCATTAATGCGTTATTTGAATCAAAAAATTTTGCATAAAAACAAGAATTGGGAATTTATGTATTTAATTCAAATGCCATATTTATTTTACAACTGTTAAGAAGTTTGGTTCAGAGCTATGTTACATGGCAGTCTTTTTGAAAAGATAGACTAGATGCCCTCAGACCCTTTAGAAAGTGGGAAAATGGATCAGTGGCATGAAAAATACTTCTAGCATTGTTAAAATGTATTCTTACACCTGTTTTTAAAAAAAAATGGTTTTATTTTTGAATTGAACTTTTTGTGAATTTTTGAAAGGTTAAATTTTATTTAGGGTGATGTTAAATTCACGGCTACAGTCCTTTGGGAGCTGTGTACTGGGCTTCAGTCGTGTGGGAGCTTGTAGGGCCCCACGCAGCCTGTTGAAGTCGTGTAGGGCCTCACATGACCTGTTGGAGTTGTTTAGGGCCCTTCAACGCGTGCCCATAAACTACTCCATATAATTTATAATTTATTATCTATTATTTATTTTCATTTATTATTTATAATTTATGACTTAGTATTTATATTTATTATTTATTATTTATTATTTATTATTTATTATTTATTATTTATTATTTATTATTTATTATTTATTATTTATTATTTATTATTTATTATTTATTATTTATTATTTATTATTTATTATTTATTATTTATTATTTATTATTTATTATTTATTATTTATTATTTATTATTCATTATTCATTATTTATTATTTATTATTTATTATTTATTATTTATTATTTATTATTTATTATTTATTATTTATTATTTATTATTTATTATTTATTATTTATTATTTATTATTTATTATTTATTATTTATCATTTATTATTTATTATTTATTATTTATTATTTATTATTTATTATTTATTATTTATTATTTATTATTTATTATTTATTATTTATTATTTATTATTTATTATTTATTATTTATTATTTATTATTTATTATTTATTATTTATTATTTATTATTTATTATTTATTATTTATTATTTATTATTTATTATTTATTATTTATTATTTATTATTTATTATTTATTATTTATTATTTATTATTTATTATTTATTATTTATTATTTATTATTTATTATTTATTATTTATTATTATTTTTATTATTTATTATTTATTATTTATTATTTATTATTTATTATTTATTATTTATTATTTATTATTTATTATTTATTATTTATTATTTATTATTTATTATTTATTATTTATTATTTATTATTTATTATTTATTATTTATTATTTATTATTTATTATTTATTATTTATTATTTATTATTTATTATTTATTATTTATTATTTATTATTTATTATTTATTATTTATTATTTATTATTTATTATTTATTATTTATTATTTATTATTTATTGATTATTATTATTTATTGATTATTATTATTTATTATTTATTATTTATTATTTATTATTTATTATTTATTATTTATTATTTATTATTTATTATTTATTATTTATTATTTATTATTTATTATTTATTATTTATTATTTATTATTTATTATTTATTATTTATTATTTATTATTTATTATTTATGATTTATTATTTATTATTTATTATTTATTATTTATTATTTATTATTTATTATTTATTATTTATTATTTATTATTTATTATTTATTATTTATTATTTATTATTTATTATTTATTATTTATTATTTATTATTTATTATTTATTATTTATTATTTATTATTTATTATTTATTATTTATTATTTATTATTTATTATTTATTATTTATTATTTATTATTTATTATTTATTATTTATTATTTATTATTTATTATTTATTATTTATTATTTATCATTTATTATTTATTATTTATTATTTATTATTTATTATTTATTATTTATTATTTATTATTTATTATTTATTATTTATTATTTATTATTTATGCTTTATTATATATTGTTTATAATTTTTAATTCATAATTTATAATTTATAATTTATAATTTATAATTTATTATTTATTATTCATTATTTATAAGTTAGTGGAGGCTACACAACTTGATTTTAGTTGTTTAGCGTGCTGTAAAACTCAAATGGGACGAGTAGCATGCCACACAGCCCATTTTAGCCGTGTAGCATGTCACATGGCTCATTTGGGTTGTGTAGGGTGCCACACGGCCCATTGAGCCGTGTACATGGCTCAATGAGCTGTGAATTTAACATTAACCTATTGAACCACCTGTTGGATGCTACTACCCCTTCAATTTCAGCTTGCTAGTTGACAGAGCAATCTTTCAAAATAGATTAAGAAATAAAAAATAAAATACTTTTACAAATATTAAAATATTATTACAAATTTTGATTCCTCACCCAAAACAAGGTAGGGTAACTCACTGACCCCACCTTTAAATTCAAACTCCTTATATTTTTAATCACTTTCAAAAGAAAATGACCAAAAGACCACAGCACCACTAAGGCACTTTTTGGCCATTTTACTCTATCACATGTAATTTCATGCAAAGTTTTCACACCTAAAATTCACTCAGAATTAAGGTGTTGTGTATATTTTAGGAGTTAAAGGCGGATTTCTGTTGTGTCACAATTCCAGCGCGCAGCCCCACATCCATACAGCAAGGGTACATGCGCCTGACACTGAATATGTAGGAAACTGGAAAAAAACCACATGAATCATTCTGCTGGCTGCAGATGATGGATTCCTGCATGCAGCTGTCAATCATGTGTTCGTCAAAAACAAATGAACCATTCCTGACAGCCAGGTACCACCAGAACTTGTTACAACCTGCATGCATGCAACGTGCGTATGTACAAATTTGACTGACAGATAGATGGATGCCTGAAACATCTCAATATTGAATATAAATTGTGAAATTCAAAGTATACAACAAATAAATTAAGGGAAACAATAATAAAGGTTATCAGGTAAATGTGATTGTCAAATATTTATTAACCACAAAAAATATCAAGAAGTTCCCCTCAAAATTATTAAAAATTTTCAAAAAGTTCATAAAATGGCTTAAAATCTACAAATACCCTCTTCTGCGCATTTCACTCAAGAGAAAATCATACAAGATAAAGAAATATGCCAACACTGTTAAAATAAAAAATTAACATTTAAACAGTTTTTGAGAATTATTTCACACATAAAAATGACACAGAAATGGCTAGAAGATTAAAATCACTAACACTACGTGCCAAAAAAGCCCTTGCTAGCTTTCTAGCCTCAGCCCACTAGCACAAACATCCCTACGTGTACTGAGAAGGTCTTATTATCCCAAAAAGGTATATATACGGCCCCTTTTTGATGAGTTAAACACCATAAATTTTTAAGTAATCAAATCAGACCCCTTTCCATCCGTGATCAAGTGTTAATAAGAGATAAAAAAGTGATTTATGGCCTCAGTCTTGTATTATAATTTTTAATTCTAACCCCTCCATTAATTCCATTGAAGAATATCAGCAAAATTTCCAATAATTTTCCTGAGACCCTTTCAACTGTGAATTCCTGTAAGTTTTTTTGAGTTTCTGCTTAAAGTACCAAGTTATCTCCTCCTTGAATCCAGGAATGAGTGCTTTAAGACAGACAGTCAACCCATTCTTGTTGAGTCAACCCCTTTTGAGTAATCACTTAGGACCTCATTGTTGCCAGTTCTTTACACAGTTCAAAAGAGCCCCTTGAAGATAGGTTGTTTCAATAATGATCCCATGTTTTGTATGGACTGTGGCCCCTCTTGAAAAAATATTTTTCAACCATTTCAACTAAGCCAAATACTTAAAACTTCGCACTTGCTTTTAATCAATAATTTTGAGCATTTTAAGTATTTTCTTGGAATTATTATTTTTCCAAAACCAATATCACTTGCTGTAGCTAAAGGAATGAAAGGTTTTGGATATCAGTAAGCTCAAAACTGCAGGTGTTGCCAGGAAATATCCTTGAATAATTAATATTCAATTAATTAATTTCTCTGGACCAGATAATCTAAATAAAAATAAGTAAAAATATGTATTATCATTTTTGAATTCTTTTTCCAGTGGATCTGAAGACAAATGTAAAATCAATTTCTTATATGTGAACCTTCTTAAACAAAAAAAAGAAACCAGTTCATGTGTACTTGGACCAAATCATTGGAATTCTTTGACTCCTGATCAACAGAAACAAAGACCTCTTGACTGTGAACAGGAAGACATTCAATAAAAAGAACTTTAACTTGAAAGGATTATTAACTCAAACTCTTTACACATCAAAAAAAGGCCTGATAGTAGTATCAAATAAAACTTCATTTATTTAAAAGAAATAAAAGAATTAAGTTGAATATATTTTTTTATTTTTTTTTTTAAAAAAAAAACAAAGATCTGAAAAAAATCAAAAATTAATAAAAATTCATAAAACTAATAAGAAAAAAAAACTTATTAATTTTAATTTTTTTTATCTTATCACAGTGCAATTAAACCTCTGACTTTCTGATTTTATTGAGAAAGACTTGTTGGAAAGTCACTCTGACCACGGATCTTTGGACTTAAGCCAAGATCTCATTGGTAACCACCAAGATCACCCTGGATCACCTACCAAAGACTCCTGTAACCCAAACCAAGCCTTGGTACCGTTGAATTTAAGTTTAAGTAAGCTTAAAATAATTTAAAATTATAAAAAAATTATTCTTTTATCTTTTTATTGTTTTTAACAAAAGTTTCAACAAAAACTCACACACTTTTTTTGCACTATGTTGCAAAACAGGCCCAACACCTGCGCAACCAAACAAGCCCTGTTTTATGGGATAAGATAATTGAGAACCAAGCTTCCCATCTTAAGACTAGTGAGTTAGAAAATAAACAATTGAGAGCTATCAATAACCAGGATAAGGTATCTATGATCAGACATATAAACAAGAATTATTCTTCCGGATAAGAAGAGATTATCCTCTCCATTGAACAACTCAAAGGAGAAAAAAGGAACAAAGCTGAGACCCCTTCTGCTCACTTGGTTAATAAAATAGACTTATTAAGCAGTAAGATTGATCTAGAATTAGGTATGAGTAATAATAATTTAAGAGATCTCAAGATCAAATCAACTAGTCCTCCCTAGGTCAACTTAGAGGAAACAAAGCCCACTGGAATAATTATCACTCCTAAAATCCCTTATAATTCTGGAGCATTAAGGAATGAGTATTACAGGCCCAGTGCTTCATTTCCCACATTTAGAAATAGTTTTTTTGCCTCTTCCCAAGTAGGAAAGGCTCTCACAGGAGGTTGGTCAAGTGGATATAGCACCAATTAAATTTTTTTATCATAGTTACATAGTTACAAGCCATCAATCAGTTTCTATCAAATAAAATCTTTTAAATTCCAGAGTAACATAAATTTTACTTACCACCACAGGTCAGGTCCATTTTTGAAACAGTTTGTTCCTCAATTGCAACCCAATATGAGGATAAAATTGGGGCTTCCAATGTTTCATTACCCAAATCCCTTTTTTCCGCAGCTTTGTTAATTTCACTGTCAAAGGAGTCCTTCAATGCAGAAATGTCATAAACAGGAGGCCTTGCCACTTTTTCCATAATGCAAAAAAATTCAATGGTATTTCAGTATTAAATCCAACTTTCAATTGAAAAACTACAAAGTTTTCTCATTTTTGAGTTAATAAAGATCAAGTTAACCAATGGGAAATAAAAATTTACTTTTCTATTGTACAATGGGCGAGTTGAGAGTGTACTTTTTGAAACAGAAAATATTTGAAATATTTTTTGTGCCAAAGGCAATGATGATTTTGTTTGCAGTTTCACTTTAGGGTTCACTTTACAATTTCTAGGTGTGGGCCAACAGTTCCACATAGTATGCTTTGATCCCAAATTTGGGTTGATGGAAGCCAAATGCCTTCCAGGGGGTCCCAAAATTCATGCGCAAACCCTGGGGGTTTTATATCCCTGTACACGCATCTGAAAGTTTTTTTACGGGGGTACACGACTCAAAAATTCCCTTTACCTGGGGTATACAACCCCCCAGGGGTTGCGCGTGTTTTCAAAAACACTTTAGAATCTTGTATGGGCCCCCATGCATTGATTGGGCCATTTAGGGCCCTACAAAACTCCCACACAACTGGTAGTTGTGAATTTATCATCAAAATCTGTAAGATCCTGCAACACAACTTTTGTGTAACATTGTTCTGCCCTTATTTACTTTTAAAGGAAGGCTATGCTCCTCTGTCGTTCCCATTTGAAGTTCAATTCCTAGTTTGTGTATATAAAATCTCACCACAGTGTAAATTCAATTCCAAACAATTCATAACTTCCTTCAAATAAATTTGAATCAATTTCCATGTGAATAACCCATATACTCCTCAACAACAATCTGTGTCAGAGCAAGAAAATTTCACAAAAAGTGAGAAATCTTGAGCCTTATTGAGAGAATACTGTCTGCCTTCCCCACACCGGTAAGAAGCACTCATGAGTAATACCTTCCTTGAAGATTTTATGCCAAGGAGAAGATCCAACTGGATCTTTCCCTACCAAATTTGGTTTGGTTTTTCATTCAATCTTGCTTGTCTTAAGCCATTTGACTGCTTGGCATATGTTAAAATCCCTAGAGCCATTTTACAAGGGAATTCTGGTGATATTTCAGTGAAATAAATTCTACGGTGATACCAGTTACGCCTTCCAAACTGGCCATTCCTTAAAAAAATGGCTGTATCACTTGGAGCCACAATTTCAATTTTTCTGAGACCAAGTTACCTAGGGTAAAGGTATTGAAATCCCCTCATGCAACGAATGGCCTTGATTTTCTGCCTCATGAAGCACACAATGAATTTTTTTATCCACAGATAATTTCCATCTCCACAAACTTTGAAAATCTGCACTATCTTTGACCACCCAATGCTATGGATCTAAACGCCTTGCATCAACTTAATTCACCCAATACAAATCTTCCTCTAACATATCCCTCAGCAGCAGCTGGTGCTGGTACCTCAGCCTCTCCAATACCATTTCCCCAGATTTCATTTCAAGAAAACTTTCCTGGAGAACTACCAACAGCTTTTCAAGTGTGGAACTGCATCTTGATCAAATAAAACAAGGATCCCCAGAGCATTTCAGCTATCTTGAAAATTCACATGTGCTGGGTCATAAATGGTTCACTGGATAAAGAGCCATTTTTTCAGCCATCAGAAACCTTGTATCCATTGCAGATTGGGGAAAAACCAACATCCTTTATTATGGAAACCTGTCTCTTGTTAGATTGAAATGGTTGAAGGAAATCAAGGCTAAGCTCCAGCCAGGAAAAGACTTATATTATTGGATGTAGTTCCAATTCCTGTGGTTTTACATCTCCTGAACAAATTCTGGGTTTTCTCAAAGAGAATAAATGAACTAGACACAATCCACAAATTCAAGGCTAAACTTTGTGCCCAGGGTAACAGAAAGGAAGATAAGTAATATGTCACACGGAGGCTTGACACGAAGCCAGGGTGGCATTAACTAACAGTAGGAAGGAGACTAGTAATGGAAGATATCCAAGATGGATCAGGCTGAAGGTTCAGCAAAAGGGAGTAAAGACTCCAAGGTGGGTGAAAACCCAAAGAGGACTAAAGATGAGTCAGGATGATACTAGTAGGAAGGATACTCCAGAAGGAGTGGACTGAGAGCTAGGGTGCAGAAAAAGAAGAATTGATTTCTTAAGGAAAGACTTGAAAGTGTAGGATGAGTCGAGTTTATATAGTGCTAGGTACAACCTGAGATACTATTGGCTTGTAACATGTCAATGATATTTGAGAGGCTGACTAATCACATTTATTACATAATCACAACTACTATCTGTGTCATAGGTATGACAGAATAAAACTTTACTTATTCCCCCACAGGATTTTCCACTACCCTCAAAAATGCAATATCCCTTGTACTATCAAAAACTATGACATCCACCAGATTGATGCCAAGAATTCTTTCTTGAAAAGTGAGATCAAGGGAAAAATCTTCCTGCACCCTCCTTCTGGAATGGATGTCCTTCCTGGCTTCTGTCTCTGCCTCAAAAATTCCATTTATGGGCTCAAGCAGGCACCACAATTTTTCTATGAAGATCTAAATTTTTTATTTAAATCCATTGGGTTTTGGAAATTTCCTGCAGAACCCTGCTTTTTTTATCCACAAAAAAGTGGTTATATTTCTTTCTTTATTTTTAAATTGAATAAAAAAATAATAAGTTGAAATGTTGACAGATTCAAGAATCTCATGAATTAGAGGTACCTCATGGAGGAAATGGGGGAGGCTTGGATCCTGCTTGGGATCCATCTCTCTTGGAGTGGGGGTGAAATAAAATTCTCCCAGAGCAATTACCTCAAGCGCATCCTGACCAAATACAAAATTTGTTATTTTTTCTTTGTCTCAAATCCCATGTTCCCAATCACTTGGATTTCAGATTTATCTGATGAAGGAAATCATGCCTTGTCTTCAAAGGGGATGAAATCTAGCCAAGATATTGGCTTAATCAACTACCTGTTGGTATCCAGGCTTCCAGATATTTCCTTTTCTCTTTCTCAACCGTCTCAGAACCTGAATAAGCCTACAAAAACCACTTGAGAATGGTCCTACACCTCTTACACTACCTGTTTATCACTTTTGATGTTAATGTAATCCTGCATGGTTGTTACAAGGAGCCATTGGATATCTTCAATGATTATGACTTTGAAACTGTCCAGACACATGTTGTTTGTACTCTGGCTATTTGTTTTTATTTTTTATTTTAAGAATTGGTGATTTCCTGGAATTCAAAAAACTAAAGAGATGGTTTTGATTTCCACAACCAAGTCTGAATATAAAGCATTCTACAAGGGGCTGAAGGAAGAAGTCTTTGTCCTTTCTCTATTAATTCTTTGGGGCTATTCACTTTGAAATGGTCCCACCCTTCTTATAAATAATTTTGGGGTGCTCATGCTATCCCTAAATTCAATGTATCAATATTTTTCAAAACTGTAGTAAAATTGAGGTTTATTTCAAAAACAAACCATCATTCCATATCAGAAGGACAGTGAAACAACAGAATAGTTTTCAGGATTTAAAAAAAAAACAAGAGTGATGGTAAGACAAACAAGACTAAAAGGAAGTAGGAGCACTCAACAAAACATGGTTGAAGAAATTGGACAAGGGCTTTGAGCTGGAAATTGAGTAAATTTCAATGACAGAGTAGACAAAAGATGGCTGAATGACAAGGAATTCAGGATTTGGTAACTTCAGGATGTGACATCTCTGACCCTTACTGGTTACAGGAATGGAAATTGAGCCTTGAGTGACAAAGGGTGACAGTTACCAGGAAGAATTGAGGATTGGTTGGTGGCAGAAGTTCAGTTGGGGTTGATGATGAGAAAAGTAAAGGAAACAAAGAATAAAGGAAACAGTGAAAGTAGAATGAACCAAATTAAAACAATAAAATAAAAGAAATAGATTGAGTAAAGATGAGTTTATTATTTTTAGGCGTGGAAGGATCAATGAGTTCCCATCTATATAAATTTACCACCAAAGTTCAGTTTTAAGAAGGGACCACAATTTGATTTTATTTTCCTGTATGGGCATTTGTGGCGATCCTGTTACTGGGATCCTGTTTGTGTGAAAGAGGATTTAGAGAGTGAAAGTCAACAAAAACACATCAAAATTAAATTTCATTGGATCTGCAAGGTTATTGAGGAAGGTTCTGTGACCATTTCCAACATCTCTACTTCCTATGATCTGGCAAAAATTCTCACAAAGGAATTTAAAAGGGTCAAAAAATCAGAAACTCTGCTTCTTTCAACCCTAATATATGAAGAGAGGAGGGGGGTATCAAAATTTGGACTCTGAGATAAGGAATTTGCACACAGTGTAGTGAAAAAAGAAGTTGAAAACAAATCTCCTTGTGCAACCCTCTTGATTTTAATACCCCTTTAAATAATAATTTTACTTTTCATTGCTTCATTCAACTATGTCCTCTTTGTAAGCCTTTTTCCATTTTCTCATTATCCTCTGCAACTTGTAAAGTTCTTCTAGAAATTCCTCTCCATACTTCATGCTCACCATTCTAGCTTCCAGGTGTCAAAAATTCCAATTCTCTTTGTTGCATGCTTTTCTAACACACCATCAACTGGTATTTAATCCGGTTAGATAATTCTTAAGAGACTTTTAATCAAAAACTGCTCCTAGCTATTAAAATCAATCAATATTCATTTTAATTTATGTTTCTTCCTTCATCCATGTCCTCTAGTTGTAAAAAATCCAAATTCTCTTGGCTTTGTGCTTGTATAAATCACCTTAAACTGTTTTTTCATTAATACTTGCATTATGTGGCTCCCTGTGGATGTGGCGGTCTTTCAACTGCATGAAATAGTTACAAAAGAAAACTTATTTTTGTCTTTCATTTTTCAAATAAATTAAATCATTTATTTTTTACTGGATTTTCAGTCAAAACCAATGCCTATGAATTGATACTTGAGACAAGAATGGTGGGGTTTTGTATTTGTGGTACCTTGGTGGTTATGGTTTTCACTGAAGGAGTTAGGAATTGGGGGTGTTTCCAGTGGTTGACTATTCTCCCATTGGAATCCCTACCTCCTGTGACAACCTGGTACTCATTTTCTAAAAAACCTCACAACTCCAAACCCAGTCTTGTACCAACCATCGAAGTGCCTGTCCTTACCCTTCCTTGGGCCTCTGCCTCACCTTGATGACCCAAGTTTTTGTGAAGGCTTGGAATTAAGTCATCTTGATCCATCTTCCTTGAAATCACAACCAATGGTATTGTTGAAGCCTGCTTCCAAAAACTTACACCTTGATAGATGATTTGCAAGACTTGTTGCTAGAACAATCTGGTGAAAACCTCCAGAGAACTTCCAGAAAATTGAAAATTTGGAGATACTCCTCCAGCGCCTGGAAGTGCCCAAATTTACACAGAGGCAAATTATTAACTCCTGCAGTTACTACTCCCATTTTCAGAAACAAACTCTGGAAATAAAACCCTGGTTTTTCCGCCTTTCAAACCTGCATAAATCAAGACAAAGCATCCACAATTTTTGAGACCTTTCCTGGAACATGCCTAATGGTAAATTCAAACACTTGTAAGAATTTGATTCATCTTTTCATTGGTGCATTGGGTAAACTAGGAAAATTAATAATCCTAGCTAGGGCCTCTACATCCAATAAAATCTTTAATTCTTCCCCCAAACCATGTTTTACAGCTTCTGCAAAATATGTGATACCCTCCATATTTCCAGATTTGGCTGAGAATATAAAGACTCAAATTCTGAAAAGGTAACTGATTAAAAGAGCATGGGCCTTTTATTCCAATAATTTGCTTGTTTTTGAACTCTACCTTGCCCAAACTCACCAGCCATACTCCCCCCTTTCCATATTCCAAGTTTTTCTGCAAGATTTTCCCTCCAATCATTTCCTTCAATTCCCAGAAAACATGTTTTCATTCCTCATTTCAAAACGATTTGACCCCCTTTCAAGTTAAATTACTCAATGGAATCAATACTTCCACAAAAACTTTGATGAAGATCTGCACAAAAATGCATAGCCCAAGGAACTGTGAGGTGGGAGAGTTATTGTGTGGATTTGGCCACTCAAGGAACTTTTTTACATTGGATTTTGTTATATTTTGAACTCTCACAGACACCTCATTCCCAAGGACTTTTAAGGCTGCAATTCATACCACAAAAATCTTCCCAAAAACAATCAATCCTCCTTCCTTAATATGGAACATTATCTGTTCTAAACTCTGCACCAATTCCCAAACAAACCACTCAGTCCCTTGATTCTCTGCAATAGTCTTTCTTACATGATTGCTCTTTGGATCCTTGATTCCTGTTTAACCAGTAAATATCCTCACATTTTGGGCACATTTTTCTGTAGGATCCAAGAAATATGGGCCTGATATACTACAAACAATTTAGTTTCTCCTTGCAGAAGCCAGATCAACTGAATCCATCCCAGTCAGGTTTTTAGGGCAAGCACTGGATGCAAGTCTGTATGAAGAACCTTCCTTTCATATCAGCCCATCACATCTACAAACCCTTAGGGTATTATCCCTGCCATCATTTCCACAAACTTTTCCACCTCGGGAGGAAGCCCCACCTATCAAACGGTTACCAAGTTCAGTTTCCGCAGATCATGGAAAGTCCTCAGGCCCTTCCAATCCTGCTTTAGCACAAAAAATATAGCACTATAAAAACCTTAACATGATGCTTTTTACAGTCCGTTCCTCAGTTGCTACTGCACCAACTCCATGAATTGATCTCTGAGATCCACTGGAATTGATTAGCTTAATTTGCCATGGTTCTTGAGCCACTTTTTGAACCCAATAAGCGTCAGCTATCTCATGATTTAGCAAACACCCCTCTTCTCTAAAATGATCCAGTGCCTTCCTCTGCATCAGAATCACTGCCTTGAACAATTTGAGTTAGTGTGCACTCAACCATCCCTCTTGTCCAAAGTTTCAATCCACCTGTCTTTCCTTCATTAGGCTATCGGTTAGAAACAATTTTGGTTTTGTTGCTTATCATGGCAATTTTTAAGGATCCCTTGACAACTGAATATCCTTCAGAGGTTTGTTAATACCAAATGGCATGGGTTTGTTATGAATTTGGACCTTCCTTTCCTCTGTGGACCTTGCCTCAAATAATGGCACCTTGAAACTCTCATCTGTTATTTGAAACCATTGACCTGAAATAAACTATGAAAAAGTGTGGAAAAAGGTTAGATGCTTTTTCTAAAATCAATAAATTTATCATACACAGAAGGGCTCACTTTCATCCTAATCCCTGCGCTTAATGCCTCTATCCCAATCCACATCTTTTTTCACTCTTCCCAAATGACCCTGCACTTGGCAGCCCTTCCCTCCTTCTCCTTTCTGGTCAATAGGGCACACAAAGGGGTAGCTAACTCCACACAGCTTCCTTTTCCAAAACTCAAAAAACCTTGTGAGGAGGTTCCTTATTGGACTCTTCCTGCTTTGGGCCTTAATCCTGGATTCCCATTCTCCACTATTGGGGAAGCAGATTTTAGTTTCTAATTGGCTACCATGAGTAGTTCCTCCTGTATATTCAGGCATTATCCTAGGTAATCACAAAAGGAAAAGAGGACTGGCCTACCCACTACAACCTTGGAATCCTCCACAACCAAATATGATAATGGAGCCACTACCTTTGTGACCTCTGTTAATTCCCACTCCACTACTCCTTCTATTATGCATTCAAATACTAGTAAGATCTGAAAAAAAATATCTTCCTGTTTTTGAACAACAGCCAGCCTCTTTTCTAACTTTGAAGGAAGAAATTTTAGAATTGGTCTTCCATCCACCATATCCTGAAAGCATTCATTTCTAATTCACATTTCCATCTACCCTAGTAGACACAAAAATGATTCTTCCAAGGAAATTTCCTCTGCATCTGAATTCAGGAAAGCAAAACATGCATCCTCCTTAGTTTTTGGAGGTTAATCCTTAGTTCTGGAATATTAGCAAAAAACCACCATCATCCCTTATTCAATGATTGGAAATATTGATTCTAGATCCTTAAGGGTAGGTGATACCCAATCATCCACTCAACAAATTCTTCTGGAAACCTGCCTTTCTTTGGTGAAGGATCCCCCCATCCTTACCACAACACCACCTTCCTGATTCTTTGGATTTGTTGGGGTACTGAAATCTGTCAGCTTCTAGATACCATGAAACTTGCAGTCCTTTATCTACTAAAAGTGATGGAATTAAATAATAATATTCTAAAAAATGAACAAAAAAATCTCCTAAAAAAGTATATTATTGTTCATGGTGTAAGGTTTATATGTTTTTTTAAAAAAATTTCAAATATGATTCATAAGAATAGAAAAAGAAGATCCACAGTTTATATGTACTGGGTGTTTTAAAAACCTCTTCTTCAGGAGATTAACTTTGAATCTTGTACCCTGGGATAGCAGGTTCCTTATGACTCATCAATATGGGGATGCAACCAAAAATACAGTGTTAGTGCAGGGCTATCGTAGCACCCAAGCCAAAGCAGATATAAAATAATTTACTACTTTGAGAATTCACTTTCTGGGTACCTAAAGTGGTTCACAGTTGAAGGTTTTCAGACCAAAGATTGGCTACTTGTTGATTGATATTCAATGCAAACAGAAATAAGGGGGATGAATTAACACTACTATATTTCATACTGAATTCATAAATCACTTGATAATAACTTTATAAGCACTTTATCACTAATGACAGAGTGTCTGATGATAACTGATTAATTCATTATTGGAAAAGATCCAAAATAGGTGCTGTATAAATACATTTTTGGGGTTAAAAGAGCCTTTTAGCGGCACTTGGAGGGGGTAAGGCTCATTTTCTGAGGCTAGAAAGCTAGAAAGAGCTTTATTGGAACATCCTATTTCTGCTGTAGCTCAACTGATCCTGGGTCTGTAGGAGCAGTGCATGAATTTATATCAGGATCAGTCTTTGTGTTAGTTTGTTAATTTTCAGATCCTGAAAGTAATTTATTTTTTTACTATTTATATTTGACTGAAATGTTCATTGAGAGGTTTTTATTTATTTTACTTCATTTTCTGATAATATTAGAATTTCTTATTAGTTTATTGGCAGATCACTTTATATTTTTTTTGGTCCTCAAGTATCTGGGTCCATGAATTTTGTGGTATTTTCTTTGATTTTATTTTCAATTTTATTTACTTTTAGGTTAATTTTCTGCATGATTATTTGACATATCACATTTTTGAATCCTCTTTTATGCATATTTCACATCATTCAATGTGGTAGGATGATCCATGTAGGTTTTAGTGGTTAAGTGTGGTACCTTGGCAGAAACTTTTGTCTCTTCCAGATCTGAGGGGTGCAGATCTGATCAGCTGGGTTTAGTACCTGATCAGCTGCGTGCTGGACCTGATCAGATACATGCAGAAACTGATCAGCTGCATGCATTACCTTGATTTTGGCTTGGAATGCATTCCCTGGATCAATATATTCATGTGGGGCTGTTTCAAGAATGCAGGCTGCATGTGAGGATGTAGGGACTGCATGCAGGAATTTCAAAAAAAACCTAATATTTCCTATAAATTGCAAATTACACAAAAATCTTCAATTCTGACTGAATTTTAGTTGTGAAACGTATATGTTACAATGCAAATGAAGTATCAAAATGGCCAAAAATCACAATAGTGGTGCCGTGACTTTTGGAAATTTTTTAGTGTATTATTTTGAGGTGTTAAGGAGTGAGAATTCTACGGTGGGTTCAGTGATTAATTCTGAAATCTCACCAAAAAAAAAGAAAAGAAAAAAACATCAAAATTTCATCAAATTACTGGTAGTCGCATCAAAAAACTACATTGCGACCACCTAGGAGTTATCCCAATTGGGATAAATTGATGCAGTCACGTGTAGTTCCCTCCTGAAACCTTTGCTTCTTGAAGATATCCCAATTGGGATGACTATGAGTAGTTTCAAAACCATACTCTTAGTCCAAATCTGCCTCCAGTTATGTCCAAACCAGCAAGCCATCCATTGGAGATCCACCCAGCTCCAACCATCAAACCAAATTTACCAAACAAGCAAACAGCCGGCCACTAGAAAGAAGCAACTGACAAAAAATTTCCAACTGCTCAACCCAGACAGCCAGCCAGCAGACCACCCAGCTAGACAAACTGGCTATTTCAAAACCAAACAGCCCAGGCCAAGACCCCTGCTAGCCCATCACCCCACCAAGTTATCCTGTTGGTATAACCTGGATTAGTTGTGCGGCGCAGACGCCTGCATGAATAAATTTCCAATCCAGACAGCAAGAAGCCCAGCCAGACCAAGCAAGCCATCCAAGACCAAGCCAACCAGCCCAGACATAGCCAGCCGGCTCATACCAAGCCTACCTGCCCAGACCCAGCCAGCCAGCCAGCCCAAACTGAGCCAGAAAGCCCAGATCAAGCCAGCCAGCCCAGAAAAAGCCATCAAGAACAGACAATTCAGCTCAGATTGGACCAGCCAGTTAGTAAGCTAGCCATTCAATAAGCCCAGGAAAGCGATTCTTCCAGTCAACTGCTCAAAAGTTCAGGTCTCCAGAAAAAAAGCCATTCAGCCATCCTTAGCCAGTAAATCAGCCATAAGTCAGCCCATCAACTAGCCTGCAAGATAGCCACCAAGCCATTCAGCCATCAAACAAGCAGTCAAGCCAGCCATAAAAATAGCCACTCAGCAAGCCTGCAAGCCATTCAGCCAACTAGCCAGACATTCAGCAAGCAATCAAGCCAGTAAGAAAGCCACTATCCGGCCAGCCACTCAGTTAGCCAGCGATCCAGCTAGACCGCAAGCCAGTCATTTAGCCAGTCAGTCAGCCAGTCATTCAGTCAGAACCCCAGCCAGTCAGTTAGCCAGCCAGCCCATCAGACAGCCGGCCGGCCAGCCAGACCACTAGCTATGCAGTCAAGCTCAGAACCCCACCAGAAAAAATTTTGTTTGACAGAAAGACTGGAGAAAGACCAAATCAGACACTAGGAACAGCTAGAAAGAACAAGGGAACCTAAAAATATCAACAGGAAGACCATGCCAGACCAAAAAGATTAAGACACAGAAGGAGAAGAAAAAGAGCCTCCTCCTGATCTTCAAACCAGTCAACCTCAGATACCCCCACCAGACTAATACCAAGGTGGAAAGTAGGATTGAGAATAAGATAAAGCCAAACCAAGAAAAACATCAGGAACCCCACCAGAAAAGAACACCATTCAATGGAAATACTGAGAGAAATACCCAGAAAGACAATCAAGTAGAACAATAGACCAAATGAAAGACCAAGAAAGACAAAGAATACAAGAAATTCCTTCCATAACTTTTGGTAAGATTTCCCTGTACTGTACAATCATTCCTGCCCTGATGATAAGCCCTGTTCCTCATAAACCTCCAGAATTCTTTCATTGTTCTTCTGCAGCCATTTTTCTCCTCATTTGTACATATAAAAAACCAAACCTAGACTTGCTGATTTTATTAAGAGTAATCAAATTAGAAATTGAGGATCAGGAGGCTAATATTTCATCAAGTGAGCCTACCTAATGTTTGGGTGGTTAATTTGAATTTAAAATAATATTCTGGGCTTTCACACTCCTTGGCTGTGTTTTCATTCTTTATTCTGCTTCTTTTTTATACCATTTTTGGTACTTTGACAGGTTGCTCCATGCATAGCAACAATCTGAAAACACCTACCTTTTCATAAACCCATTTCTTTTCCAAAAGAACCTCCCTTAATTCTTCTGAGACTTGGGGGTGTGCAAACAAATTTTTGGGAATTTTTAAACAGCAGAGGTTGTTGCTTCCTTCTTTGCTGCCATTCTGCAGTTTTTACCTGATATTCTGGAAAGGGTAAACCCAGAAGGTCAAATAACCATTTTCCCAAGTTTAGAAAACAATCCCTTCCTTCTAATTTCACATTGTTTGCTGTAATATCCTTGCTTAGTGCCTTAAACCCCTGCTCAACATGTCTCAATTTCCTACAATAATAGAATAAAGTTGGTCAGAATTCTTCTCCTCCAAGGCATTCTGGAGCCACTGCTGAATTATATGCAGCTTTCTGAAGGAATGTTTGGAGTTCCTTCAAAATCTCAGTAACCTCTGTGGCTTCTTTTTCTGTGGCCAGAGGCAATACTTGTTTTACAGGAGTCTCCTCTTGTGCCCCAATTGGCTTAGGATTTTCTGTCTGGAGAAATTCCAATAACTCCATCTCACCTATAATGGCCAACCAGATATATTTCATTTGCAGCAAGAGTGAAACCCCTCCATACTGCAGTTTCTGGATTATTCTGATATTTTAGAGTTTTTGATGGAAGATAATCCTTTATTCAGCACTAAATTGCCGCAGGAAGTTTCTCTTGAAATAGCTGGTGTGTTCTGCCACAATAAAATTCTTTGATAGATGAGGATTCAATTGAGGGAAAACTTTAAACCCCAAAAAACTTTCTCAAGGAAGCTCCTCCTCCCTCCGCTGTTTTTAATGTTGGCTTTTCCAATTCAACCTCCCGAACCTCTTTTTCCTTGTCCCAAATTTCTCCACCATTTCATTGAACAACTTCCCCCCATCCTTCTCCTGGTATCCCTCCATTTCCTAAAAACCCTGCAGTTCCTCTTTCTCTAGAATAAAATTTAAAATTTTTTGGAACCAATCCACATTAGAGGCACCTTTACTTTACAATGTGTTTTCAAATAACTCCAGGAAGCAGTTGAAATTCTTGGTGAAAATTATTACCCCAGGATATTCCAGAAGCTTTATTTTTTCTCTGCTCCCCTTTGGGTTCTTTCTTGGTACCTTGCAGGTTGATTTTACTATTTCTCTAAGGGGAGGGTATATTGGGATCAAGTTTGGCCATGGAGGAGGGTGATTAAATATGGAACAAGTTTCCATGTGACTGATAATTCCTCCACTCATGATTTCTTCAACATCTTCAATCATCATTTCAGAAATACTAGGAATTGAATATATAATCAAATGATTGAAGATAAATTTATTAAACTAGGTATTGAGGAAAAAAGAGGAATATTTCCGAATTGGTACCCCAAATTTGGGGTGAAAAAGAGTTGAAAGGACTAAATATCCACCAAAATTCTTCCTTAGTACAGGAATTATCCCACTCTTGGCCTTATTTTATCCCACCTTCTTGGAAGAGAACTGAGTATTTAATCCACAATAAATCCCTAAAGAGCAACCCTTTTGACTTTATTTATTTTTTTTTGTTCTAAAAATTACTTTTGAAGAATTCCTCTAAGCATTTTAAGATAGCTTCTGATAAAATAATTTGTTGATAAGATAATCAAATTTCAACTGATATCATTTTTCCATGATCTCCCAATCAATTATGTAAAATGGCCTTATATATAAAACCAAAAATCAGACTCAGAATAAAAATAAAGAACATTAAATAAATAATCCCTATTCACTACCTTTCCTCATCATTCACCTCCAAAATTGACTATGACTGATACCTTCAATGAGCCACCTAGCCCCAATCCATCCACATACATACTTGCAACATTTCCCATGATCTACAATAGCCTTACTAGTTCATCAGCCCAAATATACCTGCCTTGGAAGATCCCCATCAATCCCCCTTGAAATATCTGCTTTGATCTCTGCATACCCTGACCTCAATTTTCATACACTATTGTCCCAAAGGTCACCTTCCCAATCTGAAAACCTCTTGTTTACCCTATAGTTGTTCTTTGAAAACATACTATTTATTCCATTAATTGCTTGCTTTGCCCATAAGGTTCTCCACACCTATATACGCAGAGCTCCACTTTTTATATCTCAATTCCATATTTTGTTGAATATGGCTGACCCCTGCTTCCTGTTCTGCAAAACCTTTCACTTCTGAAATAGGAAAGAGTTAAGCTCAGAATTCTTCACTTGCGCTGAGGATCCCACAACTTCCTGCTGCTGAGCCTTTCTACTGCTCTTCTGGAATAAGAAAAAGTTAAATCTTTGCATCTCTCCTATGGTAATTTGGGTCCCAAATTGTCCCACTTCTGAGCGCTATTGTCTCCTGTCCCACTGTTGAGCCTATTTCTATTCATTTCTTTAAGTAGCCAAAACAACACATGCATCCCTTTCATTCCAAATTCCCATGCAAAGCCATGTCAAATCCATGCCAAAGCAGGTATAAAATCTGAAAGCTGCACCCCCAGCTTTCAAAGCCAGAACACACACAAAAAACCCTGAATATAAAGGCTAAAAAATACCTGGTAAATTTATGAATGTTTAATTTGCATGCAAATCCATCAAAAATGTCACATAAACTACTGATAAGTCAAAAAAATACATGTGAAAAACCTTCAAAAGATGGTTTGAAACCTTTGACCAAAATCATACAAATGGCCAAAAAATCTTTTGAAGGCTTCTGAGGCCTGAAGAAGTGACACCTGTACTGAATAAATAACATAGAAATTTTCAGAAACTTTTACTTCATTTGATAGATTGTTGCTGAAATTTTCAAAAATACCAATTCCTGCACCAACAGGATTTATACAAAAACTGCAAATTCATTTCCCCTGCCAATATGATGCAAAAATTTCATAAATAACATATTTTTTGACATTTTACAAGGCCATCTGGCGTATAAAACCAAAATAAGACTGTAGTTCATGCATTAATGCACCAATGGCCCCAGCACAAGGTTTCTTCCTCTCTATTTGCCATTATAAAACTCATGGAAACCCCTAATAAACTGAAAAGGGATAAATACAGGCTCATTTTCAGGCTATGTATACCCCATCTATTCAATAGTATACCTCTATAAAACATTCCAAGCAGTTATTAAGTACCTATTAGGATAATTAAGCAATAAAGGGCTATATTTTGAATTTTTAATCAAAAATGCAACCCTTAAAACCCACCTTTTTCACCATGATAAGCCCTCAAAGAATCATAATAGGCCCACCAATTACCCTGGAGTTCAGTTATTTCAGGTATCAAGGTTTAAAACCTCTAAAAATTGATTTATTCCTCTTTTCTCTGGCTCTTTTGCTACCCTATCCCAGCCATACCATCTATTTCCCTGGATAATATTTTCTTTAGTATACTTCTACCAAGGTTTCAGCATCACAGGTGCTTGGATTGCAAGTTTAATACCCTGAAGATAGGTTATGAAGATCCCAATTAATAACTTTTGCCTCTATTTTTATTTAATTAACTATAAATTTTTTTATTAATCAAACCTCAAACCATGTCAAACCACCTTCTTGATTTTGCTTTTCCCACATATTTACAGATAATTTAAGCACCACCTTGAATAATTAATTAATGGGTGATGATAAATTCAAGACTCCCGGTCGTGTGGGAGTCGTGTAGGGCCCTACATGGCCCAATTGAGGCGTGGGGGCTCATACACGCGCCAAATGGATTGTTCAAAACACCATTTATTTATTTATTTATTTATCTTTTTATCTATTTATTTATTAATTTATTAATTTATTTATTTATTTATTTATTTATTTATTTATTTATTTATTTATTTATTTATTTATTTATTTATTTATTAATTTATTTATTTATTTATTTATTTATTTATTTATTTATTTATTTATTTATTTATTTATTTATTTATTTATTTATTTATTTATTTATTTATTTATTTATTTATTTATTTATTTATTTATTTATTTATTTATTTATTTATTTATTTATTTATTTATTTATTTATTTATTTATTTATTTATTTATTTATTTATTTATTTATTTATTTATTTATTTATTTATTTATTTATTTATTTATTTATTTATTTATTTATTTATTTATTTATTTATTTATTTATTTATTTATTTATTTATTTATTTATTTATTTATTTATTTATTTATTTATTTATTTATTTATTTATTTATTTATTTATTTATTTATTTATTTATTTATTTATTTATTTATTTATTTATTTATTTATTTATTTATTTATTTATTTATTTATTTATTTATTTATTTATTTATTTATTTATTTATTTATTTATTTATTTATTTATTTATTTATTTATTTATTTATTTATTTATTTATTTATTTATTTATTTATTTATTTATTTATTTATTTATTTATTTATTTATTTATTTATTTATTTATTTATTTATTTATTTATTTATTTATTTAGGGCATTATTTTTCTCACGCATCCAACCCTTTATTTCACGCATTTTGATGTTGGCGCGCAGTCGCGCCCGTTTGGTATTTCATGCAAAAATACTTTATTTCATGCATCCTTAAAGAATTCTTTTTTTTTTGAATTCTGCCTGTGCAGCCCCATCGCAGGGGCTCTAAAACCCCTAATCAAAATCTTTTTCATTTTTGAATGCATTAGAACCCCTTCAGAAATGCAATCAAAAAATGAAAAAATCCATAGAAACAAATTTTTGCATGGGTTTTTGGATCCTAATTTTGGCTGTTTTAGTTCATTTTTTTGGTTACTTCAGCTTTCAGAATTTTTTGAAAAAATTTAAAGAGTCTTCTAATATTTTTTTCATATTTTTTGGATGTATCCTTTCACCTTAGAAAATTCCTTCAAAAACCACAAAAAATCAAAAAAATCAAATTTTGCTTTGGACATTTGAATACTTTTATTTTCCGTTTTTTATTTTTCAGGGGGTTCATTCAAGCTATCAAAAAGTTAACAAAACATTTAAATAGCATCAAAATACTCTTTTCAGATTTTTCAGATGTATTTTTATACCTTATAAAATTCCTTCAAAAAAGCAAAAAAATTCAAAAAATTCAATTTTCTCATTTGACTTTTGGATCATTAAGTTTGCCATTTTGACTTATTTTTTTTTTGGATTTTCAAGATTTGAGAATTGTAAGAGAACTATAAAAGATCTTTATAAATTTTTATCAGGATTTTTGGATTTCATTTTTGACCTTTAAAAATTCCATCAAAAAACCAAAATATTTGAGAAATTCACTCTTCTTTGAGTCCTTCCCATGCATATATTGAATATGATTGAAAATTGTTTCCTAGATAACCACCCATCTTGGAGCGCCCCACTTATCTTATCAATCACCCCCTTGACCTGTTCCACCCTCCCATCACCCCCCACCACACCATCCCACTACCATACCATACCACACCACACCACACCACACCACACCACACCACACCACACCACACCACACCACACCACACCACACCACACCACACCACACCACACCACACCACACCACACCACACAACACAACACAACACAACACAACACAACACAACACAACATAAAACCACATGAAACCACCACACACCACACCACACCTTTTCACACTACACCACCAACCACTCATCAAAACAAATTAACACTCCAGATACTTCCAAACAAGAACATCTCTTTTTCCAATGGCTCAAGAAAAAATCCACCCACTTTTCAGAACTGTTTCAACTGTTTCACCAGGCCCATCCTCCATTATCATATCTAAGAAAATTAGTGATTCAAATACTCTTGCTCCTTATTAATCTACTCAAGATCTTGATTAAACTACTCTTGCCCTTCCTCCTCAGCTATCATAAAATCAAAAAAAGGAGCTGGTTGAGGCTATCCAATTATGTACCAAGTTGCATTGGTATGCCATATCTACCAGAGTATCGAATTGCAAGAATAAAACCTACACTTACCAATTTGATAAATCTGGGGAATATAAACCAAGAAAAGATACCTCCAAATTAAAAAAATCAAGAAATACCAATTTTCCTTTCACTTTATCAGGGAATTTTTCAAATAGATTGGTTTTTTGGGTTGTGAAGGTTATATGTCCAGATCACAACCATCCACCTTCCATTGATCCTTCCACTCATCCCATCCACAGAAGAATCCAAGGCAAGCAAAAGGAGGCGGTTGAAAATTTATCCAAAGCAGGATTTCCACCTTTAATAATTTTCAACTCTCTCATACAAAAATCATCATCACCTATCCATACAAATATCCCTACAATTTGCAACAAATAATCCCAAATAGAAAAAAATGCCATTGATTGAAAAACTCCTGTGCAAGAACTTATACTGAAACTTAGTAATTGTTCTTTTCACTAAAAAATGAAAAATGTGGATGGTAAAATTACTTCATTATTTATCTCACACCCAGATTCCATGAAACTTCTCAACCTTTTCCCTACTCTCATTATGATGGAATTGAAATATGTAACCAAAAAAATTGGAATGCCTCTTCTTTGTATTCTTGGGATAAAAAATTCTTCTAGAACATTTTTAATTGCATTCTGTTTCTTATCTCAAGAGAAAAAACAGAACTATGATTGGGCCCTGACTCAAATTCAGGTAATATTTGAAGATAAAGAACCTAGTTTGATTGTGACAGAAAAGGAAAAATAAATTATTAGCTCAAATGAATCAGTTTTTCATTCCTCTCATCATCTTCTCTGTGTCTGGCACATTTTCAAGAATATTCAAACTCATTGCTGGAAGCACTTTAAATCTGAAGATGAATTGAAGCTATTCCAGAAACAATGGCATGATTTGATCTATTCAAAATCTGAATCAAGATATCACAAAAACTTCACAAAAATTTCTCTGGTCTGGAATTCTCCCACTTGGGACTACCTTCTTGAAAACTGGATTCCTCTAAAAAGAAAATTTGTCTCTCATTTTGAAAACAAAAAATTTCACTTTGGAAACACAATTACATGAAGAATAGAAGGTTCTCACTCCTACATTAAAAGATTCATCAGTTCTTCTATTGGCTCTTTCTATAATTTAGTTAAAACAATTTACAGTTCCATCAACATAAAAACCCGTGAGAGAGCCTTTAAAGCCTCTCAGCAAGAATTCAAGCATTTCATTGGCTTGCCTCACTGTGTGGATCATCTTTCTGGCAAGATCAGCCACTTTTCCCTCAAAATCATTCATTCATCTCATGAAGTTCCTGATTCTTCCACCAATTTCAACAACTGTGATTACTCTTCTTACATGGGTATACCATGTGCTCACAAAGTCAAATTGGCCATCAGAAAGCATAAAATCTTCCAACTTCATGATTTTCATCCATCTTGAAATGTCAAAGCTCCCATCTCAGTAAGTTTTTCTCTCTTCTTCTGGAATATTTTACCAATTATCAATTGAAGAATTGAGTATTATCTTTAGTGCATATTTTTTCTTATAAAAAAAATCTTATTCTTGGTTTTAGTTTCATTACACAGATTCCATTTCCCCAAAAAAATCCATTCCACATATTTCCCATGTTCAAGATGTCATAGGGGATAGGAACTGTGGCTTCAGAGCAGCAGCCATTTGCTTGGGAGGATCTCAGAAGACTGGATTGAAGTCAGAAAAGAAATGCTGAAAGAGCTTGATTCAAACCCAATCTTCAAGGAAACAAGATTACTGCGTGATATATGGGGTGAAACTTTCCAAGAAGCAAGAATGAAACTGAACCAAATTTCTGGCCCAGCTCACATAAAATGTGGATGAAATTTCCATGCCATGGTTTAATTCTGGCTGAAACATATAATTTTCCAGTGGTTCTGTTATATTCTTTAATGCCTTGCACTTATCTTCATTTGAATTCCCCTTAAAATTTGAATTTAACATCTTCTCCTATCTTCTTCATTCTTTTAGAAGAATCCAAACAATAGTCTCATTCAATTTCAATCCTGATCATTGGCCAGCTCCAAGGTTATATCCACTTTGGAAAGGCTTTGTGAAAAAGGATTCCAAATCTTGGAAAACCACTGTTCAGAGAAATTTGGATCTTGGTATTGTGGTTTTTTTCCCTCCACAAAAATCAAGCAGAATAATAAGACCAATCATAGTTGAATAAGTTTTAATAATTGTACCTATATTTGTTCTTCATTTTTAATTTTTTGAATGAAGCTTGTAAGGTTTATGCAAGAATGCAGATGATATTCAAAAAGTATTGATGAACTTTTTTTGGTTTTATTCACATTCAAAATTCTGAAATTTTGAATCACCCAAAAAAAAAAGATTATATAGGCCAACAAAAGGATTCAAAAATACAGTGAGAAAAGTAAATTTTCTGAATTTTTTGATTTTCTGGAGGAATTTTTCAAGGTAAAGTAATACATCCAAAAAAATCTGCAAAAATGTATTTTAATTCTCTTTAAATCTTTTTTTAACTTTTTAATAGCTTGAATTACCCAAAAACATGAAATACAAAGGAAAATAAAAGGATTCAAATGTCCAAAGAGAAATTTGATTTTTTAGATTTTTTGTGTTTTTGAAGGAATTTTTCAAGGTGTAAGGATACAACCAGAAAATATTTAAAAAAAAAATTGAATAATCTATGAATTTTTGTCAAAAATTCTGGAAGCTGAAATGATCAAAAAGAAACCAACTATCATAGCCAAAATGATGATCCAAAACCCCATGCAAAAAGTTTTTTTACAGAATTCTTTCATTTTGTTATTGCATTTTTTAAGGGGTTCTAATGGCTCAAAAATTACCAAAGATTTTGGTTAGTGGTTTAAAAACCCCTGCTACGGGGCTGCGCAGTTGGAATTTGTTGAGAATTGCCTCCTCATAAGTTTCCCTCTACTTTCTGACTACCGCGCGCCCTGGAATTGAGTGCAAGCACTGTATTCTGAGGGATGTTCCCTCCCAATAGGAGACTGACTCTTGAGATTTGGTTCTAGATCTTTCTCTTTCTCTTCTGTTCTTTTTCTTCCACAATTGGTCTCTTCCTTCTTGAAAAACTCTTCTCTCTCTCCAAATAACCTCCCACAACAACTACCCGAATCAATCTCTTTCTTCATTTTATCTAATCTTTCTTTATTCTATCTTTCTTTTTTACTTTACTTTTCCTTTTTTCTCTACAAACCAAATCTTGCCTCAATTGTTGATCTACCATCTCAGTTACTCAATTATGGTCCATGTGCTCTTGTCTGGTAAGAGACCTATCTGTATGATTTATCACGCCTAACAACTCTGAGTCCTGACCATTTCAGCTATCTACTTATCTCTTCTAGCCTCATCTTCTTTTCTGCCGCTCATGCTGTCCTGACTCTGATCATAGTCCTAGATGTTGGTGTCCTTTTCATCTTTCTTGTTCTCTATGCCCGCATTTGAATAAGCTTGTCTAATTTCTAAATCCCTGTCTTTGCCAGCTGATTTTTAGTCCCAAGAAATTCAATACCGAAACTTACAGAATTCAATAAAATGAATTTTTGAAAGTTGCATGAAATAAATTATTTTTGCATGAAACACCAAAGGGGCGCAACCACGCGCCAACGTCAAAATGCTTGAAATAAAGGGTTGGATGCATGAGAAACATGATGCCCTTTATTTATTTATTCATTGATTTATTGATTTATTTATTAATTGATTACTTGATCAATTACTTGATCAATTAATTAATTAATTAATTAATGTATCTATTTTAACCAAAAAATCACCTTTTTTGATTTTTTGCTTGATTTCAGTTTTTTTTATTCAATTTATTTTAATTTTTATTTATTTTTTTTTTTTTGGCCCACAATGCCTGTAGTTGTGTGGAACGTAAAAAGACTACATTGGATTCATGTACAACCCCACACAACTCAAATGTAGTTGTGTAGGGTTCCACACAACCCTTACCGTCTTGTGGGGGCAATACCACTACAGCCAAGTTCTGTAGAGGCTACATGACTCAATTGTAGTCGTTTAGCGTGCTGCAAGGCCCATTTTAGTTGTGTACATGACTCATTTGATTTTTGAATTTATCATCACCCTTAATTAATTCTAACTCTATCACATTCAGTAGCTAAATGATTGCAAGTTTTGTGGAATCTGATAGGCTGAGAAATCTTAAAAAAGTACACTGAAACCATAAAAAATTCAAAATTACAAAAAGGGAGGAGAAGTGCTAACAAATCATTGAAGAAAGATAATTCCCACCCAAAATGAAGTAGGTTTGCTCACTGGACCTACCCCTAAAATCCTACTTGACGTTTATAGAATGTACTAAAGCCCATGAAAAAAAGTTAGAAAGTTTTCTCCATTTTTATACTACAGATGAAAAATAATTTACATGTTACCTGAAATAAATCAATTCATAAATAAATTTTTGCATATTTTAGAATTTATTGACTGAAAATATTTTTGTCATGAAAATTCTGGCACTCAGATGTGCAAAACATCACCACCCTTAGACATGCATGCAGGCCCCAGGATCTCAAATTCCTGTGAAAATCCACATCAATTTAAGACTAAAGCCAGTACAGAGCCTCAAACCTACACACCAGTTTATCAGATTTTAAAACATCATTAAAAGTCCTGGAAAACATGCTTAAACATACATGGGAAAGAAATGAAAATTTAATAAGACTTTAAATCCATCAAGAATTTAATAAAGATTATTAAAAAAGATTCAGAAAATAAATATTAAAATCCCTCAAAAATGCGATTTGACTTATTTGATCAAAATCATAAAAATGGCCAAAACCTACTTTCACAAAATTTTCATACCTGAGAAAGTGACAACTGCCCAGTCTACATAAAATATAAATTTCCAGAAAAAATATTTACAATTAATTTAAATTATTGGAAAAATAAAATAAAAAAAATTACATCTGCCAAAAGTATTTAAACAAATATAGAATAAAAAATTTTCTGTTTTTATCATTCAATGATTTCATTAAGTGCAATTATTTTTAATATTCCCAAAACTTATTGTAGGAATCTGGCCTAAACCACCAAAAACAGCCTTGGATGCATGAATTAATGCAATTCTGGGTCAACTGAAAGGCTTCTTCACCCCCATTCACCCCAAAAATATAAAGGAACACCTGATTGATTGAAAAGGGATAAATTCAGGCCTCTTTTAGGCGATATGTCCCCCCAGAATCTCTATTTTATCCATTCAAGAACCCTTCCATTTTTCAGTTTCAGGCCAAATATAGTTGCTGAAATGTCTGCATGATTCATCTGTCTTGTTAGTATTCCAAATAAGTACTTGGCTTAACCTAGATTTTTCTAGCAAACTCTTCACTGGTTCAGGGCACCATAGAGCCTAGAATAGGTTACCATGAAGCTCTTTTTGATTGTATAATAATTTTTGATAATATTTTATAGTATTTTATGATTATTTTTTATGAAATAAAATCCTTTATAATACATATTTCTTGTTGAGGGGATCCAATTGAATTCTAAAATATTTTATGAAAAACAGGATCCAATCAAATTGACATGATATAGATGCACATAATAAATTTTGTCTTTGAGGAAAAATATTTAATGATAAAAATACCAAAGTATTGATAAATTGTACTCAATTGATCTCATTTTTATTTTATTTTATTAACACCATAAAAATTTCAAATTTTCTTGAAAGGGTAATTTTAAATTCATGGCTCATTGAGCCGTGAACATGGTTCAAATTGGGCCATGTGGCACGCCACACGGTTCAAAGTGGGCCATGAGGTGAAAAAAATGAGAATTGGGTACCAAGACCAGGCTGAAATGCATTTCAACAAAATTGTAAAAGATAAGTGTGAAATCTTGATAAAGATATGAAATACAAAACAACCAACAAGATAGCACTGGTGGAGAGTCTGATGATTTTAGGAATTGAGATATAAGTTGAGACTCAAGAAATAAGGGCCAGTGCAAGGAGTGACTATGCCAGTTGAGATGTTGCAATAGATGAGACAAGGCGCCTTGAATAACTATTGAGGAGAATTGTGTGAGTGAGATGAGCAAGAAGTTGAGACTGGTTCCTCTGAACCTCTTACTGATTAAACTGGCTGCCTGGCTTGAACGCGTGATTGAAGGCAATTTTTGGTTTTGGCGTTTGATGTGTTGATTGAGGATATTGAGTTGTTTGGGTTGATTGGCTTGAGATTTGGAGTTCAATGATTTGAGTTGGTTGAAGTTGGAATGAGCCCGTTTTCAGTGTCAAGGTGAGAGCGGGATCAAGACTTGAGGGTGATGACTAGAAGTAGAGTATCCACAGTCACCCTGACTACAGCAGATCATGTGCTTTGAGATGCTATGCGCGGTTGCAGAGCAGATTAATAAAAATAAAAATAAAAGAATGAAAGTATAGAAAACAGACAAGGAACAACATGAAATGTGCAGAGCAACAAAACAGTCATACTAAGAATTCAACACTCCCCCACAACTTTGCGGTCAGTGAACAATGGAACTGAATCTATATATCAGCCTATTGTTTGAGGTTTTGTTGGCTGCTTTGGTCAGTGCATCCGCACTCATGGAGGGAGACGGGATCAATTTGACATCTATGAGACCAGCTTTGAAGTCATTTCAAAGACTCTTGGTTTTAATGTCTATTTGTTTGGCCTTTGAGCATGAGCCAAATTTCTTGATTTTGTCATCAAGGTCTTTGTTTTCAATTAATTGAAGAGGACATTTGAAGTTGAGGCGGTAGATGTCTTCAATCAATCTCTGTAGCCAGCGGGCTTCTAGATGACAGCTAGAAAGAGACGCATTTGGACTCAGTCAAAGAGTGTGTGATAGATTGCTGACGTTTGCTGGTCCAGTACAATGGACTCCATTTGAAGGTGCAAATGAATCGGCTTTGAAAGATATGAGTTTCAGGATCATTGGCCCACGTACCATTGCTAAAGCATAAAAGTCAATCTGTGATTGACCAAGAACCAATTGTTAGTGTCAGGTTTTTGGTACCAGATAGATAGCGCCAAACGTGCACAACTTCTTGCCAGTGACTCAGACCTGGCCGTTTGAAGTGTCTTGCTAGACTAGAGACGGCAAAGCTGATATCCGGACGTGCCAGGCAGGCAATGAATTTCAGCCTCCCTATTGGAGAGGGATAATTCATATTCAGAGCTAGGAACTTGGCGTGATTTTCATTGTTTGAAGTCTTGAGATGAAGGCCTGGCATGAGAGGTGTGGAGACTGGCTTGCAGTCAATTAGATTCATTTGTTTGAGCCCTTTTTCAATATGCAGGGGTAAGGATAAATGAATTAGGCCATTGCTTTGCACTACCTTCATACCAAGGAGCGTGTTGGGTGGATGAGCAGACAAATTTTTGAACCTACCAAGAAATTTATCTTCAAATTTTTTGGTGTTGCCCGTCACAATCAGATCATCTACGTGAAAGAATACAACTGTTGTCTTTTTGTCTCCCATGTAGAGGCACGGATCACAGTTGGATTCCTTGAAACCTTGATTTTTTATCCACTTGCTTAGCATTATGTACCAGTTCCTTGGCGCTTGTTTGAGACCGTACAGTGATTTATTGAGTTTTAGGTACTTTTACTTTCTACTGCATCCGTATGGCGTTTTAATAAAGAAATTTTCCTCAAGTTTGGAATGAAGGAAGGCACCCTTTACATCCAGTTGAAGGATTTTGAGTTTCTTATCCGCTGCATAGGTCAGAAGGCCCCTTAGAGAGGCAACTTTGCCTGTCAGAGCATATGTATCAAGATAGTCAAGGCCGTACCTCTGGTTAAACCCTTGAACGCACAGCCAAGTCTTTAAGACTGGAGATTTGCCATGGGCATTGGCTTTGATTTTGAACACAGGAACTGTGTTGCGAGGGTTAGTGATGGCATCCTTGTCTGCGTCCTCCCAAAAACCTTGATCCTCTATTTTTTTTAATTCTTTCAGAGCCGATTCCTTCCATTTGGGAATTCTCATTGCCTCCTCAAGAGAAGTCAGTAACTTATCAGCTAAAAAACTGTATCTTTTGGGTTTGGCCAGAGTTTTTCTGTCTCTCAGATTTGGTCAAAGACTCTCCTCCAATGCCTCATTAGTGTTGGATTCTCTGATTTGGACTTGTCTTTCACAGTTGCAGGAGGCTCAAATTTAACAGTCATTGAATCATTGGTTGTAGGATTTGTTGGATTTCTTGATTTGGATATGTTTGGCTCAATGGTGTTTGAGTTGAAATTGTATGTTTTGATTGAAACCTTGAAGGGCTTCTGAGAGTTGAAGATGACATGTTTAGTATCCACAATTTTACCCATGGCCTTCATGATCTTGTAGGAAAGGATTTTTGTATTGAATCCAACTAGAATCCCCGGCGCGCCTTTCTTGTCAAAATTTGACTTAATGTTGGTGGATTTTAGCCAATAGGCGACCTGGGTCCCAATTGGTTGGATGTAGCCAGGTGGTAGATCCTTCTTGTGCATTAATAACCAGGGTGATACTCCGTACTTCTTTTTTGGTATTTGGTTGAGCATGAGGCAGGAGCCGCGTAAAATTTCATGCAACAATGACTTTGGCAAACCAGCGTTGGAGATGATTGCTCTGGCTGACTCAATGACAGTTCTATTTGCCCTCTCTATTCTTCCGTTGTGTTGAGAGTGATAAGGCTCAATTACAATTTGATTAATTTTTTGCAATTGGTAGAAGTTCTGAAGTTTGGCGTTGACGAATTCTCCACCACTGTCAGAGCAGACTTTGGCAGGGTAGGAGCCAGTTTTTCTGTATTGATTTTCAATCATGAAGATGATAGTCTCCGCAGCATTGTCCTTAACGCGTAGAGGAAAACAAGCTATGTAGCCTGAGTGGGAGTCAATCAGATTGAGAATATAACAAAACCCTCCTTTTGACGTTGGATTTATTGGTCCCATCAAGTCAACGTGAATCCTTTTGAAGCATTAATTTGCTGATTGTTGTTGGCTGTTAAACGGTTTGAGGGTGATTTTTGACTTATCGCAGCTGAGACATTCAAATTTGCGCTTTTGGCTGGCAGGAATTGTCAGCTTGAGGTACCGTTCCATCCTATCAATGCTCGCGTGACCCAGAGTCCTATAAATTTGAAGGAGTTCAGAGCTAGAGTAGTACAATTGCTTTGATTCAGTTGACATGTCAATCACAAATAAGTTGTTGATAATTCGGCCTGAGATAATTATCTTCCCTTCTGACAATAGGTAAAACATGCTGGGTTGCTTTTTTGAGTCAACTGACAGGAAAGCCCCTTGGGTCATCAGAGCACCAATTGATATCAGATTGATAGTTTATTTGGGAACCCAGATGGCGTTTTATAGTATCAAGTTCGCGTCTTTGGTCAACAAGGCAGCCTTGCCTGTTGCTTCAATTAGCAGAGCCGCATTCTTTTTGCCTGTCTGGATTTGCTTGTTCAGGTTGCTGATTGACAGATTGATGAACGCCTGCGGGTCAACAATCATGTGCACTGAGCACCCAGAGTCTAGGATGAAGGGCTGAGATAGCTGTTCATTGTTGATTGATCTCCCATTGCAGAAGAACGAGTAGAAGTGAGCTTCGTTTGTGGTTTTTTATTTTCCCTTCTTCCCTTGATTGTGTGCATTTGCAGGCTTTAGCTCCAGAAATTCAAACCAGCATGAACTGGCAGGGTGTGAGGTAACCGCGGGGTTGTGTTTTCTGTTTTCGCACCTTGGGCCTCTGTACAGGGCTATATTTGTGGGTTCAACATTCTTGGCTTGGGCCATTTCCTTGTTTTTTTGTTGAATAAGGTGGTTAATTACCGTATCAATCTTCATGTCAGAGGTTGAATCCATTATCTGGGACTTCATGGATTGCATGCTTGAAGGAAACTTGAAGAGAACTAGATATGCCACAATGTTGGATGGCAAATTGATCCCCACTTTGAACATTTTCTTCAGATACACCTTTACAGCAGTGAAAAACACTTCAATGTCAGTGTCCATTGAAAGATGAAGAAATCCGTGGAACATCCTGGCTCTGTTTGCAGACTGAGAGGAAGCAAAGTGTGACTGAGTCAATAACCAGATAAGCTTGGCATCATCTATAACATTATTGTATGTATTCAAGTCGAGCTTGGCAATGATTTGTGCAACAAATTCCTGATTCAGGGCTTTGTCAAGTCGCCTTAGATTGTTGCGATCACTCATTACCTCAAAAATTCCGCATAGCTTGAATAGTTTTTTGAACTTCTTTCGCCACATGCTATAGTTATAAGCCGTAAGTAGCGGTGTTGGCTCTATTATGGATTTGATGGCTAAAGATTTGTAGTTCGTACTCAATTCCCCCCCTGGTCCTTGCTTCGTAGATGGTCCCGGCCGTTCCATGTTGATTGGCGCAGGCTTTTAACCGTGAAAAAAATTAGAATTGGGTACCAATACCAGGCTGAAATGAATTTCAAAAAAATTATAAAAGATAAGTGTGAAATCTTGATAAAGATATGAAATACAAAACAACCAACAAGATAGCACTGGCGGAGAGAATGATGATGTTAGGAATTGAGATATAAGTTGAGACTCAAGAAATAAGGGCCAGTGCAAGGTGTGACTACGCCAGTTGAGATGTTGCAATATATGAGACAAGGCGCATTGAATAACTATTGAGGAGAATTTTGTGAGTGAGATGAGCAAGAAGTTGAGACTGGTTGCTCTGAACCTCTTACTGATTAAACTGGCTGCCTGGCTTGAACGCGTGATTGAAGGCAATTTTTGGTTTTGGTGTTTGATGTGTTGATTGAGGATATTGAGTTGTTTGGTTTGATTGGCTTGAGATTTGGAGTTGAAAGATTTGAGTTGGTTGAAGTTGGAATGAGCCCGTTTTCAGTGTCAAGGTGAGAGCGGGATCAAGACTTGAGGGTGATGAATAGAAGTAGAGTATCCACAGTCACCCTGACAACAGTGGATCATGTGCTTTGAGATGCTATGGGCGGTTGCAGAGCATATGAATAAAAATAAAAATAAAAGAATGAAATTATAGAAAACAGACAAGGTACAACATGAAATGTGCAGAGCAACACAACAGTTAGGTACTAAGAATTCAACATGAGGCACGCCACCCGGTGCAATACAAGCCATGTAAAACCCCCCACGGCTCAAAGAGTTGCGCAGCCACCAAGCCTGGTATGAAGGCGTGTTGGATTCCACACGACTACATTTGAGTCGTGTGGAATTGTACAAGGCTCAAATGAAGTCATTTGGCATCCAACACGCCACTGGACCGCGTTGAGCCAAAAAAAAAGGAATTAAAGGGCACTAACATAACCCATGAATCAAATAAAACTTCCAAAAACAGGAATCAACTAAAAGATCAAGGAAATCACAAAAACACCAAAAAAAAGACAAGTAACATGACAAGCCCTAAAGTAAAAAGACCAAAAAAAAGACTAGTAACTTGACAAGCCCTAGAGTAAAAACACCAAAAATAATCTAAGTAACTTGACAAGAAACACCAAAAATAAAAAGACAAGTAACTTGACCAGCCCTAAAGTAAAAACACAAAAGAAAAAACAAAAAACAGTCCAACTTGCATTAAGCTGATCCCATCAAAAGGATTAAAATACTCTTTATGATGGAATCAGCCCAACACAAGTTGAACTGACTTACCATTAAACTCTCACTCAAAACACTCAATATAATTATGTCAACTCAAAACACTCAACACAATGATGGTTAAAATGTGATAACCCTTTATGTTAATAGAACTTGTTAGCTGCATTAGAATTACAATTTATATGAAACACAATGATGAAATGAATTCAAAGTCTATAATCTATATAATCTAGAATACATTTGCAGTTGATATTTGAGATGATTAACCCAACAAGAGGCTTTTTTAGAAATAAACAAACGCGGTCTTGCTACAATGGGTAGGATTGGAATCATTTCTCCCTCAAGTACTAATATAACCCAGTGGTTATTTTTTAGAAAGGAAATTAACATTGGATCTGATTGATCAGTAACACCATTTTTCATTGAAGTATAAGTATCACATGACTCCAATGAAATGAAGGATATAGGTCTGGAAAATGTGTCTGCTATGATTTGACCCATATCTAATTTAGCCAGCCATTTTGAGGAGGGAATCTTTTCATTTATTTCTTCAAAATCAAGTCTTTTTTTAATCTTTTCAAACTCCTTTGCACCACCAAGCATCTTCATTTAGCATGCTATATTTTTCTCCAATGTTTGTATGATTTCTTTTCTCACTTTAAACCAAACCTGTTCTTCATAACCAAAAGATTTAGCAATGACTCTAAATCCACAATTCCCATCTCCAATTGGATCCCAGACCTCACCAAAGAACTTATGGAATTTCTTGGTTATTTGATTGAGGTATTTCACGTTTGGTTCCTATCATCAAAATTAACTTAGTATTCATTTTTTAATGGGATCAATGAAATGAATACTCACCAAGGATGAGCTTCTGTTTGAGCTTTTCTGCACACCTTCTTCCTCTGCAGAGGATTCTGATTCCAACTTAAGTGATCCCAATTGACTTTCAGTCTCTTCCTCTGAACTATGAAATTTAGATTCAGATTCTTCCCACTTTGACTAACAATTGATCATTAGTTAGTAACTAAGTTCATTAAACCAAAAAATAAACATATCCCAAAAGAAAAGACTTACAATCTTTTTTCTTCTCTTATTTCAAGCCCTTATAATCCTTTTTTCCCCCTTGAGTTGTTTTTCAAAATGCTCAAACAGAGATGGTTGTTTCCCCGTATCTGTCAATTTTGGCCGTCCCCTACTTGATTGTAAGACTTTAGCTTAAAGTCTTAGATTCAATCAATTTTTTGTAATCTTCCCAATTATATTCTTCAATAGGCCCCTTTGCTCATGATTGGGAGATTCCAAGATCATTGCATTGTCTTTTTAACGTAACTGAGGAATGCTTAGCATTTCATCAACATTGAACTTGAAAAATTCAAAAGGATCAACCATTAGTGAAGTAGGAATAATTAATCAAAAAGCATTAATCACATATTGATTTGAACAATCCAACTTGAAAAATCCAGCTTAAGCCAACTTACAGAACTAGAACTGCAAGGTTCATAGTCCAACTTCCACTGAGGATGAACATCTTTGGGTACCATGGATCCTCTGAATGCTAGATGGTCACCTATTTGGTGGGAACAGGGAAAACCCATAGTCTTGGAATATGACTTGGTGCTCACTTTGCCATCATGATCATGTTTGATCTTCTAGAATTGTTCCCTAATAAGCTGAATTTCCTCTAAAGAAAATTTGTAACCCAATTGTTAAGTTTCAGGTGGAAGAACTGTCCCTAACTTAGTTCAAGAGTGATAAAGTGATGCATGAACCAATTTAATTTGATTAATAACTTTTCCATCAAGGGTTTTCTAAAGATCCAACATGTTTCCCAAGAGTTTGCAAGGAATTGTTTGAGAGTTTCATGGGCCCCTTTAACCCAAGATGTTGTTTTGTTTCCCAGATCTTGCTTTATACAAGTCGACGCTTTTAAAAATGTGTCTTTGATAGGGAAAATGTTATTTTCCATACACTCAAGTACATCCTCATAGTCTTTCAAGAAACACTATACAAGTCAAAAGGTCAGAACCCAAAACTAGGAAGAATAAGAAGCAGCGATTTGGACCTACTCTGAGTTCTGCATCATTTACCTCCGCCTCCTCCTTGGTCTTTGAGGCCCCATACTTTTCTCACAGAGTCAAAAAGCTTTTCCATCCTTCAAAGTCATTAACAAAGCGCGCTTTACAGTTTGCTTTTATTTTTTGAGAAAAGTTCCAAGTGCAACATTATCTTTATGACTCAGGGAAACTAGATTCAATTGCACAAATCAGAGCATTTTCATGGCCTGTAAGAAATACTTTTGGAACTCTCTCAGGATCATAAGCCAACTCCTTTAATTTGTTTACAGAACAACTGTAAAACTCAAAAATTCCTTTATTTATAAAAACAAGAGCTTTTGTGAAATTTTTACAATTTTCTGTCATTCCTAAAACATTCAATAGCAGGTTTTTGTACTTATTTGTCTTATAATTACAATCCAACATAGCAATATGAAGGAATTTTTTTGAAGGATTCACTGCCTTAGGATGTTCTAAGTACAGGGCCTCCAAGTGACCCTCTTCACTGAACTTTGAACGGTGAATCCAACTTTTTTCTTCAAGCTGTTCATATAGTACCTCCATAACACTTTTTTCCTTTAGTTCTGCAAGCTTTAGCTTCCCCTTAGTGTTATAGATTGTTTGGTCATCAACATAATCCCATTCATCAATCTTGCTCAATTTCCTCTTAACCTGCAATTTATTGAGCCCATCATTCATGCCTTTTATTAGATTGTCTAAGGATACCCCCAAGATTCTCCTCAGTTGAGGATGCACAGAGGGATGATCAGGGGTTTGATGGTTATGTTGGGTTACTTTGTAGGAGAGTTGCCAAAAGGGGTCTGCCTTTGTGCAACTTGCATGGATTAGAAACTTGCACCCAACCTTCCTTGTGTGAGTTTGTCTAGACCATTTTGTAAGAAGTTGTCCTGAATAGGAACCATGGCAATCACAGGCCAAATCCACATATTTATCTTTATTTGAGTTAAAAACAATCAGAGAATAACCATGATTTATAGCCCATGTTTGACAATAGTTTTGGGCCTCTTCCCTAGTAGGAAAAGTTCTCACAGTAGGTGGATCAGGTGGATCTAGTAAACAGTCATTGGTTAAGCCATAGTTTCAGTTACATGCACCCCATTAATTTCAATCAAATTCAATCCAGAAAAGACCTCAGTAACATAAAAGGTTACTCACAACCAGAGGTTGCATCTCCTTGTGAAACATTTTTTTCCTCAATTTTCACCCTTGATGAGGATGCGAATGGGGCTTCCAATTTTTCATTAGCCCAATCCTTTTTTTTCTGTTTCTAAAGCTTTGTTGATGACACTATCAATGTAGACCTTCCACGCAGCCATTTCAGAAGAGGGAGGGCTTGCCACTGTTCCAATGGAAAAAAATGCAATGGTATACTTTGTTATTCAATCCAAATCTCAATTGAACAAACAAAGTTTGCTCACTTTTGAGTTGAGAAAGAATTGTTCACAGTTTTTTATATGATTTCAATTTTCACTTTACTTTCAATTTTTTTTCACTTTAAATTCACTTTGGAATGACTAGGTGTGGAACAGCAGTCCAAAAAAGTATGCTTTGATCCCAAATTTGGGTTGAGGGAACCCAAGTGTGGTCCATGAGGTGCCCAAAATTCTGGCACAACTTCCAGGGGGTTGCGCACCCCTAGAAACAGTGGTTTTGAGCCATGTAAGGGGGTAAACAGCTCCAAATCGCCGTTTTTGGGGGGTAAACAGCTCCTGTACAACCCCCCTGGGGTTGCGCGTGTTTGTAACGTCCCTTTGTAGTCATCTATGGGCCCTCAAAGCTCATTTGAGCCCTGGAGGGTCGTATACAACTCCCACACAACTGGAGTAGTGAATTTAACATTACCATTCTTGAAAATGCACTCATACCTAGAAAATCAAAGTTGCCTTTATGTAATAAACCTTTTAAGATTATTTTCAAGAACTTGAGTATCAAGATAAAAAAATGATAAAATCATAAAATTCAAGTTTGAGTGGGAATTTTAAAATTATGGCCAAAGTTAGACTTAGAGGAAATAGAATTTTTGAAATCTTGTTAATAATAAAATAAAAGATAAAAAATAAAAAATAAAAAAGAGGAGGAGGTTAATTTAATCAAAAAATAAAATTTGGTATATTTCTGGCAGTCACACTAAGCAACTGAATTGCAACCAACTAGGCGTTATCCTGATTGGTATAACTTGCTGTATTTTTGATGATTTGCCTCCATGCAACTGCTGCATCCTAGATTTATCCCAATCAGGATAACTCTGAGTGGTTTTGTGGGCTAGATCCCAGTGCAACTGCACTCCAACCTTCCCCAAAGCTTGAAATAATCACCCCTCTGCTCAGATCCATTCAAGCAACCCATATCAATGGTTCTCAGACCCGACATTTGGGCTTGTAAAGCCCAAACCTCCTCAATAGAAGAAACAACCTACCAGAGCCTCCCACCCCCTACACCAGCTCAGCCAGTAGCCAACCACCCTCCAAACAAACAAGTAGCCAAACAAACACCAATTCAAGTCAGATCCCCACCAACCTATCACAATTTGGATAACTTGGAGGGGTTGTATGGGAAAGAAACATGCAAAACTAAACATCCAACACAGCCAGCCAGCTCAGAAAAGACCACCTCCAGTCAGCCGGAAAGCTAGCAAACCAGCTCAAAATTCAGCCAAGACAGTCATACATCCATACAGCTAACCAGCCAGCCAGCCAACCAGCCAGCCAGCCAGCCATTCAACCAGCCAGTCAGCCAGTCAGCCAGTCAGTAAGCCATCCAGTCAGAAAAAGCCAGTCAGCCAGAAAGCCAGAAAGTGTCAGGTTCCTGATTCCAGGAATCTTTGAGTCCTTTAGCCAGAGAAGGTGATGCAGTGAAAGAATATTAAGGCCAATGTTAAATTTCCAACCTTTCAACCCCCCTGCACTATCTAAAATGGGTTTCATGGGGAAACTTTCAACCTTTGGAAGTTTTGAACGGCCACTTGCAACCCGTCTTAGTTGGCAAAAGCCACTCGCAACCCATTTAAGGGCCCCATTTGCAAAAAAATAAAATAAAATAAAATGAAAAGAAGAAGAAGAAGAAGAGAAATTTTAAAAAAATAAATAAATCAATCAATTAATAGGGTGTATCAGAGTTAAGCAAACCTGCCATTTTTGAATAGCGGGTTTCAAAACAAATCCGCCATTTCAAATCCGCCATCAAAAATCAAAAAACCCACTTATTTCACATCAGATGTGTCAGATTTACATGGAAATAAGTGTTTTTTTCAAATGAAGTATTTAAAGGCTTCCACCACCTGTCCACGTCATCCACCCCTGGCTTCACACCTCCTTCTAACTCCAACCTCATTGGAAAAAGGTTGTATTCATTGCTCTTCATATCTTCATGACTATCCTCATCACTTAATCACTCTCATCACTCTATCACTTTCATCACATCCAGCTAACTCTCATCAGATCACTATTGTGATCAGTTCATCACTCTCATCTTTTTATTGCTCTCATCACATTCAGATAAATTTCATTGTATCACTATCCTTATCACTTCATTGCTCTCATCTGTTTATCAGCTTCATCAAATCCTAACTCTCATTGCTTCATCCCTCTTTTCACTTCATCACTCTCATCTCTTCCTATTCTCTTTTCTTCATTGCTCTAATCCTCTCATCACATCATAACTCTCACCACTTAAACACTTTCATAGCCCTTCATCACTTCATCCCTCTTACTATTTTTAAATGGGCCCTCAGCAATCCACCCCCCACAAGTCCACTAAAAAATCCAATGGAACAAAGCAAACATCCCCCAGGAACTCAACATCCAACAATCCTCCACAATAAGCTTCCAAAGGCTCAATTCATCTCAAGAGAGCTGATCACATCATCCTAGTAAACTGGCTCAAAATTCCATCCAACTACAATGCTTGCTTTGGATCCAAAAATGAAATACGCATTGGCCAACCTCCATTGTCTAAGGTCAATGGTTATCTCCTGATGGCCAATGAACTCAAGAATAAAACAAAAGGTAGGCTGGATCTTTCATCCAAACAGATGAGGGAGCAATTCAAGAATTATCAAGCCCAGTACAAAAAGGCCCACTCCATGTCAATATCCACTGGCTTTGGTATCACCAACTCTGACAAAGCCAAGGGAATCAACTTGGTGGTTGATAAGTTTGAATCCATTTGTCCTTTTTATATTCAAATGGATGAAATCTTTGGAAAGAAGGCCAACATCACCCGCCTAGCTGCTTGTGATGCCCAACAATCCAATTCAGTTGACGCTGAGGACTTGGCTGGGGATGCTCAGCCTAGAAATGGTGATCCTGAATAAACCTATGAGTGGCCCCCATCCAATGCCAAGGAGGATATTCAAACACAATCAGCTCCAATCACATCTACTTCCGCCTTGATTGAGGAGTCAATCCCAACCTTGGACCCCTCCCCTTCTTCTTTGGATTGCTCTCTTCCTGGGGTTGAAGAACTGGAGAACTTGACCGATGAAGAGGATTGCATTCCCATATCACCATTGCCATCAACATCTGCTCAAGTAAGGAACCAAGTTCTTTTCTCTTCTTTCCACTAATCTTGAATGATTTAGATTTGAAAGAAACAGGCTCATCCATTTCTGAATGGCCAAAACCTCAAGCCAATGGGGCCTCCCACATCGCCTTCAAATGAGAGCAATGATGTTCGCACACAAACCTCCTCTGCAAAGGGAAAGAAAAATGCCTCCAATTCCATCAACATCAACCCCAATAGCATTCAAAAGAGTAGAAACACTTCAAATTTTTTGGGATTTGAGGAGGTCATGGAGAAGCAAGATTCAAGTAAGCCCATTTGATTCTCCTTTCTTTCAAAATCAAGCTCATTCCTATTCCCCTCTGAAAAATAGTGAAATTGCAAATTGAATCTGAAAAACTTCAGTTTGAAAAGGAGAAGTGGGATTGTCAACTGGCTATTGATTTTCAAATGCAGAAAGCCAAGAGTTTGGCTCATCAGCAAAAATGGGATGCTGAGTGGAAGTTGAAACAGGCTGAGCTAAATTTCAAAAAGGGGAAAAGGAGAAGGATTGACAGCAAGCGCAACTGCAAATGGAGAGGGAACAACTGGCAACAGAAAAAAAGGATAAGTGGTCAATAGCTGCAGCATACATTGGTAGAAGCAGAACAGTAGATGAATTAAAGCTGATTACTCAAATGCTGGGCTTGTAAATATATTTGCTTTGATGAAAAACTTAAAAATAAAAAAATAATAATTGTTGATTAAAACAATGCTTAAGACTATTTTAAACCCCACCAATAAAAAAAAATTCTTTTTATTTATGTTTTTTTCCTGGAGTATATTTTCCCACTCCCCAATTGCCTGCAATTTTTTCTAGTTGTTTTGTTGTTTTGCATTGACATTGCCATTCTTGTATGAGTGGCAGTCTCCACAGCAGTAAAAGTACAGTGCTTGTACTTATTGGCTGCCCAAAACATTTTGAACCCATCTTTTTGCTTTAATTCAATTCCAAAGCCCAGTTCAGGAAAAACAAATTGGCCATCAGATACTTGATATTCATTGGTTTTTTCAATAAGATGTCCATTTGATTTCCTGGTTGGAACTGCAAGTAAAAAGGAATACTCAGAGATTTCACCTTTTTCAATGTGAGGTGAGTTGTAATAAGAGTTGGAGGTGAAGGTTAAATGCAAGAGCAGTCAAAGGGAGTAGGCCAAGGTCCAAATTCAAGTGATGAGAAGGAGGGGATGCCATTGTCCTTCATTATTTCACGGTATGATTCAAAGGGAATCCTGGCCAACTGGAAAAACATTTTTCCTAAAATTTGAGGGACTTTTTCTTCCTTAAGATTGAGAAAATAATACTCTTGAGGGGAAGATTGAATAGATTATCCCTTCACATAGCGTCCAAATAACTCAAAGGGGTCCATCAATTTTTTCCATCCAATTGCCCACATTTTTCCACCCCAAGCTCTTGAAGGACCAAATGGGTTGACAAATTTTTTTGAATGGTGAAGGAAAGTGGTGGCAAAGTTGATTTCCTTCTTATCTTGATCTGAGATTTCATCCAAGGTCACAAATTTGATTATTGCAACCAGGGCTTGGTGATCAGCTTGATCAAGGACAATTACTTTTCCACAGTGGAAAAAATGGAAGGATTTGATTGTTTGTTTGGATTCTTTAAACTCTCCCTGGGTGGGTTTTTGACTATTCTTTTTCTTTTCCGCAAAAATGGAAGGGTACAGATCCAAAGGACATGATTTTTGACCAGACCAGACAACATTTTCATTAATACCTTCCTCAGCAACTTCCAAAGAAATTTCTGGATCCAAAGATTGAAGCCTCTTTTGGAAAGCAGCCCAACTCTTCCCACCTCTCTGTATGTTTTTCAAGCCATCTCCTTCCATCCTGTTCCCTCCCAGTCCTCTACTTAGAGTGGGTTGAGGAACAAGATGGGATTTGCTTTTTTGTGTGACATTTTGAGCGGGGTGGAAGAGGAATTGGACATTCACAAATAGCAGTTGAGGGATTGAAAAAAAAAACAAAACAAAAAAACAGTCACTCAAATGGACATCATCAATGAAACAAGATTGGATCAAAAAAAATGGAACCAAACCTGGACTTGATTCCAAGTTCACCAGAAACGTGATCACCAAAAAAAAAAGGCTGAACCAAAAAAAAAAAAAAAAAAAAAAAAAAAAAAAAAAAAAAAAAAAAAAAAAAAAAAAAAAAAAAAAAAACATCACATCAGCACCTCAAACAAAAAATAAAAAAAACTTACCGGGGTGTGAGGGAATTATGCCTGGCCTTCGGGTCGGGATTTGGGTCGGGCCAGGGGCCAGGTAGGCAGGGCCCAGGAACCAGGGAGGGGGGGAGGTTGGTCAGCCGGGCAGGCAGGCATTGACAGGGCGGCGTCTGAGGGGGGGAGGGAGGGCCACGGCAATGGTGCCCGTGGACAAGCAAGGAGGGGGGGCTGAGGTGGGGCCGGCGGGCAAGGAGGGGGGGCCAAGGTGGGGCTGGCAGGCAAGGAGGCAGGGGCTGGCGGATTGAGAGGGGGGGGCCAAGGTGGCGCCGGCAGCCAAGCAAGGAGGGGGGGGAAAGGTGGGGCCAGCAGGCAAGGAGGGGGCAAGGTGGAACTGGTGGCCAAGCAAGTAGGGGGGGCCAAGGTGGGGCCAGCGGGCAAGGAGGGGGAGAGCAAGGAGCGGGGGCGGGCGGATTGAAAGGGGGGAAGGGCAAGGTGGGGCCAACGGGCAAGCAAGAAGGGGGGGTGGTGAAGGAGCGGGTTAGCTTCTGATGATGGGGAGGATGAGGAGAGAGAGCTTACTGGTGCCAAAGGTGGTGGGTGAGGTGGAGGTGGTGGCTGAGGAGGTGGTGGTGAGTGAGGAGGTGGTGGTGAGTGAGGAGGTGGTGGTGAGTGAGGAGGAGGTGAGGTGGTGGGTGAGGAGGTGGTGGTGGGTAAGGAGGTGGTGGTGGTTGAGAAGGAGAGTGGACCAGTGGTTGGGTGGGGTGAGGTGGGTGGTGTGGTGGGGTGTTTTGTCCTATTCATCTTTGATTTTGGCCAAAAGATTGTGAATTATTACACAAGTGATAATCCAGTGGATGAGGAACTTCATGTATTTGGGATTTTGAAGCTGGTTTTGCATTCCCCTTAAGCTGGCCCATCTTCCTTTTGGGACTCCTATGGTATGCTCAATCTGAAGTTGTGATTGGGCAAGATTATAGTTGAAATTGGTTTTTCCCTGATTGTTGGAAAAAAAAATTCTGGTAAGCTGGAACCACACATTTCCCACTAGCATAAGCTGAATTGGCCAGAAGGTATTGATCTGGGTCAAAGTAGTTCTCTGGTTGTTGGGCAATCCGCATCCAATTGAACACGTATGAATCATGACAAGAACCTGGAAGGCAAGCATGGAGGGATATGAACTTCTTTTTGTTATTGCAAACAAGTTTTAGTGCCACAGAATATGTAAACAAACAGGAAAAACATATTTGGTCAATGTTTGATCAAAGGTTTTATCAAAGTCATTGGAAAAAAAATGAATCAGTTGCCTTTTTTTGCAATCAAAATAGTGGTTTCCATCTAGCTTGGGTTTTTGACTCAAGGGGATGGTGGTTCCATAAACAAACCCAATGCAACCAGAAAAGCCTTCAGTCTCCATTACTCAAGATATCTCCTTGTTTTCTTCTTTGGTTGGCCAACAAAGGAATGAGCCCCAGAAAGATCGGATAGAAATCATGGCTCTTTTGGTGTATGATTCAATGGCTCCATAACCAACTGAGAATAGATTTTCTAATTGATGAATTGCTGCTGCATTTCCATTTGATCCCAATCTACAAAGAGCAAAAGCCAGTTGGATAGCTGGATTGCGCTGAGGATTCAGAGAATTTTTCTGGAAGATGTGGTGGTCTTCAATCATCTCCAAAATATTTATGAATGAAGGCAATAGATTTTGGAAAAGTGGCTGGAAGCTTAAGTCAGGGAGGAGGTGAAGCTTTTTCCTTTCATATATATGGTTGTGGAGAGTTTGTCTTCTTGGAACCATGTATTGCTTTTCTAATAGAGCATTCAAAGCCAACCAAGTTGATTCCAAATTGGAGTCTGAATTGGAGCCTGAATGGGATTTAAATACTAACAAAAGTTCAGTCACCCTTTTTGCATTTTCAACTTGCTGGCGGGAAGTTTGATTGGACATGTTGAGAAAGATGGGGATTTGATGTGGGGTGATGAGATGATGATAGGGTTGGTGTGACAATGGAGATGTGAAGCAATAGAGATGTGAATCAATAGAGATGTAAAGCAATGGAGATTTTAAGCAATGGAGATGTGAATCAATAGAGATGTGAAGCAATGTAGATGTGAAGCAATGAAGTGAGATGTGCCTGAAGCAATGGAGATGGGATTGGTATGGATTTGCTGATGTGGATGGGTTTTTTAGATGTGATGGATGGTGGATGGATGATGATGCATAAATGGCGGGTTTAATTGCAGTTTTGATGTTTTAAATCTGCCATTTTCATGAAACCCGCCATTTTGAAATACACCAGTGAGGGGTATGTGTATTTCAGAAACCCGCCATTAAAAATGGCGCGTTTGGTCAAAGAAAATGGTGGGTTTCTAATGGTGGGTTTGTAACTATGATACAACCTAATATTAATAAAAATAAGGCCTAAATAAAAATTAATTAATACAAACAAGAATAAGGCCCAAAATAAATAAAAAATAAATTAAACATGAATAAAAATAAATAAATAAAAATAAAAATAAATAGAAATAGAAATAAAAATAAATAAAAATGAAAATAAATAAATAAAAAATAAAAATAAAAATAAAAATAAAAATAAAAATAAAAATGAAAATGAAAATAAAAATAAAAATAAAAATAAAAATAAAAATAAAAATAAAAATAAAAATAAAAATAAAAATAAAAATAAAAATAAAAATAAAAATAAAAATAAAAATAAAAATAAAAATAAAAATAAAAATAAAAATAAAAATAAAAATAAATAAGAATAAGAATAAGAATAAACAAAAATAAAGAGTCTATGGAGCAGCCCTAAAGTAAAATTTCCAAAAAATTCAACTTCAACTAGACACACCCTAAATTAAAAACACCAAAAAAAAGACAAGTAACTTGACAAGACCTTATGTAAAAAACCAAAAAAAAGACAAGTAACTTGACCAGCCCTAAAGTAAGAGCACCAAAAAAAACAAGCTCAACTTGTGTTAAGCTTATCTCATCACAAGAATTAAAAATACTCCTTATGATGGGATCAGCCAAACACAAGTTGAACTGAATTACCAATAAAATCTCATTCAAAACACTCATCATAATTATTTTAACCCAAAACACTCAACATAATGATGTTCAAAATTTGATAACCCTTTATATTAACAGAATTAAAAGATCAGCATCAGAACCCAAACCCAAATGATGAAATTAAAATGATTTTTAGAAATTAGAGTACAAATCAAGTTTATCTTTGAGGAGATCAACCCAACCAGAGGCATTTTTGTAAATCATGAAATGTGGTTTGGTGAATATGGGAAGCATTGGAATCACATCTCCCTTGAGAACAAGCTGGAACCAATGTTTATTGTTAACAAAGCAAATGAACATAGGATCTGATTGTTCTTTTACACCCATTTTCAAAGGAGTAAAAGTACAACATGATTCCAATCAAATGAAGCATATTGTTTTTCCAAAAGTATCTGCTATTATTTGACCCATTTCAAGCTTTGAAAGCCATTTTGAAGAGGGAATCTTTTCATTTATGTCATTAACATCAAGTCTTTTTTCTATCTTTTCAACTTCTTTAATGCCACCAAAGATCTAAGAATAGAACGTCTTATTTTTACTCAATTTTTCAAGAATTTCTTTTCTTACTTGAAATAATCCATGCTCATCATACCCAATTGATTTAGAAGTTACTCTAAATCCATCATTTCCATCACCAACCCAATCCCAAACCCCACCCAAAAACTTGTGGAAGTTCTCAGGTATTTGATTGAGGTAATTCACTTCCTAAAATCAAAAGTTAGTTTGCCACAATTCTAATATCATTAAAGGAATCACGACTCACCAAAGATGATATTCTGTTTGACTCCTTGATTGCTTCTGCTTCATTCTTTGAAAAGTAATCTTATTCCAATGGAATCAAACCCAATGAACTTTCAGTCTCTTCCACTGAACTATGAAATTCAGGTGAAGAGCCACCCTTGCACTACAGATATAATTAACCCATTAGTTCATTAAACCATAAAAATGATACTTTCTCAAAATCAAAGACTTACTATCTTTGGTCTCTCTGGTCCCCTTTTAAGTTTTTCTTCAGTCTTATACTTTGAACTATGAGATTCAGATGAAGAGAAATTCTTGCACATCAGAAATAATTTTCCCACCAGTTCATTAAACCATAAAAATGAACATTTCTCACTCAAAATAAAAGAATTACTGTATTTGGTGTTTTGGGTCCCCTTTTAACCTTTTTTTCATTCTTGATTGCTCCTTTAACATGCTTTAGTTTTGAAAGCCCATGACTCGTTGCTTTGAATTTTTGTTTACCACTTTATTGACTAATTTGGGAAACCTCATAAGAAAAGGTAAAAATTTTAAATTTCTTATATATATTCTTTTGTCTGTCTATCAAAAAAAAAATTGGGCCTTCAAGCTTGCCCTCCCATCCATCTGTTGGCATCAAACTCCCTTCTTAGCATCTCTAATTGGCGCTTCCAATCTTTTGAAACCAGTGTTGCTGTTGGACTTTTTCCGTCACCCATTGTTGTGAGAACTCCCTCTTCTCTGCCATCTGGTCCACCCGCTCATCATGTGTCCGCCTTGGGTCCAGAACTCTCCAATAAGAGCTCATCTTCCAATACCATCCACCAATCATTCATCAACCTTGTGCATTGTCACCCATTGTTGTGAGCACTCCCTCTTCTCCGCCATCTGGTCCACCCGCTCATCATGTGTCCGCCTTGGGTCCAGAACTCTCCAATAAGAGCTCATCTTCCAATACCATCCACCAATCATTCATCAACCTTGTGCATCATCTTGCTCATGATCCCACGCGGTTGGCTGTTTTTGGCGCGGCTCATCATTGAGCAGTCATCACTAGTTACATCCCTCATCATCATTCTCCGCGCAGTCATCCCGCTCACCCGGTTCTCATCATCATCATCCTCTCCGCGGGTTGACCATGCATTTTTTTTGATCCTCACGCGCAGTTTTCTGCTTTTTTTCTGCTTCTGGGCGCGGTTTTCTAATTTCACTTGTTGGTTAACCAGCAACAACCTGTTTTTTCATTCTTTTGCGCAAGCTTCTACAGAAAGATGCAAGCAAAGTATGGGGGTGAGATCTTCTCACCCCAGTTTCAGAAAGATTGTTGGGGAGGACTGGACTTCCCTGATCCCTTCATTAAAAAAAAAATCCGCTGTCATCTGTGTCATCCAATTATAAACAGTCTATAGGGGCTGTCCCCTGCCTTTTCTCCATGATAGGGGGATCTATCCATCAATCTATCTATCATCATCCATGGGATTCATCCAGTGAATGCATCATCACCTATCCATCATAATCAATCCATCATCCTATCCTGGATTTATCTTTGATTTCCCCTTGATCCTTGAGCCTCCATACTCAAAACTCTGATCCGCCCTTCTGTGACCCTGTTTCCTTATCATCAACCAATAGCCTTCCTGGTTGAAGAAGAACCCATTCATTTGAATTTTTGGGTGTGTTATACCACTCCTGGATCCTTTTCCAACCATAGTGGTCTTGATTGTTCTTTTATTGTCCTTCTGGAACAAGTCATTTTTGACTGAGAGGGTTCTTTAAGCGTGAAACCTGGATTTTTGAACCTGCTTATTTCTTTGAAAATGAATTTTACAACACCACTCTTGATTCCCTTGAGAAGTTCTGAGTTCTTCTTGACCAAATATGTCATTTTTTTTCTTCTGGAGCTTTATAAGACAAATTTCCCTGTTTTGTACAGCCACCCACAGTTATCTGGTAACCTTCAAGCACTTGATTGCGGAGTGTTGGGCAGGTTGATTGAGAACCTGGATTTTGGCTGGGATTTAGTTGATCTTTCCTAATCTTCATCTGAAAACCAGAGTTCTTAGCTTGTGGGCCTTTTTACTTACAGCTGCCTTGTTCTATTGAACTCCAAACAAACTTCAACTTCTTTTTTTCAATTCTTTTTCCACACCATCTTTCCTCAGATTGTGTTGTTTGAAGCTACCTATTACTATCAAACTCATCCCCTTCCTATTGATTCTTAATTCACAAGGTTCTTGGCCTTGATCTTGGTTACATTTAAATATTTTTGTAACACTCAGGCGGGCAGCCTGAAAAGAATCTTTACCCTCCACAGAACTGCCTGCTGCCAGCACCTTTTGAAGTCTTACACTGCGGCTTTAACTTAAAACCTTTGGCTCAAGCCTTGGCTTGGAAATCAAAGCTGCTGTATTCTTGAGCATCGACCTTAGAATATCCAACCTCAGTTCTTTAGGTTTTTCCTTATAAATGGAATTCCACTTTTTAAAGATTTGAGATTCTTAATCAAGCCCTGGATTTGCTTTAAACTTTTGAAACCAAGCGGATTATCAATTTTTCAATCCAATAATTAATCTTTCAATCTAATTATTAATCTTTCAATCCAATAATTAATCTGTCAATCAAATAATTGGTACCCTTCAAAAAACACCACTTACTTCATTGGAAGGGTCATAGTCTAACTGTCACTGAGGATGAAAATCCTCAGGCACAATGGATGCTCTTGATGCTTTTATTTCACCTAAAAGGTGGTAACAAGTCAATCCCATCTTTTTTTCATATTACTTAGAGCACACCTTGCCATCATGATTGCGCTTTAACATCTCAAATTTTTCCCCAAAGATTTTAATTGCCTCAATTGACAATCTGTGTCCCAAAATTTATAGTTTGATTGGAAGACCTGTTCTTAATTTATTCAAGAGTTTCTAAGTGCTATATGAACTGGTTTGATTCAACTTTCAATAGTTATTTCAAGGTGTTTCCACACATCCAAAATGTTCCCCAAAGATCCTACAAGTGATTGTTTGAAACTAGAATGGGCCCCTTCTACCCAAGACATTTCTTTTCCAAATTCTGGGTAGACACAAGTCCAAGCCATCAAAACCTTGTCTTTGATAGGGAAAATATTATTTTCCATATACTCGGGTATATCCTGGCTGTCTTTCAAGAAACACTGTATAAAAGTTTCAAAGTAAGCACTCCCTGCAGAGATCAATAGAAGAAGCAAAAAATTGGAATAATATGAGTTCTGAATTATTTACTTTTGCCTCCCCCTTGGTTTTAGATGCCCCATACTTGGACCAAAGAGTCATTAAACTTTGCCATCCTTCATTTTCATTAATGAAGTGCAGTTTCCAGTTTTCTTGGATGTTTTGGACAAGTGCCAGGAGCACAAATGTCTGGATGACTCCGGGAAACTGTGTTTAATAGCACAAATAAGATCTTTTCACGGTCTGCCACAAAGACTTTTGGAAGCCTCTTGGGATAATAAGCCAACTCATTTAATGCGTTCAACGCCCAACTGTAGAACTTTTATTCTTTTGTTATAAAAACAAAAGCCTTTTTAAAATTCTTTTTGTTGGCAGTCATTCCTACAAAATGCAATAGAGGGATATTTTACCTATTTTTTTATGAGTACAATCCAACAAAGAAATATGATTTTATTTTTTGTAAAGTTTTATAGACTCAGGATGAGCCAAGAAAAGGTATTCTAAGTGACCCTCTCCGCCAAATTTGGCCCTGAAAACCCACTAGGATTCCTGGAGCATTTCCAATAGAGCTTCCATAAAACCTATCCCATCCAGTTCTACAAGCTTTACCTTTCACTTAGCGTTATAGATTTTTCTATTTTCAATGTATTCTCCACCATCAATCTTGCTTGATTTCCTTTTAATTTGAACCATATTGAGCCCATCTTTCATGCCTTACCTAAGTAAATCTAATTCTTGACCTGATATTCTCCTCAGTTGAGGATGCACTGAAGGACTTTCAGATGGTTCATGGTTGTGTAGGACATTTCTAATGGAAATGTTCCACAAGGTATCTGCTATTCTTTTGCTTGCAAAAATCCTAAATTGGCACAAAATATTTCTAGCTTTAGTTTGCCTTTGATGTTTGGTAAGACATGGCCCTTCATTAACCCCAAATCTTTCACAATCTATATCAACGTATTGGTTTCTCCTCAACTTGAAAGTCATCAATGCATAGCCATGCATGGCTTCCCATTTCTGAAAATAAATCTTGGCTTCTTTTCTAGTATCAAACGCTCTCACAGGAGGAGGTTAAATTAGTTCTGGCACCCCTTATTTACATTAGTCTTTTTCAAGCAAAATTTTTCTCAGTCAAATGACATATGAAATTTGAACCCACCACCTTTAGTCAAATAAACTTGAGAGGGGAAATCTTGTTCTTTTTTGTGAAGAAAGATCTTTTTCCTCAATTTTAACTCTAGATGAGGATTCAATTGGGGCTTCTAATGTGTTCTTTTCCAACTCCCTACCCAAATCCCTAGAATTCACCAAAACTATGTTAAGTACACTTTTAATTAAGTCCCTCAATGTAGCCTTGTTTTATCTTGGAGGGCTTGGGCTTGCCACTGTTCCCATCAAGCAAAAAAACTCAACAGAAAGTTAGTATTCAATTCAATTTTCAGTTCAACAACTCCAAAGGTTTGCTCACTTTTGGGTTGAGAAAAATAAATTTATGACACAGGCGTGTGGTGTGTGTGTACATGGTTTGTGTCAAGAGTTTTTTCCAATAGGCAGAATTTTTGATTTCCAAGTTTCTTTGTGGTCAAATAGTCCCACATAGTATTCCAGATCCCCAAACTTGGGTTTTCAGCACTCACATGTGGTCCAAGGGTGCCTAGGTACCCAAAATACCCCCTCAAATGTCTCATTTGGGGGGGGAGTGGCCCAAAGGGGCCAGAAAAAAATGTGTGACCCCTGCTTTCCACTTGCGCATCCCCGGGGGGGTTGCAAATGCTCAATATAAAACCAAAATAGGTTTGAAACTCCCCAATTGCAATGCAAAATTGGTTTCTAATTGAAACCCCCCAGGGGATGCGCAAGTTGCTAGCAATCTGGCTTTCTACTTTTTGGGCCATGATTGGCCATTTTCAAACCTGAGGTTGTGAATATAACATTGGGTCAAATATTAATTTTTTTTTAAGATCAAAATTGTGAAAGCTCCAATAGAATTAATATGAAGTAGCAGTTACAAGGTTTATAGTGGTTTGGTTAAATTGTTTTCAATATTTTATAAAGAGGAGCCAAAACCTTATACAAAGCTGGGGGTCATTAAAAAATCTCTTCAGGGGGATTGGCTTTGAATCTGTATCCTGGAAGATGGGAACCTTCTGATTCAACAAGAAGGAATTATTAACCAAATAAATGGTAAAAATGGCTGGGATAAACAGCACACAAGCCAAGGCATGAGGGAAATGACTTACTTACTTGATTAATTACTCAAAGTTTATCTGCGGAAGTTTACAGTTGAATGGTTGAGTGATGAATGGTTGGGGTTTTTATTGATTCTTTTTCAAGGCAAACAGCAACAATGGGTTTTGTGAAACAACACTAACACTTCAGACTGAAGTCATAAATCACTTTCTTATCTCTTTATAAGCAATTTATCAAAAATTAAATGGTGTCTGATGATAATAAATAAATTCATGATTACTCTGGGGACAATTAGCAAAATAGGCCACTGTATTAATACCTTCTTGGGGTGGAAAGAGCTTCCTTAGGGCATGTATAGAGGGAAAGGCTCATAGGCTAAGGCTGGGAAGCTGGTCAGGGCTGGTTTAGCATGTCCTTTTTGTGCTTTGAGAAAGTTGGACTTGGATCTGGGAGATATGTGAATTATTATAGCTTCAGGATATATTGATGTGTTAGTTTTTCCTTTTGATTATCCTGCACATATTTCAACATTATGTTATTATTATTTAATAAAAGTGATGAGTAGTGGTTTTTTATTGATTTTCAATCACCTGCTTATAAATTTGGTAGTTTTCAATAATTTTTAAACAAACTCCTTGCTATGTTTTGTGGTTTTTGAATTTTAGGATCTGTTAATTTTGTGGGGTTTCTCATTATTAGTTTCTCAAATATTGAGGCTTTTTATTTGGTTTTTATGAATTTTTATTTGACTTTTTATGTCTTTAAACCTTCCTCCATGCATATGTCACATTATTACATATGCATGGTGGATCCTAGTAGTTTTTGGATATTATGTGTGGTACCTTGTAGCTGCAGGGAGGTCTTGGGGACCAGCAGTTTTCAGATCTGACGGCTGCATGCATGAGTAGGATCTGCTGCACTTGTGACCTGTTGCACATCTTGCATGCTGGTCTTCCATCTGACTTAACATGTGGACTATGCCTGTGTGTTGCTCAACTAGGTAAGCATACAGACATTGCAGGAATGTGGAGTTGTGCCTGGGAATCTTTTCAAAACACAATTCTGTATGTAACTCCTGAAATATACAACTCCAGTTTTGACTGAATTTGGGGTGTGAAAGCTACACGTGACAAAGTATACAAAATATTAAAATGGTCAAAAAGTTACTGTGGTGGTATTGTGAGTTTTTGGTTGAATTCTGTTAAATTATTTAAAATATGAAGGAGTGAGAATTCAAGGGTGGGGTAAGTGAGTGAGCCTACCTAAGTTTTGGTGGGAAATCTAAGTATTTAATAATATTTATGGATTTCCTCTCCTTATTTGATTTTATTCATTTTGTTTTATTTTTATTGAGTTTTTTGATACTTTGACAGGTTACTCTGTACAGGTAGCAAGCTGAAAAAAAGCCATACAGCCAGAAAGCCAGCCATCCCGCAAGCTAGTCAAGCTCAGGACCCCACCAGACCAAACCTGGTTGGAAATCAGGACCTTGAGGAAAACCAAGCTAGAAACTAGGACCAGCTAGAAAGATCAAGGCCACCAACCAAGCCCAATGGAAAGACCAGGCAAGGCTGAGAATACCAAGAAATAAAAGTAGAATAAAAAGGAAATCCTCCAGATCTTCCAATAATTTGACCTCAGATATTCCCCTCCAGGCCAAGACCAAGGTAGAAAGAAGGAATGAGAGGAAAAATAATCCCAAACAAGACAAACCTCAGGAACCCTCACAAATAAAGAAAATTGGTGGATAGAAGAACTGGGAGAAATACTCAGGAAGCTTGAAATACCCAAGATTCTAATTAGAAAAAGAGATACCAGGAAAAGAACTACCACCAGGCTCAGAAAACCAAGGTGGATAGAAAGACTCAAGGGAATACAAGGTTAGATATAAAAAATCAGGAATAAAGACTCAAAGGAAGACCAAGACATAATAAAAAGAGAAATAACTGCTTCTCAACCTTCTGGGGCTGATTTCCTTTTATTATTCATCTCTATCTTGAAATGAATCCCTGCTCCTCACACTAATCCCATATTTCTTTCATTATTCTTCTGTACCCATTTTTTTCCTCATGTGTATGTAGACCAAACCACATCTAGATTTCTGGTTCTAAAAAGATTAACAAAGAGACAAATTGAGGATTAGGAGCCACTATTTCAATAAGAAGCAGTAATTCAAGCAAATTAAATTCTGGAAACTTGTATCTTAATGATGGCTAACGGATCCAGTGATCTATGTGATGGATTTGAATGAATGATAGGAAAAGTTTGTGGAGGAAAACTCCTAAGTAAATAAAATTTGCTTCTTGTGGGGCCATGACCCAAGAAGAGAAAAGGAAATAATTCTTCCCCAAAAGAGCTCTACAGGTTATGCAGGGACTTTAAATTCCTTTGGCCTCAAACAGCCCACATTGTGTTTGATTCTGGCCATCCTTACTGGAACCATCCAGCCCAACTGGTGTTTATCCACCTCCAATTGGCTGAACCAGCCCTGTGGCTGTTCATTCTCTTCCTGGATACCCTTTTTAGCAGGGAATTACCATCCCTTATGCTTGGCTGGGCTGGTTTTAGTCAACCATCCCATCATTTATAGCCTCAGTTCTGCTTGCACCCTGGTCTAAGACTCAAAATCCACTTGGCCTGCCTATCGCCCCACATATCCTCCATTGTGTATGTGAAGGATGCCCCCCTGTTTAGATGGATTCCCTGGGGGAGTGATGAAATACCCCTCCAGGGGCCATGGGCATTTATTTGAATAGGTGGGCTGGGGGGTGGTCAGATCCCCCTCAGTCCCTTGCTACTCCCCCTTGGAAACATGGGGGGGGATAGATCAGGTGCCCTCAAATTCCAGTTTCCTTGTTGCAAATGGCCTGGATGGTTTTTTCCCTTCCACCTTGCAAAAATGGAGACATGGGGGAGGCAAGGTTGCTGCAAAAACTTGCTGGGGTAGAGGTACTCCATTTGGAGTCCCTCTTCCCCCTACAACAACCCCATGAAGGCCTTCAGGCCCAAAAATTGACCAAAATCAAGATATACCAGGCCACGAAATGGGTGATGGCCCCAAACACCCATCTCAACCCAAAAGCAAGTTTTTAAAACTTTGGTGGGCCACCCAGGCTGGCCAATTAATTCCAAATACAGAGGAGCCTCATTTTGTGGGGGTTACCCATCCACCCAAATGGGCTGGTCAAGGCCCATGTACCAAATGGCGTATTTCATGTGGTTTGGGGCTAGTCTCCCCAAATCAGTGACATAAATGCAGGCCTGCATGTTCCATATGATTTTTGCAATGGACCTTAGAGGCCCGTATGTGCATCCAATTTTGATTTCACCCATGACTGTCACATACATAAGTGCCCACATATTTAAAAACACCCTCTTAATCCAGAAGGGGTTGCATACACATATATGAAACAGAGCCTTGATTTTTGTTCCTTTGTAATGCTTTAGTAATTATATACACAATCATTCCTTCAGTGGGCATGTACATTAACACTATCTCTTCACATTTGACTGAATCCAAAATATAGTATAGTGAAAATAAATATTTTTTGTTCTTCAATGGAACACTTGATTCTTAGCCAATGAAATGGCACTCTGTTTATTTTAATACAGAAAAATAAACCCTTGTGTCTTATTTGTATCCTCTAAGGCCTTTACTTACCACTTTTCCTCCTGAAACGCAGATAATTAGGCTCTGTAATCTGCTTCAGTTGATGAAAGACTTATTTCTGAAACCTTCTTGGACATCCACAACACTAGATTCTTGCCTAAGAAGAAGAAAAACAACCAGTTGATTCTCTAGTTTCAACACATCCCAATTTTCATCTGAATAACCAAACAGTTCAAATTCTTGTTACTTTGAAAACTTTAGTGCAAGAATATTTTTTTCTTTAAGATACCTCATAACTCTTTTCAACCCTACCCAACACCTCATTCATGTTTTCTCCAATTTTTGTGATCAAACCCCAATTTCAACACAATATCTGGTTTTTTAAAATGTCCCAAATAATTCAGATACCCAATATCTGACCACCAAGAATTCCCTGACTGAAAAAACTCCAGATTCTCTTCAGCTGTGGAATTCTCCAAACAGATGTTTGACCAAATTGGATTTCCAAACTTCTTTTCATCTTCTAAGGCATATTGCTTAAGAATTTCTGCAACCTTATTTCTCTGATCCAATTTTAGACCATTATTAAAATTATTAACCTTCATACCAAAAAACTGTTGTGCAAGACCAAGATCTTTCATCTTTAACTATTTCTTGATGTTTTCCCTGAATTCATCCTTACCATTTCCAATTAGAAAAGTTTCATATAACCACGCAAATATTATAGCATCCTTTCCAACAAATAGGAATGAATCAGCCTCACTCATTTTGAACACTATCCCTAAAGTTTTCTAGCTCATGGTGTTTTACCAAAACCTAGATGAATGATTAAATCCGTGAATTTTTCTCTTCAGCTTGAGGAAATATTCCCCTTTATCAGCTGATAATAAACTTCTTATGCACATTTTATTCATGGTTTCTTATTTTTTTTAACAAACCATTCTATAAAACCATCAGGAATTTGAATTTTCAAATTCTCCTCCTCCTCAAGTTTTTTGTTCAATTATTCTCTTACAAAATCAGTTTTTCATATCTCTTCACCCAACTACCCTGCAAAAGCAATGATATACCTCAAGGTGAAAAACCTTCCAGTTGGAGAGAAAGTCTATTTTCAGTCTATAACCTCTCTCTGTTTAAAACCTTTTTCAATGCATATTGACTTTAATTTCTTCAAAAATAAATCATTATCAGAATTCTTATTAAAACCTAATCTAGAAGCTACACAATTTTTTCCTTTTGGAACTGAATCCTGCTTAACCACTTCAAAAAAACCATTTTTTTCCAAAGAATAAAACTCTTTGTAAATATTTTTCTTCAAGTTGTCTTTCTCTTCACAATTTATAGCTTGTCTGTAGCTATTTGGTTTAACCCTGTTACTTATCTCTGAAATTAACTCCAGAATCTCATTAATCATAGAATTTTCCCTGAATTTATCTTCCTCATATTCTGCAGAAGCATCATGGGACTTTGATTCTCAATAGCAATCCAGAGTTATTCTAAATCAAATACCCCTCCACAAATTTTTCAGTATCTCCAGGCTCTGGTTCCTCAGAATGCCCTAGAGCAGGTACCTAACCCTCCTTTGAAATGTCTGACACTCCATAATCATCAAGCTCTTTGGCTATTGTTGCAAAGATATCCTCCAACACTATTTCCTGCTGCACTACCTTAAAAGCATCATCTGAAATACTCTTGAGTGGAAAGTTGCCTTCCTCAAATTTTGCATCCCTAATACAGATAAAATTTCTACATTATTTACAATATATCCTGTATGGCTTAACTCTTAAAGCATACCCAACAAGCAAACTTGTTCTGGCTCTAGGATCAAATTTTCCAATGACCTCATTACAGTGAACCCTAAAAAACACCCAAAAATCCTCCAGAGGTGTGAAATTTTTGGCTCTTGATTTAATAAAATATAATTGGGACTCTTCCCATCAAAAAAAAACAACATCATTCAACATAAAAACTGTATATAAAAACTCAGCCCCTAAGAACCTTGGTAGACCGGATTTTGCCATGATAGTCCTGAACTTATCCAAAATAGTCCCATTCATTCTCTCAACCATTCTGTGGCTTTTTTTTGGAGTACTTGAGGTTGTAACTATATTAGTGATACCATAATCACTTAGAAAATTCTCAAATTCCTTACTCACAAACTCAACCCCTCCATCAGTGGCTACCTGCTTTATCTCTTTCATCAGAACATTTTATTTCCATAACTTGAAGATTAAAGAAATATTCTCTGTGGTTTTATTGTTTGATATTATTGGTTTCACCCATATGAAATTAGTTTCTGTATCAACTAGATTGATGAATTAATTTACCACTCCAAGGGACATTAAGATGAATGTCTGTGAAAAATCAACAGAAAATTCCTCTCTAGGAATCACAGTCTTTTCTGTAATATTTCAGAAATAATTTCTAGTCTTGGCCCCTAATCTACAACTTTCACATTTTCTGTCCTTTGCCTTATGAAAATTTCTACAGTGAGCCAATTTTCTGAGAGTTTAAATTTTAAATAAATCTTCACAAAGCAATTCATTCCAAATTTTTCCAAAAAGAAAATTTCTCCTTTTCAATTAATCAAAAAAAAACTTTTATCTTATTAAAAATAATGGATATTTACTTCAAAGCTCCTGTTAAATAATGAAATCAATTCCTTGACCCTCATATACCCTATCTCTTTTATTGGGGCATGTCCCTGCAATGATGAGTTCTTCCCAAAAAATTGGAATCAATTTTTTAGATCAAATGACCAATACCCTCAACCCTCAGAGTCACATTTTTATTATTTCAATTGGTCTTCGGAAAAATTTCTATTTTATTTCCTCTGAGATTCCATGTGGTTTCCGATTTTTTCTCCCTGATTTCTCCCCATTTTCCATGGTTTTTCTACGTAGTAGAACAATATTTTCTTATTTTCTGAAATGAAATGAGAGCATGTTTAAAAAATACATTTTTCCTCATCTTTCATAGAATTCCTTTTAGCTTCCTGATGGCTAGAAACTTGCAGTCCTTCAGCTACAGAAAATGATGCAGTGGTTGAATTAAAATATTCTCAAAATTAAACATAATTGGAGCTCCAAAAGAATAAATGTGGCAGGAGCAGGTGCAAGTTTTATATGTTTTTTTGAAACTTTTTATAATATATATTAATTAAAAAGAGGAGCCACAGTCCATAAAAAACTGGGTTTCATTAACACCTCTCTTCAGGATATTAACTTTGAATCTGTACCCTGGGACATTGAGTTCCTTATTACTTAACAAAAAGGGGTATCACCCAAGTTAATGGTGGTTATGGCCAGGCTAGACAACAAAAAAGCCAAGGCAGGAAGTAATTAAATTATTTCTTTGAGGAATTCCTCACCAGGTACCTGTAATGATTCACAGTTGAAGGGTTTCAGATCAAAAGTGGGATGCTTGATTATTTTACTTCAATGGGAACAATAATTGTGATGAATTGAAATACTATCCAACTGATGCCATATATCACTTGCTTATGTCTTATTAGCACCTTATCACGGATTTAAAAGTTTCTGGTTTGCTAACTGATGGATTCTCTTGGTAAAAAAAACCAAAAAGGTGCAGTATAAATACCTTTTGAGGGTAAAGGGAGCCTCCTCAGGTTACATAGAGATGGTAAGGCTCATAGGCTAAGGCTAGAAAGCTGGCCATGGCTGGTTTAGAACTTCTTCTTGGTGCTGGCAATCAGTTTTACCAGTTTCTGAAGGATTTATGCATGAGTTAATGTCAAGAATAGTCTTTATGTGAATTTTATATTTTCACATTTTTGACATATTTCCCATTTTTTATTATAAAAACTTTCAGAGGAAGATACTTGTAGATTTTCTGTCAACTCCTGAGAATTTTTATAATTTTCAATAATTTTCATGTGGAATCCTTTGTAGGCTTTGTGGACCACAAAGATAAGGTTGTGTCAGTTTTGTGACAACCTTTATTATTATTTCCTCTAAGTTTTCTCCTTTATAATTTTATTTTATTTATTTTTCTTTGATTTTCAGAGTTTTCAATCTGTTGTTTATTAATCTTTCACTTTATTACCTATGTGCAATTTATGCGTATGGGTTGTAGCAGTTGTGTGCTGTGCCTTTTTGACAGGTATTTGTTATTTTGGACTTGACAGCTGTAGGTTGGAAGTTGATATTTCTTGCAGACAGTGGACAGGTTCATATTGAATGCAGGCTTTCTGGAAAGTGCATGCGGTATTTTGGACTTGATGTGTGCAGCCTGTGTTGTATGGCTGCATGCCTGTGTGCGGAAATTCTGAAAAAATATAAATCTGCCTTAGTTTTTTAAAATATATGTGACACTCCACATTACATAGTGAAATGGCCAAAAAGTCACCATAGTGGTGTTGAAATTTTCGGAAAATTTCTTATTAATTTGCCTAAAATATGAAGAAGTGAGAATTCAATGGCGGGGTCAGTGGGTGACTGTACATAATTTTGGGTGGAAAATACAAATCTAAAACAATTTCTATGGATTTCCAACTCCTCCTTGATTTTATGAATTTATTATTGTTTTATTTTTCTACTTCTTTATTTTGGCACTTTGACAGGTTGCTCTGTAAATAGTAGCAAGCTGACATTCCTTCTGTCATGATTTTTTTTTTGTATTTGCAGGTAATTTCTGTTTAATTTACAATTAATTTTTTAAACATTCAATTTTAATCCACTTCAAGAATCAAGAATTCAAAGAAAAAAAATTGAAACACTTCCTAAAATCTTATGAATATTTCATAAATTTCAAATTTCACTCTCAGGAAGATTTAATTTTGTGACTAATATTATTCTATTCTGAGGGAAATATGAAAACTGTTCATCAATAGAATCCAAAGAAATAATCCTTATTTTGATTCCATTTTTTTGAAAACATTGAGATACTTTTAATCAACTACAAAATTCTGGCCAATTTCAAAAAGAGTCACTTCCAAAAATAAACCTGGTATTCTCCCATATGGATCTGCCACCCTAGATATTGTTCTCATCTGAACAAATAAAGAGAATTTACCCACATCATATGAAACAGTAATGTTTTCAAAATTTGATTTGGTTGTTGATAATTCCATTTCATTCCGATGGAGATTATTCAGATAAACCCACCAGGGTGAGAAATTAACAGTTTTTATTTATTTATTGGCACTATAAATTTGATTAAAATCTGTTCAATAAGCAGAATTGAGGGAATAACTTAGTAAATTGAGGAATTTGTAATAACATTCTGGATTTTTCTGGACAGGATTTGGTTTTGGGGTTGAATTTGACCTGTTTGATAATTCAAGGATTCCTGAATTTTTTTTTATCTCTGATGGTGAACCTGGTTCATTGATTAGAGATTTGAGATTGTAAATTCTGAAGAATCTTTATGCTATATGAAGTGATATTTAATCTAATTCTAATGGAAATCATAGTCAGAAATGTGGTTTTCTGTATATATTTTTTTCAAAAGAATTCACACACCAAAAACATTGTCAATGTTGAACTTGGAAAATATTCCAATAAGGTCGCAATTTTCTGGAAATTGAAAGCAGCAGAGGGTGGGGTGGGATTCTTTGTGGTGATTTTTATGAGCTTGGGTTCTGTTTGAGGAGGTTGAAAGTACCACTTGGGTTTGGGGATGGGCAGTATTTTGGCTGAATTGCATTCAATCTTACAGTGATGATGAACATGTACAAGTAATAGTTTCATTATTTTTAGAAGATCAAAATGTAAAAAAAAATTACCAAACTGATCTTATGGATCAACATGATGATTTAGAGGTGATTGATTACAACAATCAGAAACTTGAGATTGGGTAGGGCCATAATGATGAGGAATTGTTTGATTTTCTTAGGCCAGTTTTTGAGTTAAAGATGAGGATACTTTGGTTGAATGATGATTGGAGGGAGCTTGAAAGAGTAGGTTGGTGTTGATGAGTTGATATTTGGTGGTTGAATTTAAAACAGTGAGGGTACAATAAGCACCAAGGACCAAGGCTCAGTTGGGAGATTGGTTGAGTCAATCCAAGGGTTGAATGATATTGGAAGGCCATTTGGGTATTGGGATTGGATTGGATGGATGTGGATGAACAGTAGATGGGGTTATTATTATGCTTTGATCTTACTCCATTCTTCCCCATCCAAAATTCCTTCTTCTGCTTCTTACTTCAAGCCTCCTTTTGATTCAACCTTGGTCATTTTTTGTGATCAGCTCTTTCCCTCCTCCTACGGCTTGACATATGTTTGTTGTTTGGAGTGTCTTGAGAGTGGTGGTTGATCTTGAGTTTGGATATTCAATAACATTTTACCTTGATTTATTTTCTTTTAATATTTCTTTATACTTGATCATCTCCTTCAATTCGTCCTCTTTTCCTCCCAATTGGGTCCTCCTCCCCTTGCTTCATGGCTTATTGTGGTCATTTTCAATCCTTATTCATCACTTGGTTCTCAATAATCAATACTTCTTCTTCTCATCTCCAAAACAAGCCATGCTCAAGAGCAGAAAGCCTTGCTAGTATGCTTCTCTCTTGGATCATCCTCTTCTAAACATCAAAACTTGCAAGAAAAATTAGAGTTTAGTGAATTGATCAGATCAAGTGAGAGGGAGATAACCTTTTGATAATGATTGCAATTTGAGATGAAGATTAGGAGTTCTAGTATGAGTGGGATGAGACAAGTATGGTTGGGGGATAGGTTTGAGGTATTTGAATAGAGTTAGAACAATCTACAAAGGATGAGGTTAGCTTCTAAGGATCTTCTTTGAGTTGATTTTTCATGATCTGGATTGAGCCATGGATGGTTGATTGAAGGATAGAGTTGGAGGAGATTGCTGAATCCATCAATCAAACCTTGGATGACTTTGATAGGGGTGGTTTGAGTGATGAGGAAGCCAATTTGGAAGAAATGATTGATGAGGATGAGGATGAAGGGTAATTGGTCCAAGATTGTAGAGAGAGGGATCAAAGGAGTTTCTTGCAGTGAGATTGAGTCAAAGGTAGTACAATAACCTGTGAGCAAGCTTTTTCCAGGTATTAAAATCCATAAAACTAAAAAAAGTAGAGTGAAGAGCGGAAATCCTGGGGAAGGAAAGTCCAGTCTACAAAACCCAAGAAGTATCCAGGTATAAGACAGGCCAATATTTCAAGGATATGAATAATGATTAACTACCCGCAGGGTGATACTTAAAATAATTTGCGGTTTTGATTCAGACTCTTCTTGAGCTGTGGTTTTTCAAATGACCAGATCAAGTTTACATGAAGGTCAAGGGGACACCTTCTTGTTAAAAAAAAGAGAATTAGATGAAGAGATAAAAAGAAGCAGGACAATGGTACTTGTACATAGTCTGGTTTTGATGTACTCTACAGGGGTATAACACTGCTCAAAGGTGATGCCTGGTTTCCAGAAACTGGGAATCACAGTAATGTATATGTCCCTGTAGAGAGTGAAACATCCCATGATGAATATTGAAACAAATCTGGTCGGATCTGATTTTCTGTTGAAATTCCTGGCTTGTTTTTCTTTATGGGGGCATAAAACTGCCAAAATGTGATGCCTTTTTGCTTGAAAACAGGCATCAAAATCCCTAAATTTTAAATTTTCCATGCAGAGAATTGTGATTCCCTGGTTTCCACAGGCAGTTTTGTTCCCCTTTCAAGAAAAAAAGCCATTAATTTCCACATCACTCCAGATTTGAACAGGTTTGTTTTAATTTGCATCATGAGGTGTTCCACTCTCCATGGGGAAATAACCCTGCCTTTTATGCCCACTTTGTGGAAACTTAAAATCAAAATGCACAAAAGCTTTACTTTCCGTGAAAATAATTTTGATTCCTGGTTTCCTGAAACCCCCACATTAAAATCAACTTAATATCACCCACAAAATCAATTGATCAAATTAAAAAATTACGTACCTCTCTCACCAATTGTATTATTGATCCTCTAAAGTACTTCCAATGGGATGCCTATCCTACCATCTGAAGTGTCAGATGAAGCACACTCCATTTCCTGCATCCTTGTCTTCATTCTCCAAAGCTCAGGATTATCATTTTTAGGAGGAAGCGGTGAGAATTGGTAATGTAAAGGGATCAATATATGAGAATTTTGGAAAAGTGAGAAAGGATTGGTGAGAAAACCAGGAATGATATATTTTCCCTCAATTCCTGGGACATCCTCTGGAGGTCTCATGCAATTTTTTTCACTTACCCATGGACAATTCATCAGATAAGATATTCTTCTTTATTTTAATCTTGAAAATATCAGCAATATGAATGATAATTCAATTAAAATTAAAAAATTTACACATGCTGCTTTATTTTTTTTCTTATTGAAAATTACATGAAAATAATTTTATTCCCCCTTCTATCCCCAAGACTCATCTGATTGAACAAATTCAATTATAGGGAGAGAAAATGTTACACTTTTTGTTAATCCATTCTGAAAAAAATTCCACATAATATTTTTCACATATTCTCAATTGAGAAAAGTGATGCCCATGTGCTCATGTTCAATCAAAAAGCAATCAAATAAAATAAATAACATCCCTATAAAGCTTTGAAGTTTCATTTTTAATTTCCTAAATACAAGAGCACATCAAACTGCAGAAAAATTTGCTTCCTGGTATGTGATTCTTTGATTCTTGAAAAGACCAAAATTACAAAAAAGTACCATCATTGAGAAATTCAGTACCTAAGCTTTGGGATTGTGTATTTCTTCCTTGTAAAATTGAATCATTTATTTCAAAGAAAAATCCCCTCCTGATGGGTAAAAATGCCAAGATACTTCAAAATATCATCACACGTGAAAATAGCACTGAAATTCTAAAAGCTTTTTGAAATTCTCCATCAAGATTTTTGGAAATTCAAGGATTTTTATTTCAGAAACTTCTTGATAAACAAATCCAATCCAATTATTCTCCACAATTGTAAGAAATCTATCAGCATCTAAGATCTTCTTTATTTTGGTTCTTCTATCCACAGTTTCAATTTCATCAATTTTTTGATGATTCTGAATCTCAGCACATTCAAAAAAATCAAGCTAAGAATCACTCAGGTTCTTGATAATATTAAGGTTCTTCTAGAAATCTTTTTGTGGACAATTATTTATTGTGATATAAATAGCTTTGATTTTGGGAATGATATTGATGAGAAGATTTGATAGAAGAAGAGGAATTAAAAAAACCCCATCTACTTGTAACCTAAATTTCAGCTGATTTGCTACACAAATTGGAAAACTGGTGGTGTGGAAAATTTCCCAAAGGTTCCTTAATTTGAAGGGATGAAATGAAGTAAAATTATTTAAAAATCATATAACTCTGAAATAAATCAAAGATCAATCTTAAAAAAATTAAAGAAAAACCAGGGATAAATTAATTGTATTCTTGGGGGGTAAATAATGGAATCTTAAAAGACTAATTTGATAATTCCAGTGGAAACCAATAAGAAACAAACCAGGAAATTTCAAGAATCAGATCAGAATTCATTTTTAAATTTTTTATAATTTCAGAGGAGCCTCAGAAGCAATCATTTATCAACTCTGCTTCCATCTTTTTTCAATATACAAGAAAAAAAACAGAGTTCATGGTGATTTTCTCTGGAAATTGATGATAAAATATGAATCAATTGGGGAAACCAACATGATGCAGTTAATTCTCTGGTCAGTCAGAGATATCCAAATTTTCCCAATGAATCTTGTTTCAGTTAAATTTTTTAATTTTAAAGCTTGAAAGAAGGAAAAGAGACAACACAGATAGGGATTTTCAATAATGGAAAAAATAATCTATTCAAATACCATTGAATAATCATAAAAATAACTAGTATTCATACACAAGTAAATAAAAAAGTTGAACTCAGAAAAACTTGAATATTCAGTAGAATTTAATAGTGTAAATGTGGCTGAGCAACTAGATTTACCAGGAGGGATCACAGGAGCAGTAGGAGGTGAAATTAATTTATTCAAAAGGGGTGAAATGGGATGTGTTGAGTGGCTGGAAGACTAAAATTATCTTACATAAAGAATAAGTTGGCCTTGAAAACTAAAATTATGAGGGCAGATTGCAAGCAGTTGTGATAGCTGAAATTATGAAAAAAATACAGAATAATTTTCAGCTTTTAAAGATATTCTAGAATTATCTAAAACATAACATGTTGAGAATACTATATTTTAGTGCACTGAAAGAGGATTGTGAGTGGACAAGATTATTATGTACAAAAATCAAAAAAAAATATCCTACTTTATCAAACTTTAATTATTATTTTTTATCACCAATCTATCTACTCCCTCCCCTCCCAAATCAAATTGAATCTTTTATTAAATATCTCCAGAAAACAATTGCCCTATATGGTCTTTAAAGCCCATTCTTGAACCTTAAAAGTTTATTCTGAAATTTTTTAAAGTTTCTGTTGTTCCCCAAAAGTTTCTCTTAGCAACTATCCAAGTGATTTTTTTACCTTATAAAGCATTTATTGGAACACAGGAAATTTAACTTGGTTCCCTTTAACCTTTACCTGGATGCCAATGAAAGATGTTTGCAATGACCAAATCATCTCTTATTGTTTGGGATTTCTATCTAAAAACATAATGAAAATAATTTTTTTCAACTTCTTCATAGGACTAGAATCCATCCAATATCATCAACAACCTTTCTATCATAAAGCTATTCAAATTCATCAATAAACAATCATGTTAAACCCTCACAAATATTGAATTATCATAAACTACCCACCCCAACCTGTATCATCCTCCTTCAAATCCCATTGAAAACAATCCATTGAAAAAATTTTCAATCAGAAATATTCATTGGAGGTTTGAATCTGGTTATTTGATTGAAAACCATATTTTATTAGTTTCCAGAGGATCTTGATTTGGCTCAAAGATTTTACCCCCAAAAGTCTGCCCTGATGAAGGACTCTGAGCAGCTATCTAATTCCTGCTTTTTTTTATTAAAATTTCAGAGGTTATTAAGCCCAAGTAAGATTAATCTTTATTTCCAAGAGCAAACTATCAATACTGGAGAAATAAACTCATTAACTCTTATCAAAAGATGAGGAAGTTGATGATCTAGGTTATTGAATATAAAAATCTTGTAAAAGAAGGTAATAGCCATGGAGGATGGTTAAAAAAAGCAGATAAAGGTATATTAACATCAGTTTCTAGATTTAGATGCAAAAATCCTGAAAAATATGGCAAATTTCCAGATGATGTTGCAGAGGCAGAGTTAATATGAAAGCAATTGCTATTCAGTAACTTCAATTTTAATATATTGAGAAAAGGCTCAATAAATGTTTTTTAACAAGTGAAAAGGAAGAAGCACCCAGTTTTCCTGTGTTCAAGGAGAAGAATGATTTATTATGAAATTCAAAAGGTCAGTCAAATTCTTGAATACACTGAGTTACCAAGAAAACATTTTCAAGATGTGGTTGAAAAGCTTTAATTATAATGAATAATGCAAGCAAGAATTTGAGGTGGACAGAAGGAACTTAGGAAAAATTACCAAGCTATCACATGAGAAACAGAGCATGAAATTTAGTTTAAACTCTACAAACATCAATTTTGTACTCAACTATTGAGCAACAGACAAATGAAGAAAATAATTCTGAATGTTTTGTGCCAAGCAGGACTTGGACTGGAACCCAGTTGCACCCTATAGAGCACACTAGGATGTTTAGTGAGCTTCAGGATTAAAATTTCCCTTTATCCACTAGATGAAGCCTGAGTTTTTAGAGGTTTGAGATTACCTAATTTCACCTCTTATTGGGTTTTTCAAATTTTTTCCACATAAACAAAACCAAGGAAAACCACCCTAATATTTTAATATTGTATTCCCCTGGCCCATTCTAAATTCATACATTCAAAACTACTCAATGCACAAATTTTCTTTAAAAAAAATGAAATGAAGAGGCATGAGAATATTGGGTTGTTGACTAAATCCATATCTTCTTTCAAAAAAAGGGGCATGAATGTAAATATAGAAATTTCTTGACTAGATTTGTGACTTTAATTGTTTTTCCCCATGCCAGGAAGGAATTCAACACTTGAAAGGCTGGGCCAACCATACAAAACATCCTGAAAATTGTTTTTTTCTTACCACAGGAATTTCAAACATTAATTTTCTTTTTTCATGCCTTTCTTTGGATTTTCACATATCCTCAAGCTTTATAAACCTTTCTGGTTTAGGAAGAAGCACCAAAAGCTTTGAGTTTTTCAAAATAAAATATTTGTATTCATTCCTTTTCCTTTTTTTATTTTGAAAGAAAGGTGTCTTTAGCAGAAAAAAGTGCTATATTCATGCCTTTTCATTTTTCAAAAAAGAGGCATGGATCTAGTAATCCTGAAGGCATAAATGGAGACTGAGCCTATTTTCATATCAAAAGTGTTTATATTTAAAATAATAATAATTATATATTTATTTCTGTAGAAACCAAAATGGAAAAAGGTTTTAGGAATCTATCAGGATGAAAGAGAATCAAGTGTGAAAAAATGGGATTTCTTGTCTCAAGGCTGAATCATGGAGCCAAGGGTGATGATAAATTCACAACTCCCTAGCGTTTGGGAGTCGTGTTGGGCCCTACACAGCCTAATGGACGGGTGGAGGCCCATAGACGCGCCAAAGGGGCCATCTCAAACAGGCGCAACCCCCGGGAGGCTGTATACCCCCCGTGCATGGCCTATGTGAGCCGTTTACCCCCGTACACGGTGGACTTGAGCCATTTACCGGGGGTTTATGGCCCCATACAGCCCCCCCCCCCCCCCAATGGTTGTGCCAAACTTTTTGGGTCCCCCTGGACCGCATTTGGGTTTCATCAACCCAAATTTGGGATCAACACATACTATTTGGGACTTTTAGACCACATCTAGCAATCATTAAGTGACTCTAAAGTGAAATTAAGGTGAAATTAAAGTGACACTATAGGAAACTGCAAATAAACATCCCACAAAATAAATTTTACTCAACTTGAAAGTGAGAAAACTGTTGTTCAATTGAAAATTGGATTGAAAACTGAAGTAGAATTGCATTTTTTTGCATTATGGGAACAGTGGAAAGCCCTCCTTTCAACATGGCTGCTTTCAAGGACTACATGAGCTCAATGAAAAAAGCTGCGGAAAAAAAGAATGTGGGTAATGAATCATTGGAAGCCCAAATTGCATCCTCATCAAGGGTGACAGTTGAGGAACAAAATATTTCAGAAATGGACATGACCTCTGGTGGTGAGTAACATTTTATGTTACTGGTTTTTGCCTTATTTAATTTGATTGAAAGTGGATACTGATGGAGTTCATGCCATCAATATAGCAATGTAACTATGACAGACCCACTTCACCCACCTCCTGTTGTGGTGTTATTAAATAGCCTTGGATTGGGAACAATGCTGCGGTTGGTGCGCTCATTGCGGCCCGCTCAAACATCAGAGTCAGAATGCTCATTGCGGCCTGCTTGGACATCAGGGACCCAAGAATGGAGCTGGCCCAACCAGGTTTTCCGGAAGCTAGTTTGGGAATATAGAGCAGGGAAATTGGGGCTATAGGAGCAGCGCAGGAAATCACACGGCACATTTGGAAGATACAGACAATGCAGGGGGCCCTGAGTAGGGCGCAGCAGAGGGCCGCTTCATGAGAAGGACAAAATGGGTGTGTGTAAGTGTAGGCGGGCTGGAGGATGATTGCAGCATGGGAAAGGGTTAGGGTTAGGCTATGGTTCTAGCTTTTAGGGTTTATTTTCTATTTTTTTGCGCTTTCATTGTGCTTGTACTTAGGATAGGATTAAGAGTGTGGGCATAAAGTCCAGGATCTCAACCCCAGCTTGGAGGAGATATACATATATACATGGATGGAGGGAAGGAAGATAGAGGAATGGATTACGGCTTAGGGATTTTGGATATTTCTTAGGATATTGAAAGGAAAGGAAAGTAAGGAAATTCATCTCTCTCTCTCTCTCTCTCTCTCTCTCTCTCTCTCTCTCTCTCTCTCTCTCTCTCTCTCTCTCTCTCTCTCTTCATGGGTGTATCCTTATCTTTACAGAAGCTAGGACCATAAATTCCAGAACTTGGAGACAACTTTAGGGAGTATCTCTCTCTTACTTTCCACACCGTGACAGCTTTTCCTACTAGGGAAGAGGCACAAATGTATTTTCAAACATCGGAAATGAAGCATGGTTAAGCTTTAACAGTTTTCAACTCAAGGAGTTACCAATATGTGGATTTAGCCTGTGATAGACATGGTTTGTACTCTGGGAAATTGTTCACCAAATGTTCAAGGAAAACACACACAAGGAAGGTTGGGTGCAAGTTTTTAATCCATGCAAGTTGCACAAAGCAGGACACGTTGTTGCATTGTGGAATTCAGAAGAGGACTTCTCCTTTAATGGTTCCCAAGTTTGGAAGTTGTTTATCCCTTGCGTCTGTAAGCCCTGAGTGCAAATGTTCACCCTTTGACTGAGAGATAGAGAAATGAGAGTAAAGATCCTTCCAAAACCTATGATGATCCAATATGATCCTCCGTGATGATCCCCTCCACATCCGGGTTGAGGGTGCGGTTTAAGTAACCTCCCCCTCAAACCTAACCTAAGTACAACCAGAAGCAAGCAATAATAATGAAATACAACCCCTAATTAAAGAACCCTATCCCCAACCCTATCCTTCCTTCCCATCCCATGATCCATATCCCATACCCCATATCCATCTGTATTTCCTGCCTGCCATTACGTCCACCTGGTTTTCCCTTCTCATGACACGGCCCTTGCGCCATGCCCAACTTGGAGCACCCCCCCCCCCCGCATGTCTACATCCGCCTAAAACGCCTTTCCAGATATCCAAGATACATCCGCCCAATCCGATCCGCAATTCTTGTGACGCGTGCTCTGTGCAATCCGTGCAATCCATTCCAATCCACCCTGCGTCTCCAGATGCTGAGCCCGCAGCACGGCTTACTGCGGGGGAGTGGCACCCATTGCTGAGAGTGCAGTACACAGCCAATACCAACTTGCATCTATAAAAGACCACCACAGTGTATCTCCTACAAGAATGATCAACATAACCATGAACCATCCCCACAACCCTCAGTGCATCCTCACCTGAGGAAAATATCTGGGGTGGCCTTAGACAATCTAAAAGAAGGCTTGAATGATGGGCTCAAGAAACTTCAACTCAAAAGAAAATTGAGAAAGATTGATGGTGGCAAATATGTTGATGACCAAACAATATATGACATTAAGCATTAGGTAGCGCTTGAAGAACTGAAGGGAAAAAGTGTTATGGAGGTCCTCTTTGAGAAACTTGGTAATTCAGGTTGGTTTCATCAAGCAAAATTCAGTGGAGAGGTTCACTTGGAGGCCCTATTCTTGGCTTACCCAGTCAATAAAGTTTTGCAAAAGATTCCATCATATAGCTATGATGGATTGTACTTATAAAACAAATAATTAAAACATCCCCCCATTTCATGTTGTAGGAATTACTTCCAACCAGAAAAATTTCACAAAAGCTCTTGTTTTTATAACAAGAGAAATGTTGAGTTCTACAGTTGGTCTTTCAACGCGCTAAAGGAGTTTGCTTATGATCCTGAGAGACTTCCAAAAGTCTTTGTGACAGACCATGAAAAAGCTTTGATCCATGCCCTAGAAAAAAATTATCCCTGAGTCAACAAGAAAGTGTTTTCAATGGAATTTGTCTAAAAACATACAAGCAAACTGTAAAGTGCGCTTTGATAATGTCTTTGAAGGGTGGAAAAGCTTTATGTCTCTGTGGGCTTAGTATGGGGACTCAAAAACCAAGGATTAGGCAGAGTTCAATGATGAAGAACTTAGATTAAGTGCCAAATCACAGCCTCTACTTTTAATCTTCCTAGCTTTGGTTTTCTTACATCATGACTTGTATAATGTTTTTCTTGGCAGACCTTGAGGATTTGCTTGAGTATATGGATCATAATATCTTCCATATCAAAGAGAAATTTGTAAAAGCTTGGACTTTCAAAAACCCTGAATTTGGAAACAAAAAAACGTCTTGGGTTAAAGGGGCCCATGCTACTCTCAATCAATTCCTTGCAAACATGTTGGGAAATATGTTGGATGTTTGGAGAAACCTAGAGGGAACAGTTTCTAATCAAATTAAATCAATTTATGCTGCGCTTAAAACTCTCAAATAAAGATTTGAATAGTTCTTCCTACTGAAATTTTGCCATTGGGATACAAGGTTTCTTTAAAAGCAATCAAACTGCTTGGGGAAAAATTAGAGAAGTTAAAGCAGAAACATGATGGGGAAGTGTGCACCAATTCATACGCAATGACTATGGGTTTGCCCTGTTCCCACCAAATAGGTGACCTACTAGTTTCAAGAGGCTCTGTTTTGCCTGAAGATGTTCATCCTCAGTGGAGGTTGGATTATGACCCTTTCAGTTCTGGTTCTTTAAGTTGGTTTAAGTTGGATTTTTCAAATCACTTTTTGATTGATGCTTTTTGAATGAGGATTCCTACTTGACTAACATTTGATCCTTTGAATTTTTGAAGGTTTATTTTTATGAACTGCTCAACCATTCTAAGTTACATGAGAAGCTCAATGCAATGATCTTAAATCATCTTGATCAAGATTATTGGGGGCTGTTGAAGCACTTGATGAAGGAGACGTCCAATTATCAATCAAATCCAAGACTTGAACCTAAAGTCTGGAAATCAAGCAGAGGGCGTCCAAAATCGACAGATACCCAGTGAGATCCTTCTCCGCTTGAACATTTTGAAAAGGAAATTAAGCAGGCAAAGAGTAGTAGCAGGGTACCAGAGAAGAAAAGACAAATGATTTTAAGTCTTTTATTTTGTGAAAGGTTCATTTTTTTTAATGAACTGATTGTGAATTGTTTATAGTCCAAGTCAGGCACTTCATCTGAATTTCAAAGTTCAGTTGAAGAAACTGAAAGTTCATCAGGTTCAGTGCCATTGGAATCCAATTCCTTTTTGAAGGATGAAGAAGAAGAAATTGATAAGTCAAACAGAAGCTCATCTTTGGTGAGCTTAGAATTTGGTCTAACAAATTTTTGATTTTAGGAAGTGGATTAACTCAATCAAATACCCAGGAGCTTACATAATTTCTTGGGTGGAGTTTGGGATCTGGTTGGGGATGGAAATTGTGGTTTTAGAGTCATTGCTAAATGACTTGGGTACAATGAGGATGGATAGCTTAAAGTTTGGAAAGAAAAAGTTGAAACATTGAGGAAAAATAAGAAATGCTATGCTATGATCCTTGGTGGCAGTAAAGAAGTTGAAAAAATAGAAAAAAGAATTGATTTCAATGACATCAATCAAAATATTCCATCTTCAAAACGGCTTCCAAAGTTTTATATGGGTCAAATAATAGCTGGTACTTATGAAAGACCAATGTGTTCAATTTAATTGGATTCAGGTTTTACTTTTACTCCTATGAAAGTGGGTTTAAAAGAAAAATAAGATCCTATTTTCATTTGTTTCATTAACAATAACCAATGGGTGAAGCTTGTACTTAAGTGATATTTAATTCCAATCCCGCCCATAGTTTCCAAACCCCATTCCTTGGTTTCTAAAAAAGCAGCTTGTTGGGTTGATCACCTCAATGATTGACTTGAGTTTTATTCTAACTTATAGATTAATTTCATAATTTGGGTTTGGGTTCTGATGCTTATCTTGTAATTCTATTAATATAAAGGGTTATCACATTTTGAAAATCATTTTGTTGAGTGTTTTGAGTTAACATCATTATGATGAGTGTTTTGAATGAGATTGTAATGGTAAGTCAGTTCAACTTGTGTTGGGCTGATCCCATCACAAGCTTAACTTGTAGTTAAGCTTGTTTTGGGCTGATCCCATCACAAGCTTGACTTGTATTTAAGCTTGTGATGGGATCAGCTCAACACAAGTTGAACTTGTTTTTTTTTTTTTTACTTTAGGGCTGGTCAAAATACTTGTATTTCTCTGGGAACTTTTACTTTAGGGCTGCTCAAAAGACTTCTTTTATTTTTTGGCTGTTCAAAAGACTTGTATTTTTTTGGAATTTTTACTTTAGGGCTTGTCAAAAGACTTATTGTATTTTTTGGCCCTTTTACTTTAGGGCTAGTCAAGTTGGAAGGCAACAGGTTGGTTGTCTTCAGTTTTTTTATTTATCTTTACTTTTTAGTTTAGTTTTTTTTTTTTGGGCCACTAGACTTGTAGTTGTGCAGACACCACAGGGCAGTCCTGGGCTGCGTGGAGTACAGCCCAACCACACTAAAGCCGTGTGGAGCTCTAAACAGCTCAAATTTAGCCATTTAGCCGTGCCACATGGCTCAAACAAATTGTGTACATGGCTCATTTGAATTGTCAATTTATCATCAGCCTGGAGCCAAATTCTTGATGGTGTGCAATTATATTTCAAATTATCTATTCAAAAGGCAAATTTATATCTTCTGCATTCTGTTTTTCTTATAGCCTAGTACTAGTAATGGTGAGGTAAAAGTTAAGAAGTTTCTCCTGTTTAAAAGCAAGGTTTTTTTCAGCCAGCTGAAAAAAGTCCCACCAGAAACATTAAAATATTTAAAATATCAATACTAAAAACAAGGAAAAGTAAATCCCAAAATATTTTGAAATAAATCAATTTCCCACTCAAACTAGGTAGGTTCACACATTGGACCTACCTGTAAAATGTTACTCTTTGAACCTCCAATAAAATTCACCACTAAAATCAAAACCTCAACCTGGAACCTTTTGGCCATTTTAATATTTCATGTGAAACATTAGTCATATGGGGCCTGACTAGAATTCATTCAGAAATTGGGTTTTGTGTATATTTTAGGATTTATGGACCAAAATTAATTTTTTTTAGAGTTCCTCTACACAGCTTCTAGAAAAACAAAATTCCTGAGATACACATTCAGCCCCAGAATCTCAAATTCTTTTGCACAGCTACATCAAATCAAGGCCATCACCAGTACACAGGCTTACAGCTGTGAACCAAGCTGTCAGAGCCAGAATTATCACAAAAATGCATCATAGAAGTGTTACAAGGTACATGAGAGAAGCATCCATAGTAAATATGCATGTTAATACATTGGAGATCTCACCAAAACCCTCATTAAATTCAAAAATTACAGAAAATTAACATGAAAAGCCTTTGAAAAATAAGATTTTACACATTCTACCAATATCATAAAAATTCCCAAAATCCACTTCCACAGATTTCTCTAACCTGAACAAGTGGCATCTGCAGAGGCTAAATAACACAGAAAGTTGTACAAAATTATATTAAGGGTAATGTTAAATTCACAGCTACAGAGCCATGTACATGGCTATGTACACGGCTCTTTTAATGGGCTGTGTGGAATGCTACACATCCCATTATAGTTGTATGGCACGCTAAAAAACTAAAATCAAGTTGTGTAGCCTCAACTAAATCATAAATAATGAATAATAAATTATAAATTATAAATTATAAATTATAAATTATATATAATAAGTTATACCTGATAAATAATAAATAATAAATAATAAATAATAAATAATAAATAATAAATAATAAATAATAAATAATAAATAATAAATAATAAATAATAAATAATAAATAATAAATAATAAATAATAAATAATAAATAATAAATAATAAATAATAAATAATAAATAATAAATAATAAATAATAAATAATAAATAATAAATAATAAATAATAAATAATAAATAATAAATAATAAATAATAAATAATAAATAATAAATAATAAATAATAAATAATAAATAATAAATAATAAATAATAAATAATAAATAATAAATAATAAATAATAAATAATAAATAATAAATAATAAATAATAAATAATAAATAATAAATAATAAATAATAAATAATAAATAATAAATAATAAATAATAAATAATAAATAATAAATAATAAATAATAAATAATAAATAATAAATAATAAATAATAAATAATAAATAATAAATAATAAATAATAAATAATAAATAATAAATAATAAATAATAAATAATAAATAATAAATAATAAATAATAAATAATAAATAATAAATAATAAATAATAAATAATAAATAATAAATAATAAATAATAAATAATAAATAATAAATAATAAATAATAAATAATAAATAATAAATAATAAATAATAAATAATAAATAATAAATAATAAATAATAAATAATAAATAATTATAAATTATAAATTATATGGAGTAGTGTATGGGCCCCCATGCATTGAGGGGCCCTACACGACTCCCACACAGCTGGAGCTGTGAATTTAACATCACCCTTATATTAAATTGATCAAAAATTTTACAAACCTTACACAGATACAAAATACAAATACATCCACCAACAGGATTTTTCCATGCATCACAGGCTCATTTCCCCTGCCATTATCATGCAACAAATGCCAAAAATATTGTATTTATTGAAATTTGACATGGTCATCCATCTTGCACCACCAAAGGTAGTCTGCAGTACATTGATTACTGCCCTGCTTTCTACAGAAAATGGTTTCTTCCTCTCTATTTACCCTGATAAACTTCAAGAGACAAATTTCAAGGAAAAGGGGATAAATACAGGCCTCTTCTGTCTCAGGGACTAATTACAATACCCATCCAGACACCATTCCAACAGGGATCAAATAATTGTAAGCAATAATTGATTAACTACTGGCTTTATTCTGACCTTTATTTGAACAGTCTCACCCTTATAACCCAACTTCTTTACTTTGGTAAGCCTTCAGAGGACCATAGCAGGCTCACAGATCACCATTGATTTAGTTATTGCAGGTAGCCTACTATCACCCACTCACCAGTCAAATTATTACTATCTTCTCCGGATTTTCTTTTACCCAAGCATGGTCATATTATACTATATATTTTCTGGATAATACTCCCTTTATCCAAAGGTTCCAAGATCCCAGTTGCATTTATTATAAGTTTATTCCCCTGAAGAAGAGTTTTTAAAGATGCCCAGCTCTAACTCTGGCCACTTTTCTATTTAATGAAGAATTGATGTATCAATTGAAAAACCCTTTTACCATAGCAAAAGAACTGCTTTCATTTGCTTTATTCATAAATTTCCAGATTATTCCTGTATTCCTTTGAACAATACATTTTATTCTAACCTTTAAACTCTAGTAGATAAATGTTTGCAAGGATCCTGGAATCTATTAGATGGACAGATTGAGTCTGACACAAATTCAAATGAGGAGCACTCCATTTGTTCAAGTTTGAAAAAAGATGATCTTTTTCACAATTGACATACATCAGACTTAAGTATATGAAACCAAAAATCTGGTTGGAAATAACAATTAACAAACCAATAGTGAAAAAGTGCAGGTATGACTGGAGGAGATCTGTAGGAAAAAATAGCAAATTGTTGAGAATATAAGCTGTATTAATCATCATTTCCTCAAATTTGCTACCGTCCACAGGAAGATCATCTAAAAATTCAATAATATGGGAGCTAAATGATTCAACTTGAAGTATAAATATCCAGGATATTGCAAAGGAATCAGTATGCCACCACACTTAGAATCAACAAGGAATGAATATACAGTTGAAAACTATATATTTTCCCTCAGGGCTTGGGAAAAATATTTCTTAGGCTAATGTTAAATTCACAACTCAAATGGGCCGTGTTGCATGCGACACAACTCAAATGGGCCTTGTGGCATGCTACACGACTCAAATGGGTCGTGTGGCATGCTACACGACGCAAATGGGTTGTGTGGCATGCTACACGACGCAAATGGGTTGTGTGGCATGCTACACGACGCAAATGGGTTGTGTGGCATGCTACACGACGCAAATGGGTCGTGTGGCATGCTACACGGCTCATATGGGTCGTGTGGCATGCTACATGGCTCAAATGGGCCGTCTGGCATGCTACACAACTCAAATGGGCTGTGTGGCATGCTACACAACTCAAATGGGCTGTGTGGAATGCTACACAACTCAAATGGGCCGTGTGGCATGCTACACAACTCAAATGGGCCTTGTAGCATGCTACACAGCTCAAATGGGCCATGTGGCATCCCAAAGTTGTGTTCTGTGCCACAAAGCTAAAAGAATTGCAAGCTTAAAAAAAGTAAAATAAACTAAATAAAAAAAACAGAAATCAACCAAAAAATCAAAAAATGTTGATTTTTTGGTTTAAAAAAAACAAAAATATAAAATATATCTCAAATGGGTTGTGTGGCATGCTACACGACGCAACTGGGTCGTGTGGCATGCTACACGACGCAAATGGGTCGTGTGGCATGCTACACAACCCAAATGGGTCGTGTGGCATGCTACACAACGCAAATGGGTCGTGTGGCATGCTACACGACGCAAATGGGTTGTGTGGCATGCTACACGACGCAAATGGGTCGTTTGGCATGCTACACGACGCAAATGGGTCGTGTGGCATGCTACACGACGCAAATGGGTCGTGTGGCATGCTACACGACGCAAATGGGTCGTGTGGCATGCTACACAATTCAAATGGGTTGTGTGGCATGCTACACGACGCAAATGGGTCGTGTGGCATGCTACACGGCTCAAATGGGTCGTGTGGCATGCTACACGGCTCAAATGGGTCGTGTGGCATGCTACATGGCTCAAATGGGCCTTCTGGCATGCTACACAACTCAAATGGACTGTGTGGCATGCTACACAACTCAAATGGGCTGTGTGGCATGCTACACAACTCAAATGGGCCGTGTGGCATGCTACACAACTCAAATGGGCCTTGTGGCATGCTACACAGCTCAAATGGGCCATGTGGCATCCTAAAGGTGTGTTCTGTGCCACAAAGCTAAAAGAATTGCAAGCTTAAAAAAAGTCAAATAAACTAAATAAAAAAACAGAAATCAACCAAAAAATCAAAAAATGTTGATTTTTTGGTTTAAAAAAAACAAAAATATAAAATAAAAAATATAAAATAAAAAATAAAAAATAAAAAATAAAAAATAAAAAATAAAAAATAAAAAATAAAAAATAAAAAATAAAAAATAAAAAATAAAAAATAAAAAATAAAAAATAAAAAATAAAAAATAAAAAATAAAAAATAAAAAATAAAAAATAAAAAATAAAAAATAAAAAATAAAAAATAAAAAATAAAAAATAAAAATAAAAATAAAAAATTTCTTGAACAACCCCCGGGGAGTTGTATACCCCCATAAACAGGTCTAAATGGTTGTGTACAGGGGTACAAAAATTAAAAATGCCCATTATGGGGAGTATATGCCCCCCAGGGGTTGCACATGTTTCAAACAACCCTTTGGAGTAGTGTATGGGCCCCCAAGCGTTGAGGGGACCTACCCAACTCCCACAGGTCATGTGCCGCCCTACACAACTCCCACACAACTGGTAGTTGTGAATTTAAAATTTCCCTATTTCTTAGTACTTTAATTGCAACAAATTCAAATTCTATATTGGAATTTATTCATGAAATAAAGGTATTTTAATTATTTTTTGTGCATTAAATATTATTTAAATACAATGAAAATAGGTGTCTGTGGATGATAAAAATGCTTTTTCCATGATGTATACCAATTAAATCTTGGAAATTAGTTGACATTTGATTCCCTGAGATCATAGATTGAATATCCAAAGCAGAATTTCCTGAAGAATTTTGTGAGACTGACTGCATTTCAATTCCTTTGTACTTGAAACCTTCTTTTACATGCAAGACTGGATTTAATGATTTATATCAAGTGTTAAAAGAAATTGGATATTGTTATGAAGAGGAAAATGACCAAGAATAAAATGCCAATATTATTTTGAGGCTTGGTAAGAGAAACAATGAAAATTTAACCAAAATATTTGGATACAGGGAAAAAAATGATATTAGCTCTAATGCACACAGACTCTGGGTTACATATTGAAGTAAATGGGAACTTACCAAAAACTAAATTAGGTAAAACATTTAATCAGTGCCAAAAATTTTGCTTTTCATACCAGAATTTATCTCAAGCACAATTTATGAGCCATGTCTCATTCTTATTTTTTCTTTCTCTGTTTTTTATTAAATTTTTTCTTAATTTTTACCATTATTATTTTTTTAATTTGCTTTTATCTAATTTTAAAGTTTTAATTGATTGCTTTTTTTTTTTTTACCATGGCAGCTATCTCTGCACTGGTGACTACATGACCATAGGTCTTCAGGAAAA